>CM062814.1:84704406-85186906 GCA_031772625.1 Pinus tabuliformis
GAGCTGCAATATTATATGAACAGAGATTTTGTGAGCCAAGACATGTCCTTTGACGGTGATTTTTCTGTGGGATGGAATTTGGAAATGACGGACTTCTTGTAATCAATACAGAGACTCATTAAGGCTGTATAAGGCTTCGATTTTGTGTTGCAAAATCTGGGTGCAGCATATATTTTCTTCACATTTCAACGTGGAAAATAGTATATTTTTTTGAATTTGCTGCAGAATTTCTAGAATTGTTGTACACTTGTATCATATATTGATGGAAGTAGAGATTTTAACATCGTCGCAGCTTACGGGGAGAATATTCCAACGTGGTTGTATATGAGTTATGCGTGAAGTAAACTGTGGGAGAGTATTAACCGTGGATACCAGAGAGTATTAACTACAACATTAATCGTGACTGTCGAGCGGTATTACACGTGAGGGTGTAATGAACAACAGAGGTAGCGTATTAACAAGGATGAATTTTAGTCTTAATTCACAAACAACACCAGAGTTTTATCATACAACTCGCACCACAGTCTTAGCACAATTCGACTTGACCCAACGTTTTGACCAAAATTACATAATGCAATACAAAATACCAGAACAAGCACGACACGGTGCTGACTGAGAGGAGGAGGATGCCATTGCTAATAGTAATGCTGAGTATCAGTGACATTAGTCAATGGCGACCTTCTCAGAGGCTCCTGCGGGTGGAGTAGCAACAAGAGTAGCGTAGAATAATAGCAGAGAATAATAAAGAATCGAAGGTGAATAATAGACAGAGAGGAGCGTTTTGTATGCAGAGAGCAGCATTTTGTATGCAGGTGAATAATAGTGAATAATGCATTCAGGCTAGTGGAAGTGTCAGAGCTGCTAGGCTAGCCAGTCTGCATAGGATTTCAGAATAGAGAATTTAAGTCGCAGAGGGCCAGGACTGCTCACAACAGAGGAATGGCAAAGCTGATAGAGGTAACAACCTCTATTCTAAGAAATGCTCAGAAAGGTATAATCAAGAGGAGAGCATTAGTTTACAAAGGCCACAAAAAACAGGTGGCTCACACTTGAGTAGGGCAGGAGATCGCCTGCTCTGATACCATGTTAAACACACAAATGGCAGAAAGAGTATGAAAGATAAAACATGAGAGTAGATTTATTAAAAAATGATATACATTTATAGTACATGGTGTGACCATTGGGTTCCACATCCCAAGGTCTCTTGGAATTCCTTAGTCTATTCCACTTCCACACTAACCCTTAGAGGATTAGGTGTCCAATAGAGCATATCCTTTGCAAATGAGTCTAGCCTTGTTTCTGATAACTTCTCCATTTTCATTCAGCTTGTTTTTGGGCTCCTATGATATTCTTATCATGAGGTCTAAGAACTAATTCCCATGTATTATTCTTTTCAATTTGCCCAAGTTCTTCATTCATGGCCTTGACCCAACATTCATCTCTGCATGCTTCATTTACATTTTGAGGTTCAGTGGAAGATAGTAATGATAGATAGCTTGAGGCTTCAGCAATAGTTCTTCTTGTCTGCACACCTGCCCCTTTTTCCTCTAAAATTTTAGTTTTTGGATGATTTTTCTGAACATACCTGGATAGAGTCTTTTCCTCTATCGTTATCTCTTCCTCTAGTGATTCATTGGTTTCATCTTTAGAATCAGTGTGATTTTATGTAGGAAAATGATCCTCATCTTCTTCATTGTCATAGTCTTCAGTTTTTATTTCTTTTGGATTTATGTATGCTTCATCAATTACAACATCAATACTTTCAATAATTTTCCCAAGTCTTTTATTATAACATTTACATCCTTTACTTTGGGAAGAGTAGCCAAGAAGAATACCTTCATCTGCTTTGGGTTCAAACTTACCAAGTTTTTCATCAGTGCTTTTGATGTAACATTTGCTTCCGAAAACTTTGAAGTATTTTATAGTAGGAGTCTTACCATACCAAAGTTCATGTGGAGTTTGAGTTTTTTTTACTCGAACATTTTCTTGGTTGAGAATAGTGATGGCGACGAATGTAACTTCACCGGAGAAAGTTGCAGGAGTTCCATATTCATCTAGAATATCACGAGCCATTTGTTGAACAATTCTGTTCATTTTTTCTACCACTCCATTTTGTTGAGAAGTCCTTGCGGTGGAGAACTGCCTTTTTATTCCATGTTGTTCACAAAAGTCAAAGAATTCATCCAAGGTAAACTCCCCTCCTTGATCAGATCTGAGGCATTTTATTTTTCGATCTGACTCGTTTTCAACCAAAGCTTTGAAGGATTTGAACTTTTCAAATGCTTCATATTTATGCTTTAGAATACCTATCCAACACATTCTGGAAAAATATCAATGAACAATATAAAGTATTCTTCTCCACAAGGTGACTATTTCCTTGATGGTCCACATAAATCAGTATGAACAAGTTCAAGAGGCTTACTAGCTGATCCTCCAATTTCAATGAAGTGAGATTTGGTTTCTTACTGAATTGACATGATTTGCATATAGTATTTTCAGGAATTTTGATATCTGGAAGATCATGAACAGCCTGGAATCTGCATGCTTTTCTTATTTGAGAAAAGCTTAGATGTCCCAGTCTTTTGTGCCATAACCAGTTTTCATCATTTTTGCTTAGATAACATTGATTTTGTCCTCCCTTGAGTATGTATATGTTGTTTGGAGTTCTTTTACCTTTGATCACGGTTTCTCCTGTATCAAGCTCACTACCAACACATCCATTTGATCAACACACTACTTCATTTCCTTGATCACACATTTGACTCACACTCAACATGTTATGCTTTAAGCCATCAACATACATAACATTCCCAACTTTAACTTTTTATTTCAAGAAAACAAAGCCTTTACCTTTTATGATAGTAGGAGTGTCATTTCCAAATGAGACACTCTTTTCCTTTTCTAAGGCATTATATGAGTGTAGTTTTTCTTTGTCTCCTATCATGTGTTTTGAGCATCCACTGTCGATGTACCACTAGTTTTCTTGTCCTTCTGCATGCAAGGCTATACCACATATTTTTTTTTGCGGTTCTTTCTTTCTCCATATTTTGGGATTTAATGGAGTTTGCTTCTTTTGAGATATTTGTCGAAATTTACTCCTGCATTCAGACTCTTTATGGCCAAAGTTGTTACACATTGAGTATTCTATTTCATTTTCAAGAAGAGAAAAGTTATTATAGGAAATTTTCTTGATCCCCATCACATTCCTTTGATTTCGTGCTTCTCTAGTCATGATGGTTTTGTAAGCAACACATTGAGTAGCTTTGTGTCCAAAATTATGACATGAGAAACATTGACCATTAAAGAAGTTTTGTGATTATCAAATCTACTGACCTGGTGATTGTAGTTTCTATTGATATTCATCTTTGAAGCAAATTGAGTACTATTTACCTGAGGTTGTTTGTGGCTTCTATTCATCCTTGAAGTAAATTGACCTTGATTTACCTGGTGATCTGCTTTATGTCTTTGGCGACGATTGTCAAATTGTTCGCTGCTCTTTGCTGCATCAAGATAGCTTTTAGTGGAGGTTGACGGCTTCTGAGATTGAGATGTTTCTTCAGTATATCCAAGACCTGTCTTTATTAGAGGAGAGCGCTGCACTTTGATAATTTCATTTAAGGTTTCTGATCCTTTAGCAAATCTAAGATTTAGAGCTTTTGTTTTCTCAATATCTTTTCTTAGACTCACAATTTCACATTCTAGCTTTTCATTGTATTTTTCCCTTTCAGCAAGTTGGTATTTCAAGGTATCTATAGTCATATTATTTTCTTCTAAACTGATTTTGAGTTTAGATATTTCTTCATAAATGTCATCTTCATCTAAAGCATCCAAAAAGTCATCATCTTCATAAGCCATCAGAAGTCTATAGTCATTACTATTTTCATCTTCATCACTATTTGATAAACCATCACTATCTTCATGAGTATAGTAGCTCTTTTTACTTACACTTTGTTTTCTATTCCATTTTGCAGATCCCTTCTCTTTATCATATTTATCTTTATGAGGACATTCGGCAGCATAATGGCCGACTCTACCATAGGAAAAACATTTGAAAGGTAGTTTACCTCTGAATCTTTCGGAACCCCATTGAAGCTTCTTGACAAAGTTTGCTTCCTCTTCTTCTTCTGAAATATGTCCTGATTCATTGAGTTCTTCTTTTCCTTTCGCTGAAGCTTTAAATGCGGCTTCTCTCATATCTGACGGCCCTCCTTTTCTCATCTCAAAGGCAGTTAAGATTCCATGAAGCTATGTCATAGTAATAGTCTGTAGATCCTGCTTTCCTTCTATGGAAAATACTTTTGATTCAAATTTAGCAGATAAGGATCTTAAAATTTTTTCAACTAACGTAACTTCCTTTATCTCTTCACCTAGATTATTCATGCAATTAACAATCTCATCTATACGCAAGAAGTAACTAGCTATACTTTCATAATTGTGCATCTTGATAGTTTCATATTGAATTCTGAGAGTTTGCAGTTTAGCACATTTTACCAGAGAGTCTCCTTCATAGCTTAGAATGATTTTGTCCCATATTTCTTTGGCTGATTTGAGCTGCATAACTTTGAAAAACTCTGATTGTGACAGACTTCCCAATAATGTATTGACAGCCTTGGCATTGGTTTCATATTTCTTTTTACCTGTTGTATATGTAGGAATTGCTGATGGAAATGTATATCCTCCTTCCACGATTTCCTAGAAATTTGTTCCAAGAGATTGAAGATAGGCTGTGGTTCGTACCTTCCAATAAACAAAGCTACTCCCATCAAAGATTGGCAGTCTGATGGATCCCCCACTTTCTTGATTATTCATGATGATGGATATTCCTTCAAGCGATCAAGCTTCTTCTGAAGGACCTGCTCTGATACCAATTGTTGGAAATAATACTGAAAGGGGGGGTGAATCAGTATTATCATGCATTCTGTCACATCTGATATCTCTTCTGTAAATTCATCTAGTTACCATATACAAGTGAGTTGTTGTTCTGCTACAATGGGTTGCCATCAAGTACAACACATTCATCATAATGGAAACATCTTAAGAATGAAGTAAAACATCTCTACTATGAATAAGATGATCTTGTTCTAGAAGGTACTTTCCACTTGTAAATGACAGATAGGGTGTAGTGTAAATAAGATAGGATGCATAAGATTAGAAAATAGCATTATATAAGCATTAGAAGTAAGAGCTCGTAACATGGGAAGAAGAAAGTATGTCTGGTACAAATCCCACTGATTACAAAGAATATGAAGCTCTTAGGAAACCTCATTAATACTTGTTTAAAGTAGTAGAGGTCATCATCATTTGGGACCATCATAGTCAACAAAGAAAACATATGTCAGGTGAGGATATGGAACATCCTCGAGTTTCTCTGAGGGAATCCTAATCAAAGGATTCACTGATGTAGAAAGGAAAGGAATATTTTCATAAGGAATTCCAACTCATGGGATTCAAAAGGAGATGGCATGATGACATAACAGGAAAGTAGGATAAAGTTCTTTGGAATGAAGCTTCTACAAGAAGTCTGAATGGCTGAAAGAAAATTACGAAATTCATGTCATATGGTTGCAGATAATATGGATCACTATTTCCATCCTAGGAAATATGATCAAGATAAGAAAGGACCTCCTCCTCCGAAGACTTGCAGCAAAGCATAAGTCACACTAGATGAAATCAAAATAATGTGTTCTCATTTGAATCATGAGGAAGCTGACTACAATCAAGGAAATATGATTGGAAGCTCTTGGGAATGAAGTGTGAAAATATAGGAAAAGTTCGTGATAATATGCAACAAATGTAGAAGGAATTCAACATTCGAAGTCCAAGGAGATTTGACTAGAAGATCTCTCGGAAGAATGTGAAGACTCTGATGGAAGTCAGAAAAAGATAGAAACCCTTGACAATGGATATCAATGGGAGATGTATCAATCTGCATGCAATATGTTGATACTTATAGGAAGATGTCATGGTGAAAAATCATCACAAAGGTAATTTTGATTTGAAGTGTTTATTGATTATTTTTGAACTAATATCTAGATAGGATTATGTAGGACTGCCAAAGGGCAATCTATGGATGATTTCCAAATAAACCATATAGAAGGATGTAATATCCCTCTAAAAATTATGGAATGAAAACATAATGACATGAAGCAAATCCAGATGGGAAATCTGATGGATCAATTTCTGATGAGTTGAGAACATGACTGACTCATGGACAAAAGTGATGGATCATATGTTCCCTATGTAGAAGTTCCCAAAAGATGAAGATTTATTGACAAAGAATAAATTCATGACATCGAAGGAAGGAGCTCTTCAAGCAGCTAGTTGTTTCAAGATATAAAAATGAGGAGCTGTGATAGGTCCCTGGTTAAGAGGGAGACTGAAAATAAATTTCTTACTTGGAAGAAACTTGGAAAATTCATAAGCAAGGAGATTAGGTACATTCCTTTGTTATAAGAATGGGTAAATTTCTTTAATGGAATATGTCCTCCTGGTTTGAAAAGGAGAGATAGAAATGTCATTTTGTTCTTCACCTGGGAAGACAGAATGGAGGATTGTGTAATCATTTGGCATTTGATACTCTTAGGGGATGAGATAGGGCATCCCATGAAAGAGTAGTTGTGTAGGACCAATATTCTTTGTGGGACTAGGGAGAAAAGAAAAGAATAGTCCTCATGGTGCATATCCTGAGAGAACTGGGGTGGGGTATTTTCCAAGAGATGCAATGATGATTATGCCTATAAATCATTGGTCTCACCAGCGTTGTGCTCTGATCTTGTGGAGAGATAGAGTTGTTAGTCAAGGCCTTGCTATTTAACAATGCTAGTTGCTATGATGCTATACAAATGAGTTACAAATCCGAATTCTTCTTATGAGAAATTCTTCAGATTGAGAAAGTCAACGTACCATTATGAATACCTCCCTAGTTAAGAGGGATTGTTGAAAAGTGTAACTAGGTCCGGTCTTTATAATGACATTCAATTATGATTTTATGCAATGAGATGTAAATAAGAAAAATAAAATTATTATATTGACTTTCTTCATGGGTTTCATGAGAAAGGAATTTGCTTTTAAGTCAAGACTCCCATTGAGAGTCTTTAGGATTTATTTATCATCTATTCGTAAAATGTTAGAGTCATTGTCATGTAAATGAAGTCCTGTTACACTTTGTAAAAGGTCAATATTTTCTATGTAAAGTATCCTCCAAAAACTTGTAACCTAACCTATTCAAGGCAACCTACAAACAATGAAGAAACTGCTAGATAAAGTCAGCCTACCTCCAGCTTTCAAGTCAGCCTAAAGACCCAGTGAAGAGGTGTATAAATAGAAGAACTCAGCCTCCATTCAAAGCAAGTAAATCGATCTAAAATCAGTCTAGAAAGAACTGTGAAGAAAGGGTGGAAGGGATTGTGAAGGAGTTGTGAAGAAAAGTATGAAGTTTATTCTAAGAGACTATATTTTGGGTATATTAAAATTTCTTCTTGGCAGTGCGAAGTTAGGGCAATGAATTTTCTTCTAGTTAGTGTGAAATTAGGGCTTCGAAGTTTCTTACGGGCAAAAAATTTTCTTCTAGGCAAGTAAAAGAAGAGGTTTCTTCTGGGGCAAAAAGAGGAGGATTATTCTGAGAGGTCAAAGTAAATATCTAGAGACCGAGTTTCACTAGAGGAAATCAGTGAATACCTAGAGATCGAGATTCTCTTGGGAAAGTCGAGAAGGAGCAGTAAAAATGATAAAGGCAAATTTTCTCTAGAAGGAGCGGAGGGGATAAGTTCTAGATCAAGAAGAAAAGTGAAGGAAGGAAGAAGAAGTGCATCAAGGTTAGTTACAAGATTCTTGGGAGGATACTAGAGTCAAGCATTTGTGTCATGGTCTTGGCAGTTATCAGTTGAAGAGCTGGAGAAGCCCACATACTTTGTCACTTGTATTTTATTATGCATATCGGTAATTGTCTTGATGAAAGAACATATTAATAAGCTAACAAACCAAATTCTATAAGTAAAAGTGCATGACAAGCAATTATCAAGAAAATAAATTGTTAACTTTGACTGCGGATCATGCAATTGGTCGTTTTGTATTCGCTTCTAGGCCAATGGTTCTTTGTTAATATTTCAAGCTCCCTTATTGAATTACAAGTGTTGAAATAAACTTCTTACACATGCTCCATTCATAATGAATTCATGAGCACATTCTTTCATGGATACTTGAATAGGCCTAGTGCAGTCTGTCAAGAGAGTGTATGTGCTATGCTTGTCATAGGCCATTTTGTCACATCTGATCAGTAAGCCTCCTAATGGGATCAATCAACATCTTATTCCCCCTTGTCATCATATTTCACAAACCTCTTTCAATCCCCCAGAGTTTCTTCCTGAAATTGCATCATCTGAGCTAGTTTTGGGACCAACGCACCCTAGCCTCTTGCTGGATAGCCTTCACCTATAGGTTTCTCCGCTATGGCCCGCATTGCTCACCTACAGGTTGGTCCGCTTTGTACCTGTGTTCTTTCTAGAAATTTAGGAAAAAGAGATAAATTCCAGAAGCTTCCATAATTTGTTATAACCATTTACCTTAGATAAAACATCTAGATCTTCTCCCACCCTACTTTGGAGTTTCCATCCATTATCCTTCGATCCCATCCTCCCATCATAGGTAGATCTAAAATCTTAGATTGGTAATTGGATAAGAACTCCCAACTTACCTCACTCCTCTATATATTTACAACCTTCCATATGCAAGGGGTTGGCTTTTAGAGAGTGATTCTACCCTTATGATGTTGTGGTGAGAAGTTTCATTTCATTCATTTAGGGTGATTGGAGGTGCACATTGTGACAAGGAAATGAAAAGTCAGCCTTGGAAGAGATCTTCTATAGGATCAACACCTATTTATGATTGTAAACTCCTTCCATTTATATTAATGGAAATGATTCTCTATTTTCCTATACGTGATGTTGTTATTTCATGTATTTCAATACCATGTTGATCTAATGAATAGAGAATTTAGATGATACTGCATAGATGTTGTAGTTTCTTGTCTTGTGTTATCTGACTGTGCAGGTTCTAATTTTGGCAATCAGAGCTATAATTGGAACATTCAAACTAAATAAAGAGTGAATCTTGTGGCAGATTCCATGTAGGCTTCATTCCATCATATAATTACTTTAATGAAAGAATAAGGTTCCTTATTTCTCTGTTGTTATAGGTGTTGGGTAGCGGAGGTCCTGCGTAACAGTTTTGGGTCTAATAGCCTAGAAATTAGGGTAAAAATATTGTAAACCTCCGAAATATGCGGTGCACGAAATGTAAAAGGTCGAGTCAAAGGGTTGTCTGCCCAAGAAATAATATAGAAAATTAGGGAGCAAGTCGGTCCATAGACCATAGGAAGGTATAAATAGAGCGAGGTAGAAGGCAGTCTTTTAGTAGAATATGTAATCTTAGATCTAATGTGTAATGGGTTTTTGAGAAGGAAAGTCTTGAAGCACCTATAAGTCTGAGTTGAGGGTTTGGGTAGTAGATATAGGCTCTGCAGCTGTATGCGCAGAGGCCTGGAAGAGTTTGCAACTGTGTGTGCGGACCCCTACAGCTGAGTGTGCAGTGCAGATTTGGATGTATTGGTGAAGAAAGTGAATAAAGATAAGTTGTTTATGAAATTCCGTGTTAAATCTGAATTATCGCGGATCTGGCTTTTGTATGGTTAATTTAACTATTTGATATATGCGCATATGCTTATGTTGTGAATATATGAATCTGTGTTTATTCTAAGTGCGCGAACTAGTTAAATCTGATAAATGTTTGCTTAAAGACCATAGTAAGTAGATTAAATCTTTAAATAGCACAATACTAAACAAGTAAGGGTTAGTCTGGATCTGGATCTGCATGAAACAGATAAGCACAAAGTTGTGGAATAGTGTGCGAAACCTTCAGACCACATCTAGACATCCCAAGGGTGCAGAAACCTGGTTCCAACATCCTCCCCTACTACCTCGGGTGAGACCTCAGTCCGCGCTCCGCGGGCTGTTGCCAAAAGGGTTGGTAGCTGCAAAGTTTGTTTGGCTAAATAACTCTTCCAAACTAGGGTTAGGCCCATATAAGCCAACAAATGGTTCCATTGTCAGAACTGGGATCTGCCTAAGGGGTGTCTGATGTGAAACACGGGGAATCTATAGAGAAAGAATTGAAGGATCAAAGGGACCAGGAGCAGTAGTAGTTCGGATTACATTAGCAAGGGTGACAATGAAAAGCACGATCTAGCTACCAATATTCAAAAGAGAAAGAGGCAAAGACCCAGAACAATTTTGGTTCATATTAACATCAATATGGAATTCACAAAGAACTATGGATGATAATATCAGAAAGGCAACCCTAGTTAGCGTGCTATAGGACCGGGTGCTGACATGGTACATAAAGTACTCAAACGATCACCCAACCATGGGGACAATAGAAATCCATACCGAACTAAAAAAAGAGTTTAGCTCGTCAAAGTTAGAAACTCAGTCAATCATAAGGTTTAAGGAGATCGCGATGATGCCTGGTGAAACCCGGTGGGATTTGGACCAAAGACTGAAAAGTACTATCCGCGAAGCAAACATGACACTAACAGATCCACATCACTACGCTTGGTTTATGGCATCATTAACACCACACTTAAGGATGGCTTTGTCACAACAGAAGATCTCAACCTAGGCTGAAGCATTGGACACTGTGATGAGGTTGCACGAAACTCCGCTACAAGATCTGGGGTTGGGAGTTCAGCAAATCCAGGCATAGATCCAAAACTTGTGTTTGGAAATGTAGAAGTTAAAATAGGAATAGGCACCACGCCCATAAGTCCGGGAGGAAGTGTGGTGTATAAAGTGTAGGAGCCAAGGACACGATAAAGATCGCTGCCTGGTCTTGGTGAATTATGTGGCAACGAGGGGACCAACACAACAACCTCGCTCTGGTGCACAATGTGTCAGGTGGCAGGAAAGCATAACACTGATAACTGTCATCTACTGCTAAAATTCAACCAGACCCCCCAACAGCTATTTTGTAACTTCTGCAGATTGGTGGGCCACGAGGAAAGAGACTGTCATAGCTATCAATTATTAATGGACCAGTCACCTGCTTACAGAATGCAGACTAAGGCGCGAGGTCTGGATCTAGCCTCGGCGATTACACGCGGTGGGTTCCAGGGAAGTGGACAAGGACGGGGTAGAATGGGGCCAGGAAGGGGTCACGGGCAGTTAATCTATTACAACTGCGGAGGTCCAAGACATTACGCGCAGGATTCTACCAACCCAACTAGAATTTGAAGCAGTTACTGTGAGAAATTCGATCAAGAGCTGATAGATTTCCCTACACTGATAGCACATATTTGTGAAAAGAGGGCAGCGCAACCAACAACGACCCAGAATGTGAAGATGATGAGGTCTGAACCCCGCGAGGAAGATCCCAAAGCAAACATGGTGCTGAGAAGTGGCACGACCACAGGAGCGGATAGAAGGAACTTAAGTAAGGAAGACACGGGGTTGGTAAGGAGACATATTTGGAAGCTAGGGAGAGCTTCGCGGAGGTCTCTACCCCAGGTAGTAGGGATTAGCCTAAGCCGAACAGGGATCCCTCGATGATAACTACCTTTCTAGAGACATGTATAAAATTTCTTCATGAACACAGGACAGTTAAAGGCTTACAGGGTTTGATAAATAGATGCGAAGGATGGAGTGAACCTTATGTAGTTCGAAAATTGGGAAGACATGCATCACGGACCGAGAGGGAAATGTGACTAACAATGCAGATCGACGATTATGAGATGGATCAGGTCATTCTGGATCTGGGCTTAGATGCCAACGTACTGCCTAAACAGAATTGGGAGTGCATGGTAAGCCTACACTACAATGGTCCCCTATCTAATTGCGGATGGCAAACCATTAGAAGGTCCTGCCCATGGGAAGGCTGCAAGGAATTACGATAGATATTGATGGCGCAAGTACTCAGATGGACTTTGAAGTGATTGAAATCATGGATGAAAGTACACCTTATCCTGCGTTGTTAGGAATACACCGGGACATCAACATAAATAGGGTTATCAATTTAAAGAAGCGGACAATGATACTTGAAACAAAGTTGCTCCGCATAGTGGTTTTGCTAGATCCGACTGAAGGACTGCACTATATTGAACCCGTGCACAACAAAGAAAGTGATGATGAATTAGATTGTATCTACAGAATGTCTGCACAAAGGCAAGAATGGGTCAAGACAATGGAGGATAGGAGAATATCACGAGGCTATTTAGAGTCCTACACCACCGATTCAGATGAAGAAGATGAGCAGTGGCGTAACAGGTTGAACAGAGTGACCACGCTACACTGTAATATGGTGACTAAATCTCTGTACTATGTGAGGGCCCAGGATCGCAAATTGCCGACGTATGATGGGTTGACAATAATAGATGAATTCCTGACCAAATTTGAAATCGTAATACCAGAGCACCAACGGTTTGATGCGTTGAGATGGGTGTTGCACGCGACACCTGTGCGATGGTTGGGCACACATGAAGGGACTTTCGAATATTAGCATGACTATAAGCACATGATGAAGATAAGATTTGGGAAGCTAGAACTACACATAACGGAGAAATACGATGGATGTGATGACCCGTGCATGCATCTTACTAGATAGATCAAAGCCTATGGAGAGGAACATCAACCAGAATGGGTGCACTTATTTTATCACACCCTAGACGTCATTCCCAGAAACTGGTATACTGAAGCGGAGCTCCGGCACGACACAGGTGAGTGGGATATCTTGTGCAAAGGGTTTTTATTGACATTTCTCTTTGAAGATCAATGGATGGATCTTGCAGATGATGCATTATAGTTGGTGAAGGCCGCCATTTTCAAAACGCCACTGGAGCCAGAAAAAATTGTGCAGCCTGACTGGTCACGACAACTGAGCCAGGCCCTCGAATGTTACAATGTCCAGGTAGAAGATGACGTGGACGACCTGCGAAACATCAATATTCTGGAATCAGAGGGGAGCCGTGAAGTGGACTGACCCGAAATCGAAGATCGAGATATCATGGTGCTGTTGAAAACGAAACAAGTAAATATCAGAACAGAAGAAGAGCCGAAATATGCAACATTTTGGGACTATTGGGACGATGCCACAGTGGAGAAGGTCATAGAATTGCTTTGGGAATATCAAGATTTATTCCCAACAAAAATCATGGAGCTAAAAGGGATCCTAGGAGACCTGGGAATGATGAAGATAATGTTGAAGACAGACGTGAAACCAGTTAAGTAGTGACCTTACCAATTGAATCCAAAATATAAAGCAAAGTTCTGTGAAGAACTGGACAAGATGCTGGTAGCAGGAATCATTAAACCACTCGAGGAGTCTGACTGGGTAAGTCCAATGGTTGTGTAGGAGAAGAAACATAAGGGTGAGATTCGCATCTGCGTGGATCTTAGGAAGCTCAATGATTCCTGTATTAACGATTCGTTTCCAACATCGTTTACAAATGAGGTACTGGAAAATGTGGGTGGGCAGGAAGCCTACTCCTTCACGGATGGGTTATCAAGATACCACCAGATCAAGATCGTGCCAGAGGACAGGAGTAAAACAACATTCGCCACCGAATGGGGTTGCTTTCAGTACACGGTGATGCCCTTTGGACTAAAGAACGCGCTGGCTATATTTTCACGAATAGTGGTAGCGGCATTCAAGTAATTTATACACAAGTTCTTAGAGGTCTATCTTGATGATTGGACTGTGTTTGGACTGGTTAAGAAATACGTAGCGAGCTTACGATTAATGCTAGATACTTGCCGCTGACACCAGATTGGGCTAAACCTAAAGAAGTGTACATTCCTCGTCCCATTCTGGAACCTGCTGGGCCATGTGGTCTATAAGCAAGGCCTGATGGTGGATCTGGCAAAGATCGTTGTCATACTCAATCTGCAAGCACTGCGAAGTGTCAAACAAATACGCGCTACACTGGGACACACGAGCTACTATTGGAAGTTCATCAAAAGCTACGCCCAGATCACGGCTCCAATGGAACAGTTGCTGAAAAAGGATGCTACTTATTGCTAGAATGAGGAATGCAACAAAAGCCTGGAGACGCTTAAGGAAAAGATGGCATCTGCCCCTATATTGGTCTTTCTGAAATGGGATGTCAAATTTCATGTGCATGTCGACACATCATGTATTGCGTTGGGGGTGGTACTTACTCAAATAGGAGAAGGGAATTGATCATCTGATTGCGTTCAAAAGTCGCTGGTTTTCAAAAGCTGAGAAGAATTACTCCACTACCGAGCGAGAGGGATTACCGATGGTATATGAACTTCAAAAATACCACTACTATCTTCTCAACGACCACTTTAAGATGTATATTGATCACTCTGCACTAAAATACCTAGTGAATAAGCCTGTGTTGGGGGGGGCACATTTATAGGTGGTTGTTGGTATTCTAAGAATATGACTTCGAGGTCGTTGTAAAGCCGGGACATCTAAACGCAGGCCCAGATCACCTATCCCAAATTGAGACCGACGAAGAACCCAAAAATTTAGAGGACAGACTCCTGGATGCACAACTGTATGCAGTGCACATAGCGGATGGCCACTTTGAGGATATAATCCATTTCTTAACTACAAGAACCACGCCGCAGGGATATTCTGTTCAGAAAAAGAAGGAATTGGTGATACGCACATCCGACTTTACCATGTTTGCAGGGCACCTCTACAAAATGGGCAACGATGAAATATTATGCAAGTATGTTCTGGAGTTCGAGCGAGGACAGATCCTGGCCAAAGCACATGGGGGGTTGCTGGTAGACATTATGCGGGTCATGCCATAGCCCAAAAGATTCTTCTCGCAGGACTATGGTGGCCAACCCTACATCAGGACTCGAAAGCATATTGTTGGGCCAGCGACGTCTGTTAAAGGACTGGGAAACCATCACGGAGAGATGAAATGATGCTCCAGCCATAGATGACGCTACATCCATTCGAGAAGTGGGAAATCGACTTCGTAGGACTTATTGCACCGCAAGGGAAGATGGGCACACACTATATCATAACTGCGACATAATATTTGACTCGATGGGTAGAGGCACAACCGGTTAAGGACAACGCAGCTGTGAAGTTTTTGTTCGAGAACGTACTGACAAGGTTTGGATGTCCCAAAATTCTCATGAGAAATCAGGGAACACATTTTTTGAATGAAACAATCAACGCACTCACTGAGGAATTCCATATATATCACCAACAGAGTATGGAATACCACCCGCAAGAGAATGGGATTTTTGAATCATTCAACAAAATCTTGTAGACTGCATTGACCAAGGTCTATAATGCGCAGCAAAATGACTGGGACTTTCACATCCTTGCTATGCTATGGGCATACCAAACCACATGCAAGAAGTTGACGGGTCAGACGCTGTTTCGGTTAGTCTATGGCAAGGAGGCCGTTATGCCTATGGAATATATTGTGCCTAGTCTACGGATAGCAGTAATAACAGGTATGGCAGACCGTGGGGCTTTGGAGGAATGGCTCGCGTAGCTAGAGGAACTGGAGGAGGAACGGTTTTTGGATGGATTCCATCAGCAAGTACAGAAACAGTGAGAGAAAGCCTGGCATGATCGTCATATCAAGGTGCGCACCTTCAAGGAGAATGATCTAGTATTTCTATACGACAGTAAGTTCAAGAAATTCCCTGGCAAACTTTGAATGCATTGGTTGGGACCCTATGTCATCAAAGAAGTTACCAATGGGGGCGCAGTTTAGGTTTCCAAACTTAATGGAGACCCCTTCTCGGGATGAGTGAATGGCAGTCGCCTGAAGCTCTACATGGGCGGGCCGACTGCCTGACTAACCGTTCGAGGGAAAGTCTCACCGCTCTAGCCAGTTGAAAGAGAGTGCGGGATGGTAAAGTATTATGGGGGAAAGAGGCGTGATTTCCAAGATACGTGTAGATTTGGCCCATCACCAAGATCGCAGTTGCGCGGAAATGGGTGCACTGATGCATTGCTAAGAGGAGAGGTGACCATTGCTGTTACTATTCATGACAAGATGTCTGCATTATGCCAAAAGGGAGTGGGCAGTGGGCAATTAAGAGAAGGAGTATGAGCCAAATATGGAACGAGCTACCACAAGTTTTACACGAGGACACCAGAACAGGTGGGAGACAGTGAATTTGAAATTCAAAATGCTTATAAATCACTTAGGGGTATCCACTGGGCGACCTACACTTCTGGGAAACACAAGATGGTTACCGATATGGAACTTTTCATTATCTCTGTATAAGGATTAAGCTTGAGGGTGGTGATATGGACAATGGAAAGGCATGACTCTCTAAGGAACATGGTGTTGATAGCTGCGGGCATCCCGTAGAGTTCAACATCAATAGTAGGGGATGTATTGGAAACTGGGAAACACGAAGCAGAGTTGGTCCAGATGTCGCCACCTTGCCTGGGGGTAGGCCGACGAAATACAACCAAAAAGAGAAAGGATGGAAAGATGGAGACCACTGGTAGAAATGTAGTTAATAAGCTATCTCTAATGTACCTTGAGGATTGGGATCTTGCGGACAGTAGCAAAGGTCTTGCAAAATTGCAACACAAGCTGCAGCAGACAGTGCGAAGAGCAGATACGAAGGATAGAAGTGGCTGCGGTTGTACAAGAAGGTCTCATATGCGGCTCCCCCGCTTAAGCTAAAATCCTATGAGGGGGTTTTCTGTGTTAACTGAGCAGAGCAAAATGAGCATTATCGTTCAAAAGAATTGGTAGAAACAATGAAGCAGGAGTTGGACGAAGCGTTGTAGGAGACAACGAAGGAGCAGCAGGATGACGAGCATCACTTAGAGGGAGGTGAACCACGAAGCCAAGGCAGCACATCTCACCATACCGACAAGTGACTTGGGACAAGTCACGATGATTTTGTTGTGGGACTGTTGGGTAGCGGAGGTCCCACGTAACAATTTTGGGTCTAATAGCCTAGAAATTAGGGTAAAAATATTGTAAAACTCCAAAATATACAAAGCGTGAAATGTAAAAGGTCGAGTCAAAGGGTTTTTCGCCCAAGAAATGATATAGAAAATTAGGGAGCAAGTCAGTCCATGGACTATAGGAAGGTATAAATAGAGCAAGGTAGAAGGAAGTCTTTTAGTAGAATATATAATCTTGGATCTGATGTGTAATGGGTTTTTGAGAAGGAAAGTCTTGAAGCATCTGTAAGTCCGAGTTGAGGGTTTGAGTAGTAGATAGAGGCTCTGCAGCTGTGTGCACAGAGGCCTGGAAGAGTCCGCAGCTGTGTGTGTGGACCCCTGCAGCTGAGTGCGTAGGGCAGATCTGAATGTATTGGTGAAGAAAGTGAATAAAGATAAGTTTCTTCTAAAATTCTGTGTTAAATCTGAATTATCGCGGATCTGGCTTTTGTATGGTTACTTTAACTATTTGATCTATGCGCATATGCTTATGTTATGAATATATGAATCTGTGTCTATTCTAAGTGCACGAACTGGTTAAATCTGATAAATGTTTGCTAAAATACCATAATAAGTAGATTAAATATGTAAATAGCGCATTACTAAACAAGTAAGGGTTAGTTTGGATCCAGATCTACGTGAAACAAAGCAGTGCGAAGCTGTGGAATGATGCGCGAAACATTCAGACCACATCTAGACATCCCAAGGGTGCAGAAACCTAGTTCCAACACCCTCCCCTACTACCTCGGGTGAGACCTCAGTCCGCGCTCCGCGGGCTATTACTGAAAGGGCCGGTAGCTACATGATTTGTTTGGATAAATAACTCTTCTGAACCTGGGTCAGGCCCATATAAGCCAACAATAGGTTATCCACCAAACCTAGGGGAGATACTTTTGTCCACAATAGTAAATCCCGTATAAAAAATTGGTGACCATAATGGGGAACGGTGTATTCCCTTGGTGGTTCCTTTTTCCATTATGTTTGATTACCTCCGTGATAGACCTTTTTTTCTTTACCCAACCAAGAACAAACCTAGGAAGTCATTTCACTAAGTCTCTTTTGCAATTTTTTTGTCAAAATACTCTATCCATTGGCTAATGCACCCCTAGTGACTCTGACAGAGCATTGCACCTCACCTTGGCCCACTCTATACCTATGTTACAAAGCACTAGTGCATCTTCTGCACTAGCGTTGGCTCCTATTTTTGCATAAAACTTTCCCTTGATTTGGTGTCCCTTTGATCAACCTACTTCCAACTGACCTTGCCTGAGCTTGAGTGTCTTGTGGTCTCCCTAAAGCCTCCATTTGGTTTGCATTTGTGTTTGATTTCCTTTGGTAAGAATTGATTTTTATTTTGATTTGTTCTTATCATTTGGTCACTTGCAAACTGATTTCGTTTGATCATTGATCACTTGGATGCATTTTTATTTTAGTCCTCATTCTGAAAAGTGCATTTGAATTAGTGATTAAACATTTGCATCTTATTTTTCTACATTTCAAAAATTAAGTGGGTTGAAAAGAATTTTTTTTCATTGGAATTTAGGGTTTTGTATGTGCATTGATATAGGAATAGTTGCGTTGAAAGGGAAATTGAATCTTGCATCATTTTTCTGCATGTTGTGTGCTTCATATGGTTGTTTCTTCCCTTCCTTAGCTAGATTTTCATTAAAGGAGAAAGATTTCATTTTTCTCATTCTAGATTTACATTTTAGGATATTCAAGTGACATTCGTGGTGAGCCCAAAATTGAAACTTAATCAAATACAAACAGTAAAATGTATTGAATCAACCTAAGGAGAATTTGTAACATTAATGAAAACATTTAGAGGTCTAAGCTAGAGACATGATCCAGCATCATTAAATGTAGGAGTTATCATTGTTTTCCAGCATTGCATCCCGTGGGTGAAATCCCATTCCATGTATGTGAGTGTATAGGATCATTCTCCATGTAACTTTGGGTATATTGGATGGTGCTCCACACATGTATAGTATATTAGAATGATCTCATCAATTAGTTACGCATTAGACAACAGTACTACGAAATGCACTCCCATGTACCGTCGAGTATATATTTGGAGTCCCATATAGGTTTCTATCTAGCCATAGGAAACTGAATCTTCCACCTTGTATAACGTGATACACCAAACACAATATTCGAGGAGGTTGGCTACCATACATTAATTATTTGGTTCACTAAGGTGTATATTGCAGTTCATGGTTTCTTGGTAATCCTTTATGCCTATATTACCCTCTTTTTAATTTATTTCTTTTTATGTTAATACAATTCATTATCCAATGTGGAAGAATAAAATACCCCACCCCATCGTTCACATACAATGTAAAATAAGCCTCCTCTTCCACCCAAGGCTACTCCTGGCCATTGTCAGAAGCATAAGAAGACACAAGCTACCGAATCGGGAAGTACTTCTGGCCATCCTGTTGATATTGATATGTTAGAATAATATATTCCTTTGAGTTCTGAGCCAGAGATTACATCTACTCTTGATGGTGACACTGACATAATAGAAACAAAATTCCCTGAAACATTCTTGCATGAAGTCATTGAACTTGACCTTCCTAATTCAAACATTTTGATTCCTAAGGTTCTTGAACCCGAGGAGCCTCAATCATCTTCACCTGTTACTTAAGGACCTTCCTCCTCTCTTCCTTTGTCTCAAATAGAACCTATATATCTTGGACATGATGGTGAACCTCTTCCACATGGACTTGTGGGTACTGAAAAGATCCCATTGGAAGATCCTCATCCTTTTACTACTTTTCATTGGGAATGACTCCATTATTATAAGACTAATCTTTTTCCACCTCTTCAGACTCTGACACAAACTCCTTTTCCTAATTCTTTGGACTTACCCGTGGATCTCTTGCGGAAATATTCATTGGGATTGTTAACCATGACTGGAACTGATCCAACTTCTCAGCCTCTGTCCACCAATATGGTTGAGACATCAAATGTTGCTTCCTCATATATGTTTGCAAGATAATCAGAAACAAATCTCTATGGTGGTCGGTCTGTACCACCTGGTTATCAGTCTTTATCTGGTACCTTTTCTAGTGCATCTTCCAGTCCTTGGACCTCTCCCATGTCATCTAATTCAGGAATAACATTTGGTACTTCTCTTATGAATGTCACAAGGTCTGCTCCTCTTCCGCCATATACACCCACGATCGAGCATCATTTTGACCCTTATGTTAGTTGGCAAGGCTACCTTCAATAACCTAACTTTTCTTATGTTGGGTACCCTCCATCTGAATCGCAATTGCCTCCATCATCCCCTCCTTTGGTAGGGGGAAAACCTGTTGTTGGTACACTTCAAATTGGTAATCAACCTTATTATAGTCCTCCTTATCCAGGAATGGCTGCCAGTGTTTGGAAACCTACTTTGTCCGTTAAACTTGGTTCATTTTGGGACCGATTGTTGAATCCTCAACCTGCACCATCTTTGTCTCAAATTCCTATCCATCCATCAACACCCCAACAAGCTCAAATACATGTGAGACAACCTTTACAGGTTTTCATTCCATCACAACCTTTTCCATCGGTATATGTTACCTCCTAGTTTCTTCTTACCTAGCCTGTACAATATACCTTACATTCTCAATCACTTAGACAAGGTACTCCTCAAGTTTTGATAGGTCATATTATGCATAGTATGGCACATTCCAAATCAAACCCACCTTACCATGGGACAATGAAAACCCCCATCGGGCAACAATATGGACCGTATCAAGGTATTCCTCAAGTGCCTTTTCAAGGCCAACAAACCCAAACCCAACCATTCCAATAGCTTTATTGTCATCCTGGGGCTGGACAACAAGGTCACTTGTATACTAGTTATCATAATCCTCCCTATCCTGGTACCCAGGTTCCTTATTATCATAACCCTCCTTATATAGGGATTCAAGTCCTCGTTGCTCAAGCTATTCCATCATATCCTAGTCATCCTCCTTTGGACTTTAATCAAAATTTTCCTTTTATGGATACTCTCGAATTTCTAGACTTAACTCGACTTGATAATGACCCCATTTCTCATTCACTATGGTGATCGATTATTCCCACTAAATTGCCTTATCATATCCCAAAATTCAATGGGAATCTAGGATAAGACTTGTCGATGCATGTTATGACGTATCATCTATGGTGTTCTTCGAACTCCCTTAATGATGATTCTATTTGACTTCATCTTTTCCAATGAATTCTTATGGGTACCACAACAAAATGGTATATTGAATGAAATAGAGCTTCGTTTCATTATTTCAACACTTTAGCCACCATGTTCCTTACGCATTTCCATTTTCCCATCATAATTGAATCTGGAATGAAACTCTTGACCAACTTCAATTATTCAGATTCCACTCACATCTCAGATCACATTCGTGAGTAGAGACGTCACTGTCGGTTGGTCAAGGCTTATGTTCTCAATCAATTGTTAGTGTAATGGTTTGTCAAATCTTTGTTAGCCCCTATAAAAGAAGATGTGGCTAAAGGTGGAGTCGTTATTGAAGAGAAAGTTATTTCTCGTGCGTAATATTTGGACCTTTTTTATACCCAATTGGGAATGCTCTATGAAATGGTCTAAGACAGAATATTTTTCCTCCTCCACATGGTAAAGAAACTCATGTAAATGATGGTGTGATTGGTTCTACCAATTTTCAGTCGACAAGTAAACCATTTGGTATTGCTCTTACCGCACCTGCTCAAAACCCTCAATCCCATCCTCCTACAACTTCTGCTTCTGAGATAAATATCATTGCATCTGATAAAGGAAAGTCTCAATAGAAACTTGGAAGCAAGAAGAAAGGAAAAGTTAAGGAAAATAAAGATCCATCATCGCAGGATAAACAAACAAATCAGTCCTCTGATGAGAAATGAAGCCTCGATATCCATGCTTTATTTGCAACAAGGATCATTTTATACGTGATTTTCTACACTGCACTGAATTGAATCAGTTTCTTAAATATTCCACTTCTCCCACTATGTTGACAAACCCATTTCCCAATCAGGGGAATCATATGGTTTCCTGTGACCCTTCTTCCTCTAACACGGTTTTCATGCTTTCCTCCTCGAAGCTGAAATATGATGTTATGGTGGCCACTCAGAACAAGGACTATGGTAATGCAAATCTACCAAACGGTTAGGCTATTGATCAACCAGTCAATTCAACATCACCTTCATCTGATCCTACTCCACCTCTGATTCCTATGGAATTGAATATCAAGCCTCTGAAGGGAATTATTTATAAGTCTTCTTTCAACCCTCGTTCAAGAGTTTCCCAAAATTATAACGTAGTTGAAGACTTGGCTTAGTCTCCATTAGCTATGTCAACTCTTGAAGTGTTTCAAAAATGCCCCGCCCAAAAGAAGGCCTTGTTATCAGCTATCAGATGTGTGGATCCATCAAACCTAATCATTTTATCTCATGAAAACTATACCCCTCAACTTCCAGCTTAGTTAGCCTTTATAATCCAGGTCATCATCCATGGTAAGAACATTCACCACTCTATTGTGGATGAGGGAACATCGACCTGCATTATGTCCTTGTCTTGCTGGAAGGAGATTGGTTCGTGTCAACTGAGTTGATCGACCACCACATTGAAAACCTTCGATGGAATTATGTACAAACCTTGTGGTATTTTGAATTCTCTTCAAGTATAACCTGTGGGAAAAAACATCTCCATAGAAGTCAAAGTTATTGACGAACCTCTTGATTATAATATTCTACTAGGACATATGTGGGTTTACACCATGGATGTCATCATTTCGACTTACTTCTGTATGTTCTCCTTTCCTCACAAAGGTGGGATTGTAGCCATAGATCAACTCACCTTTTTTGCCTTTGATTCTCATGTTACTGGAAGTGTCCCTCTTGTAGGGGAAACTCTACATTCCTATCAGCATGTCAGAGTTGGATTTTTGAAGCATTTTTTGCTTATGGGAACCTTTTCTCTCCCTCCTCCTATCCTTCCTTATAACTCATCTTCAGTTTCTTATATCAATATGATATCATCTTATACTATCCTAGCTGATCCCTAGATTGTACCTATGGAACTAATATCAAAAGTTTTGGTGATTGAATGTCGCTTAGCCCCGTTGAGCTGAGATTACGAAGGAATCTATTCGACTTGTGTATTAAACCTTCTCTTTGATTAATTGGGTAGATCGATCACTATATTATGGCACATATTCTGACCCTTTTTCTCGAGTATTCTTCACCGGCGAGAGAATCATGGAGATCATGATGCCCAATTATGGGTCATGGGACGAACATCATCATCATTCCTCCTTACCATATCACATTGAGGATAATATCAGTGATGTATATTACCTAATTTTTTCGATCCTTTAATGAATTCCATTTCCATTTATGAGATCGATTCTGAAAACAACCTTTCAAATATTGAAGAAACCATACCTATCGATATTTCAATTAAACCAGGAATTGTAAAAAATTTATACATTGGAGTGTCTTGTTTCTCCATCTGAGATCGAGATCTATAGAACCCTATTCCATGAGTTTCTAGATGTATTTTCCTCGACTTATGAAGAAATTCTAGGTATCGACCCAAACATCGTAGTGCATAATATTAAAACGTATCATGATGCCAAACCTATCTGACAATGCCTCTATTTGGTCCATCCCAAGAAGGGTGCCATGATTAAGGCTGAAGTTGAAAAGGTTCTTCTGGTTGGCTTCATATATTCTATTCCTTTAACTGATTAGGTATCGAACATTTTCCCTGTCATGAAGAAACATGGCACAATCCTAGTATGTGTCGATTACTGGGATGTGAATTGTGCTTGTCCTAAGGACAACTATCCGACCTCATTTATTGACTAGATTTTTGATGACTGCGTTGGTTGCAAGATTTATTCATTTATGGATGGATTCTTGGGTTATAATCAAATCAACATTCTCCCAGAAGATCAACCTAAGGCTGCATTTATTTTTCACTAGGGTAATTTTGCTTATCAAAAGCTCCCATTTAGTTTGAAGAATGATGGAGCCACGTTTCAACATGCTATGGATTATGATTTTCATGACATCAAACATATCGTGCAACCTATTTGGATGATCTCTTTACCCATTCTGAACATCAGGTTGATCACTTAATGCATCTAAGGGTTATTTTCCTTTGTTGTGGACATTATAGCTTTTGACTTAACCCGCAAAAATGTGTGTTCTATATTGGTTCTGGTCGACTCTTGGGTTTTGTAATTTCAAAACAAGGAATTTGTTTTGATCCCCTGAAAGTATAGACAATCATTGAGTTACCTACACCTTCTTCTCTTATTCAATTACAAAGACTCCAAGGGAAAGCTAACTTCCTATGGAGGTTCGTCCCTAATTACGTTGAACTAACCAAATGATACATTAATTTTTTAGAAAAATGGGTCCCCTTCCATTGGGACGACATTGCTCAGAAAGTGCTTGATGCCCTGAAATATGTATTGGTTCGGGCATCTCTTTTATACCCCCTAATTATCAGTGTGATTATTTCATGTATCTTGCTATTTCCATTTCTACTATAGCTATAGTATTGGTCCAAGAAGATGATATAAGGACCAAACATCCCATTCATTACTTGAGTTGGAACCTTAATGATACTGAAATTAGGTATACTCGCCTAGAAAAGTTAGCATTGGTAGCCATTCATGACATCCAAAGTTTTCGACACTACACCTTTCTTAGGAAAAATACGTTCATTTTAGATTGCAACCCTATGACATATATAATATCACATCAATTGTTGGGGGAAAGTAATCTAAGTGGATCGTTATTCGACAGGATTTTCACTTGGATTTCATTAAATCCAAGTCAAAGAAATCCTAGTTTTTGCTGAGCTAATGTGCGATCTTCCTTCCCTTGTTTCTGAATATACATGTGAAGATTCTATCGCTGACGAGTCATTGTTTTTGATATAGTCACATGACCCTTGGTATGGATATTTTATGATCTATCTACAGAACCAAACTTTTCGATCTAATACCTCTCACTCTGGGCAACAACATATTTGATACCAATCTTGAAATTACATCATTATCGGTGACACCCTTTACTATTGTGGTATTGATACAATCTTACAAAGGTGCCTCACCCTTTAGAAGGTTGAGAAAGTGCTTAATGAATCCCACTTGGGGGCATGTGGTGGACATCTATCTAGTTATACTACCATGCAAAAGATACTACATGTTGGTTACTTTTGGTCTATTATCTTTCATGACCACATTCTCACCATCCAAAAGTCTCATGCGTGCCAAATCTACGATCGTAAGGTCCATGCTCCACTTGCTCGTTGCATTCCGTTGTAGTTGTTGGTCCCTTTGCGAAATGGGGTATCGAATTTATGACATGTAACCCTCACTCGATTAGGGGGTATGGTTATATGATTGTCAATGTTGAATACTTTACTAAGTGGGCTGAGGCGATGCCTACATTTAACAATACAGGTGAAACGACTGCATAATATTTCTTCAATCATGTTATTTCGAGGTTTAGGATTCTACAAGAGATAGTTATGGATCATGGAAAGAATTTCTGAAATCATATCATGACCAAACTAACTGCTAAGTTGGGACTTTCACATGAAAGTTCCACTCCCTGTTATCCTCAGTCTAATGGACAGGTTGAGGCTATTAACAAAGTTCTTAAGACTATGCTTCAACGTATGGTAGGGGTACACAAATTGGACTAGCACTTGCTTCTTTACACTGCCTTGCAGGCATACCAAACCTTAGTTAGGGCACTACCATATTCACACCCTTTCAGTTGGTCTATGGTCTGGAAGCTATCCTCCCCATTGAATGTGAAATTCCATCATTAAAACTAGTTGTCGAACTTTTTCCTACCACTTCCATAGAGGAGCATCTTTTACATATGACTCTTTTGGATGAAACTCGGCACAATGATACTTTAGCCAGAGAAGCTCATGAAAGATGCATCAATGTGCAATATGATAAGAATTTCAAGCCTCGTGTCTTCTTAGAAGGAGACCTAGTTCTCTTATATGAACAAGAGGCCAATAAGTTAGGTCCAGGAAAGTTCCAACCCATGTGGATGGGTTCACACATTATCAAGTGAGTCCTTGCAAAAGGGGCCTATGAGTTAGTAGACTTTGATGGAGTTCCACTGGCGCAACCTTAGAATGGGTTTTACCTCAAAAAATATTATGCTTGATCCCATGCGTAGTACACTGTGTACATACTGTTTGTAGGTGTGTTGAGTTTGTTTGTTGTGTGTCTTTCTAGATTTTCCTTTGGTTTCTGTTGATCCCTTTTACGTTTGGTTTGAATATGTTGACTTCTATTAGACTGTTTATTGGTTACATCGATGGTGCTAGTCATAGTACTCAGAACCTATCTTCTGCAGCATGGGATATCTTTGCTCCAAATGGCGAGTTGGTGAGTATGCAAGGGATTTTCATTGGTCGCTTTACTAACAATATAGTTGAGTATAATGTAGTGGTGGAGCTACTATTTGATGCTATTTTACATGGTATCTGCCATTTAGTCATTAGGCTTGAATCACAACTTGTAGTAATAAAACTTGCTAATGTTTATTTGGTTAGAAATCCCGCCATCCTTTGCATGTTTTTGAGAGTACTTATTCTAGAAAGACATTTTGATTTCATATGATATGAACAAATTTCTAAAAATATAAACACATTAGAAAATGCGATAGATATTTTTGTTTTAGATAGAAATTTTCAACAAATGTAAACAAGTTTCAATTCACATCACATCATATTGATAGTAGAATAGGAACTAGGAAACACTGAAAAGATATATATATATATATATATATATATATATATATATATATATATATATATATATATATATATATATATATATATATATATATATTAAGTTTTCTTTTACAAAAAATTGTGCCCAGAGAAACATATGGCTACATCGCACATATGAAAAAATACATGCAAATATCTAAGTAGACAAATCAATTTTTCTCATGATAAAATGACACTTCATGAGCCATCTTGCACAATAATCATCCAATACGGTTAGGCACTTCGATAGTGTGTCGTTGAAGTTGCATCAGAGTATGGTCTACCTCGGCCACATCAATCTTGTGTGTCAGCGCCTCCATGTGGTGCTCCACCTCTGATAGGATCTCAACTACCTCAAGATCCTGTAGCACATCCCGTCCTACCACAACAACCTGTACTGGTTCTATTGTCTCCTCATGTTGTTGTCTTGAACTAATCTAGTATTTGCATGAAAACGTCAATAGTTTAGTCTCAGAAACATCATATATATATATATATATATATATATATATATATATATATATATATATTGTAAAACTTTCAAAAAATTAAATGCTTGAAATACTTTACATAAAGCATCCCATTTCTCACCCTCACGAAACACGAGCTCAGGATCATCACTGAAATATGTCCTTATGTAGGGATAATCATTAATCATGATGAACTACCTATGCAGCCACCCAAATAAGGTTAGTGAGAAACTGATCGCCGATGGACCAAAATGTTGGGCCATATGATCTATCCACCTCCTCATCCGTGGGGCCCTCAAATTAATAGGCTCGAGTACAATCTAGTCAGGCTGAAGTAATGACACCCATTCTAGAGAAAAATAGACTAAGATCAAACCATAGTTGAAGTTATTTAACTTCCCCTCTCTTGCTTTAGTTGGTTGTTCTTTCATATTGACCAAAATTCCCTCACTCCAGTTGAATACCATTGGCTCTAGACACTCCAATGCGTACTGCATGTATGATCTACTTGCTACATGAAGTTTGGAGTTACTTGCTAATCTTGCAATAATGAATAGGATCATTCTCAAAGGTAACTAGGTTGCATATTTTATGTTTATCTTTCCATCCCTAGTTGGATGGGCTTGAGGTCTACAATACGTGGCGATATAATCTTTCACTATCTCCCCACCACTTCTTCCACCTAGGAGAGAGATGGGGGCACCGCTTCCAGATAAACCTGTCAGAAAGTATATATCTTCTACCTTTATATCAAGTAGATGTTCCCAAAACCTAAATTATTGTACCTGAACATCCCATGAATGGACAAGATATTTCAACAATTCCATGTGTTGCCTCATACCAGGAAGCCAGAAGAATTTTAGCAATCCATAGTTTTTTAGTTCTTGGATGGTAGCAGGATCATTTGATGCATTTAAATCTTGTTCCTCATGCTCTCTTTCTCTCCAAATGAATGCCATCTTTTGCTAATGAGCACTTGGAACATAAAAAAGAGATCATTAGGCTCCTTTTCATGCAAAAAACTTGACAAAATTTGAGGGAAAACTCATAAACAACTTAGAATTTTACATCCAAAGCACCCTAGTAGTGTATGATAGAGTGTTGCACCTCTCCTAGGAGTGATAATATGCCTAGGTGCAATGCAAATTTCAATATTAGGGGTGTGAGTTGGTCCTAGGGTGTGTTCTTAGAACCCCAGACCCCTCAAAACCTCAATTTTTTTTGCATGAAATCACAAAAATGGACCATGAAAAGAAAGAGAAGGGTGTTAGCTCCTACTTGGAAGCTAAAGTACTCATGATGGTCCACCGGATTGGCTACGATCAACTGCAAAATATTGAGGGAAAAAGATTTCATAACTGTCACTATTAAAGGTAAATGTGAAATGGTGAAAATGAATAGTCATTTCGAGTATTTATGGTCATTTCTCACGTTATTTTATTCATATTTAATAATTTGACCTAGACATGCTTCACTTTTACTATGAAACAGGCATATTTAATCCTTTTTGTGATATTTTGAGTCGGTCAATAATTGTTAACATGTCTTTTTATCATGCTTTAAACATGTTATTTTGACCAAGGAGTATGCTTTTATCTCTTTTTTGGGCTCTGTAAACCTACAAAAAAGGAACCCCTTGGAATCCTATTTCAACTCTTTTCAGACTCCAAAAATATGAAAATATCACCGAGCACTTATCTTTTCAAACTCGTAAAATTAACTAAAAAGATGTCTACTCAGTATAAGTTTAACCCTTTTCTGGACTAAGATAAACTATCTACAAAAAATGAATACCTTAGTCCAACATGGCTAAGATGTTCTCTTGAGTATTTTTTTCTACCTTTTAAGACTTGAGAGACTATCTACAAAAAGGGGCATTTGGAGTTTTCTTTTTCGCTTCTTTTTCAAATTCTCTAAACATGAAAAAGATGTCGAGTTTTACCTTCGTTGGAATCATTAAAACATCAAACAACGATGGACTTGTCGAACATGACAATGCCAAACCTCTCCGTCTCAGGGTTCATTAAATATACTCTGAGTGATTCATATGAAGGGTGAACATACAGATCAAGCATATCTTATACTCCTCAATCTTGTTAAAAAATAAAGAGGTACTGACTAGTATGGTTGGGGAAATTGGGAAAACAATGTATTCCATTTGCTAATGGCAACAAGTTGCTCTTGAACACAACACTCTTACACTTCATCTTCGTGGCTATTGGCTTGGGTAATCTAACTTTATTTTGGTTATCATACTATTTTTAGAGCCTCCATTTCAGTTTTGGGTCAATGCTGCCAACTCCATTCAGTGTCTCCAGTGCATTCAAGAGAAGTCATTCAGTTGGTATCTGTTACAATACTCTTGAGCCTTCATTCCATGTTTTCCTTCCTTGATCCAATTTCGTATCAACATCATTTTGTCTCAATCATGATACCCATTTTGTGTCATTTATGGGGGATATATCAAGGCCCTCCTATGACGGTTACTTCCTATCGACATCAACATATTATCCAGGAAGTTGACTTAGAAATACCCTTGGTACCTTGGTGCTAGCATACATAAATGGCATGTTTCCTCACTCTCATCGACAGGTTTACATCAATGGACTTCGACTGAAATATTTTATGTGGTGTTTGACATCAACTCATTTATGCACACGATATAGATTGTACTATAGTACCCTGAGAGCCATTAACATCATCGGTGGTTTCTCTCACCTCTGTTAATGACTCACATCACCGGTCAGTAATCAAATGGTCTCTACCATGTTCGACCTCAACTCATTGATTCACATGGTTATACTCATACTTGGTTGGTCATGTGAAGGAGATAAAAGACCCCAGATCTAGTTTCATCCATTCGAGCTGCGATTTCAGGAGTTATACAGAGATCACAATGTATGATGACCATGATCATACAGACAGTCATCCAGTCATGGGTCCACCAACTATGATCTATGGACATGTGTTTTGATCATTTCACATGTTATGTTAGCTTATGTACTAAGTATGGGTATGCCTCCCTCAACAACAAAGATTTCATGATGAAAATGTATCGTAACAGATGGAGCTTGCTAGTTTTTCTTGATCCTGACTTCTCACAAGGTAAACCACTTCAGTCATAAATCATCATTCTGACTTTACGCTTTAGGGGACAATCCATTATAGGCCATTCTCTCACATTCGATCAGTAAGAATCCTAATGGGATCAATCAAGATCCTATTCCCCCTTGTCATCATCTTGCACAAATCCATAAGCATGCCTCTTTAATTCCCTAAAGTTTCTACCTGAAATTGCATCATTTGAGCTAGTTTTAGGACCAAATCACCCTGGCCTCTTGCTGGACAACGTTCATCTACATGTTGCTACACTATGGCTTGTGTTGATCACCTACATGTTGCTCCCCTTTACATATGCGTTGGTTCTAGAAATTCGAGAAAAAGAGATAAATTATGGAAGCATCCTCTTCCAGAAGCTTCTAGAATTTGTTATAACCATGCCTCAGATAAAACATATGGATCCTATCCTACCCTACTTTGGAGTTTCCATCCCTTATTATTTGATCCCATACTCTCATTAAAGGTGGATATAAAACCTTATATTGGTAATTGGATAATAACTCCAACTTACCGCACTCCTCTATATATTTATAGCCTTCCATATGCAAGGGGTTGGATTTTGGAGAATGATTCTACCATTATGCTGTTGTTGTGAGAGGTTTCATTTCATGAATTTAGCGTGATTGGAGGCACACATTTTGACAAGGAAAGGACAAGGCAGCCTTGGAGGAGCTCTTCTAAAGGATCAATACCTATTTATGGTTGTAAACTAATTCCATTTATATTAATGTAAATAATTTTCTGTTTTCCTATATGTGATGTTGTTATTTCATGTATTTGAATACCATTTTGATCTATTGAATAGAGTATTTAGATGATACTCCATAAATATCGTAGTTTCTTGGTTTGTGTTATCTGACTGTTAAGGTTCTAATTTTGGCAATCAGAGCTGGAATTGGAGCATTCAAGCCAAAGAAGAAGTGAAGCGTGTTACAGATTCCAGGTAGGCTTCATTTTGTCATCTACTTACTTTAAGGAAAGAATTGGGTTCCTTATTTCTATGTTGTTCTAGGTTAGCCACCAAATCTAGGGGAGATACTTTTTTCTACAATTTAAATACCGTATAACAATGCTCAATCCATGTCGATAGTTATTGCGCATGTTCATTGACAATATCTCTCTTTCGGTTGTGTTTGTACATCTATTTTGGTGAGTTTTTCAAACTGTCGCTTTTACACACATTTGTTCTCATGAGTGCCATTTTCATGTTTTTTACTATCACTTTTTCTTGATTTCACTTTAACTAGTCTTGTTTACATGTTATCTTCACCCTAGCATTTGTCTCTTTCATCGTCGTTCGCATATTACAAGTGTCATTCACACTTTTCTTTCAATACTGCATGTGTCGTCTTTTGGCATGGGAAGTGTCGCTTATTGCAAAAAGTGGAGTTTTGGTTTCGTCTAAAGGGGTAACCTTTATGATAATGATTTTTTATTATCATGTAAACATGTATTTCACTTATTTCAAAAGTTTCAATCACTGTCGCACAAGTGTCGTCACCATCGTCGCAAGTGTATCTTTAGTGTCACACTTGGAGAGAAATGTCGCAAAGTTTTTGCGCTGAGGAGAATTATGTTGTTCATGTGTTCTAATTTCTCCTTTTCATGCCGTCAAGTGATCTAAGTGTGTGATCATGTTCAATCTCTCCTTGATTCAATTTCTTCTCATTGATCCAACACTTAGTTAAAACTAGAAAAATCCCCAACCAAAACACTCAGCCTCAATTAGCCCTCCTAAACTGTGCATTGCATAGCCTCAAACCTCAATCAAAAACCTTTCCTCTTGGCACTTTTCACTATACAATATATTCCCTCAAGAACTGTGCATTGTGTAATCTCAGTGCTCAAGCCTAGCCCCTGAGCTCTAAAACTGCACAATATTTCTCTCCAGCCTAGCTTGAAATGTGTATTGTGTAGTCTTAGTCCTAAAACATCAGCCTTGAGCTCCTAAAACGCACAAATTCACAATCACTGGCTTCCTTGCCTCCCAAAATTATGCAATGGGAAAACTCAAGGCTCAAGCCTCTAGGCACAGTCCTTGAGTCCCTCAACTAAGTAGTTCCTCTTATCAGGACTCTAAAAATTTGCATTACACAGTCTTAAGGCTCAAGCCCTAGCCTTGATCTTTTAAGCCCCTAACCTACACAATATCTTGAACCTGGCCATTTTGAACTATGCATTGCGCAATCTCAAGCCTTACTCCCAGACCTTGACCTCTGGAACTGCACAATCCCTTATCCAGTCACTCAACCAGTCACCAGTTCTAAGCCTAATAGAAGAGTTCATGAAATATGTTAGGTTAGGGGTTTTTCGGACTGATTTTGGCTTGTCATGAATGGTTTCAGTTGCAGGTACTCTATCTTATCATGACAGGATGATGAGGGAGGAAAAGGAGAAGGGGACCATGCTAGAAGACACATATGGAGCTGAAGAGATGAGATGATCATCAGGCAAGAAGACAAATGAACACTAGATTATGAAAGAAGATTAAAGATCAGGACTGTATGAAGACTCCATATGATTCACAACCCTTTGGAGGGTGGATATGAAGAAAAAAGAATATCTCTCATGAATATGAAGCATTGGGCATCTATTATTGAAGAGAAATCAACATCAATGAGTGGCTTGATTGTGCCATGTCATCATGAAATCCATGTCATCAATGTCATGTCACATCACGAGTCATTATGTGCGACATCATTTGTGAATTATGTAAATTCTAAATTAGAAAATGTAATGTAAAGTGGAAGTCCAAGAGTCATATATGTAATATGAAAAGTCACGTGGGAGTCGAAAGGTGTTATGCTCTTGACTTGCAAGAAGATACCAGAATACCAAATATGCGAAGAAATATACCTAGAACACAAAACAATAAGAAATAACAGCATGTATTTTATTATTCAGAAAGGAAAGCAATGTTCACTTGCCTCTTCGAGGGAACAACCTCTAATAGAGCTAGGCTTAATTAAAAAATAAGACACGACGCTCCTCACGGGGAGTCTCTATCCTTTATATAGGATTCATACATGCAATACCATGGGTTAGTACCATGGTTCTTATTAATACCATCTATCTAATACCATGGCCCATTTGCAACTAACTGTGGTCCCTTCTTTAAATGCGGGTCAACCACTTACAATTATTAATATGGGCTTTATTTACTCTTTAAATAACTATAACTATGACTCGACCCTATTACATAAATAAGGGGGTTAGGGTTGGACCCTAACATGCCCTCCCCCATAAAAATAGCCTTGTACTCAAGGCTGAAGCTGCGGAAACTGCTAAAGAACAGTGGCTGGTTCCAAGGTCACATCTTTCGGAGAGGTGTCCTTCCACTTGATAAGGACTTCCTTGATTGTCTGATCGTGCAGGTGTTGTTCTCATGTGTCAAGAACCTGTTCAGGTTGGAGCCAAATTAAACCTTCTTCATCCAATTCCAGTAGACTGGTTTGAATTTTGCAATGGTTCCCAACCACTTTCTTGAGGCATGAGACATGGAAGACGAGATGGATTTTTGCAATGGGTGGCAAGGCTAGCTTGTAGGCTACTTCTCCGATGCGCTGAATTATTTGATACGGTCCATAGAATTTTGGAGATAATTTCTAACAACCCTTGTCTTTGAGTGATGTTTGCTTATATGGTTGCAGCCTCAAGAATACCTGATCCCCTTCTTGAAATTGGCACTCTGAATGATGTTGGTCTGCCTGTTGCTTCATGTGATTTTGAGCTTGATGGAGATTCTCTTTGAGGTGGGCTAACATGGTTGCATGGTTCTGTAGGAGTTGATCCACTGCTTGTACCTTCGAGCATCCCTGGATATAAGAAGTAGGTGAAGGAGGGAGTTGACAATAAACTGCTTCATATGGATTCATTTTGATGGTGCCATGATAGTTAGTATTATACCACCATTCGGCTAGAGGTAACCATTGTACCCATAGATGTTGCTTTTCTGAAGTGAAACACCTGAGGTAGGTCTCTAGACATTTCTTGACTACTTCAATTTGACCATCAGTTTGGGGATGATAGGAAGTACTGAGTTGTAGTTGGGTATCTTATAGCCTAAATAGTTCCTGCCAAAAGTTACTGGTGAAGATCGGGTCATGATTAGACACAATGGAAGTGGGAATGCCATGTAATTTGAAGATCTGGTCCATGAAATATTGAGCCACCAAAGCTAGTGTAAAAGGGTGAGGTAGGGCGCAAAAATGAGCATACTTAGAAATTTTGTCCACAACTGCCGTCTAGATTGAGGCAGGGATGGGCAATGGTTGTAATGTGCCTCGAGATTTGACTGTTTCTCCTTTGTGGCGCTGACACACATCACACTCAGCTACAAAAGTAAGAATGTCCTTTTTCATGCCTGTCCAAATGAATGAACATCGACTGCGAGCATAAGTCTTCTGAAAGCTTGAATGGCTTGCAATGGGAGATGAGTGAAACTCTGCCAAAATGCGACTTTTAAGGGTGGATGTTGGTGATATCACTACTTTGTCCTTGTAGTGAAGAATATCATCCCGCCAAGAGTAGCCCACTGTGGAATTTGAATCCACCTACAGTTTATTAATGAGTTTGGAGAGCAAAGGATGTGAAAACCATTCCTTGTGAGTGTCTTCAATCCACTCTGGAATGGGAAGAGAGATTGCTAGCAGTGTGCTTTCCTCCTCAAATTTGCATGATAAAGCATCCACTATGACATTTTCTCACCCTTTCTTGTAAATTATCTCATAATCATATCCAAACATTTTGGCTAGCCATTTATTTTGTTGTGGCGAGGATAGGCATTGCTCCAAAAAATATTTAAGGCTTTGATGGTCTGTACGGATTTGGAAATTCTGCCCCAATAAGTATGGTCACAAGGTATCCACTCCATGTAAGATGGCCATCATCTCCTTCTCATAGGTAGATTGTCCCAGATTTGTCCCACTTATTTGTTGGCTAGTGAAGGCCAAGTGTTGACCTTCCTACATTAAGACAGCCCCAATACCCCTACCTGAAGCATCACATTCAATCAAAAAAGATTTGGTGAAGTCAGGTAATGCCAATATGGGAGTGGAACACATGGCATGTTTGAGAGCTATAAATTCCTATTGTGCTTCTTCATTCCAGAGGAATGAATTTTTCTTGAGAAGGTGAGTGAGGGGTCTAGCAATGCGACCATAATTGCAGATAAATTTCGATAGTAGTTGGTGAGACCCAAAAATCCTCTCAACCACTTCAAGGTCTTTGGTTGAGGCCAATTCTACATTGCCTGGATTTTTTTGGGATCCACCCTAACACATTCACGCCCTACAATGTGGCCCAAATACTTAACTTCTTCCATGCCAAAAGAGAACTTGGACAATTTGACAAATAATTTATGCTTCCAGAGCAGTTACAAGAGTAGATCTACATGCTAAAGATGTTTTTCCCAGGTGAGGCTGTAGATGAGGATGTCATCAAAGAAAACAAGGACAAATTTTATGAGATATGGTTTGAGCAGGTGATTCATGAGGCTCTGAAAAGTGGATGGGGCATTACAGAGACCAAATGGCATGACCAGGAATTCATAATGGGCTTCATGAGTTCAGAAAGTAGTCTTTGGAATGTCTACTTCTTTCATGTGAATTTGGTGATATCCTGAGCGAAGGTTGAGCTTATTAAATAATTGAGCCCCATTTAGTTCATCTAGCAAATCATCAACAACCAAGATGGGAAATTTATCTTTGACCGTCAGCTTTTTGAGGGCCTTGAAGTCTAGACACATATTCCATTCCCCATATTTCTTGAGCACCATGACCATAGGCGATGAATAAGGACTAATGCTAGGACGAATGACACTGGCTTCCAAGAGTTCCTTGATGAGTTTTTCAATTTCATTCTTTTTGGTGAAAGGATATCTATATGGGCGCACATTTGGTGGTTGTGCCCCTGGGACCAAAGTAATGCTATGATCATGTTCCCCTCTCAAGGGTGGAAGCTCATGAGGCTTGTCAAAGACCTGCAGATGGTTGTTTAAGACCTGTTGCATCTCAGGATGAATATGAAGATAAGTGGGTTCGAAGGCCTGGATGGAATTAAATTGGGCTATAACTCCATGGTGGCCCTTTTCTAACAATTTTTCCATCCTATGCAAGCTGATGATAGAAGGAGCACCTGCCTGGAGTCCACGGAGGGTATGTGTGTGGTTATTCTGCTTGAAGCTCATATATAACTCCTGGAAATCCATTGTGATTGGGCCGAGTGTGCAGAGCCATTTAACACCCAAGACAATGTCATACCCACCCATGTTGATGGCAAACATGTGGGTCTTTAGGTGATAATCCCCCATTTGAAGTTTGACATTTTAACAACGGCCTTCACATTTCATTGTCCCCCCATCAGCAATCTGGACCTGGAAATTAGAGACTTCTCTGACAAAATAATGCACTGCTTTAGCGACTATTTGATGGATAAAGTTAAGTGTACTGCCACTATTAATCAAGACTACTACAGGGTGATGCTTAATAAAACCTCTGATTTTGAGAGTTTGGGGAGAAGAAATTCCTGCCAAAGCATGAAGCGAGATAACTGGCTCTTTAGGTGTAGCTTGGAGCTCATTGTCTGCCTAATTGCCCTCATCTTCCTCCTTTGGTCCCTCAAATGGTGGGGCTTCCTCAGATGAACTGTGATCGGTAGCATCAATTTGAAAGAATTTGGGTTCCTTGCATTTATGCCCGGGGGAGTATTTCTCATCGCAGTGGTAACACAATCCTTGCTTTCTTCTTTTTGCCATTTCTGCTGGTGATACCTTTTTAACCTTAAGTGTTTGGGTAGTGCTTGGAGCCTGGGTGGGGCATCCCTTGCCTATAAAATTTGGACGAGTCAGCTGGGCTGCTAATGCACGTTCTACTTCATGAGCTATCTTGCAAGCTGCCAGCCATGAGACTGGGTGTTGTAGTCAAACGTGGGCTTGTATGGCGTCTTTGAGACCATTGATAAAACATTCAAAGTAGAATTCATTTGCTAGACCTCTTGTGCGGAAGGCAGTGGCATTACATAGCAATGTTTATGCCACTTCCACCATTGCCATTTTTGTTGGTCCAAGTATAGGCTTCCCACACTTAGCTTAGTCGCATCATCTTTGATGTGATTCAATGTGAAATATTGCTCCATTTGTGCTAGCCATATGGCCAGATGACAGCCATCAAATTTATACATGTCCAACTTGGGTGGTCGAAGTTGGGACTGTTGGTGGTTTCCATAGAACCGAAGAGAATGGCTAGACTCGCCCTCAAGGTTTTCATTAAAATAATATGCCTTTGATTGTTCCCTCGACTTGCCCTTTGTGATTGTGTCATTTAAGGTCTGGATTTGCTTCATTAATACCTACAACTTTTGTTCAAGGGTGTCGATCTTCTCATTGGCCATGGCTTGAGCTCTGGTTTGTACCATGCACCAATCCGATACACTTGTCGTTACTTTGAAAAAAATTGGGACCACCCAAAATTTTGACATTGACAAGTGAATGGTACCACCTTACTCAGCCCGTCAACCTGATTCTTATGGGCTAAGTCTCCAGATTTTTATTTTTATTTTTATTTTTTTATTTTTTTATTTTTTATTTTTTACTTCGAAAGGAGTTTTACTCCTTGATTAGGAATATTGCAGTAGCAAATTTCCAAAAAGTTAATTATGCCCAATGTCCTGCGAGAATCACACCTAGGTATAGGAGCCACACAAATAGTCAGATTTGTCAGTGAAACCCTCAACTTCAGAGTATGAGTAGGAATGTGGTAGTGATCAAATCCCTACTATTAGATCTAAATGGCAGATATAATTGGTACGACTGCTACAGAACCCAAACTACTAGATCTGAATGGCGGATTTGGTAGATCTGATTGGCAGATCTAATAGATCTGAATGGTGGATCTGAGATATATGAATGGCAGAATTGATTGTTGTTGCTGCGACAGAACCCAACCTGCTAGATTTTATCTGGAAAAAATGATGCGTGATCTAGAGAGAGATAAGGGAACTATGGTCTCAAGGAGTGTCAGGTGCTATAGATTGCAATATACATAAGCATCCGACAATAGTACTTGACCCAATATTTCAGGGCACTAACCAAGGAGGATCAACCATACCCTTAGCCGTACAACCTGACTACCCTATTGTACATGCGAGTAATCTCCCCAAGTTTTTTTCTCAGTGTACTATAGCAGCAAGATGGCTAACGGTTTATCTATGGCGAGGTTTCAAGAGAGCATAGGGGGCTTCCGATATACCCAGTGGGTACTTGGAAGACAGTCTGTGTGCGGTTCTATCTAATGCACTACTACTTGAAGAGGTACCCACAGGGGTTACAAGGGAGTCCAACAAGCATGACCACCTATTATATTTCCTACGTGCATGCCTCCCAAAATCCGTAGGTTTATGCGCTCAATGATAGATCCTGTGGTTTAAATACGTCGGAGCACGTCTCTAGAAAAAAAAAAATCTACTAAAAATGGAAATCCCTCCGGCCCTGGAAATTGCTCTGATACCACATGCTCTTGACCTGCGAGAAGATACCAGAATACCAAATATTCGAAGAAATATACCCATAACACAAAACAATAAGAAATAACAACATGTATTTTATTATTCAGAAAGGAAAGCAATGTTCACTTGCCTCTTCGAGGGGGCAACCTCCAATAGAGCTGGACTCAATTACGAAATAAGACACGACGCTCCTCAAGGGACTCTCTATCCTTTATATAGGATTCATACATGCAATACCATGGGTCGTACCATGGTTCTTATTAATACCATCTATCTAATACCATGGCCCATTTGCAACTAATTGTGGTCCCTTCTTTAAATGCGGGTCAACCACTTACAATTATTAATATGGGCTTTATTGACTCTTTAGCTAACTATAACTATGACTCGACCCTATTACATAAATAAGGGGGTTAGGGTTGGATCCTAACAAAAGGTCATAGAGAAGTAAATCGTTCATGAGGGTAGTCGAAGAATCACAAGGGAGGTGAATGATCACCCCATTTGTTATATATAGACCCTCATTGTACATGGAAAGAAATTTTCACCTTGGCTCCTCCTACCAAGCATTAGAGTGGAAGATAGTTGTTTTGGAGGAGAAAGTGACTACTATAATGCTCCACTATTGGGGCTCGTGGTGTTCACTATCTTGATGTATCTTGGAATTTTTACTTAATTTAGAAGCTCATTGAGCTAGCACACTTTCATGCATATGTCATGAATATTGTTAGACTATTCTTTGAATTTTTGTGATGTATGTTGTATTCATATGTACTAAGGAAATTGAACTATTTTGGTGGCTTTGTTACTTATCTTGTTGAAGGTGTGTTGTATTTTATTTAACAATCATTGCGTCCTTGTGAACTATTTCCTTAGTTGTTCAATGATTCATTTATGTGTATATGCTTGTGTGCCTTTTCTAGATTAGTATATTATTTGTCATCAAGGGTCCCACTTCTCTCTTCCCTTTCGGTAGAAGGACCTTGATACTTTCCACAGATGAACATTTCACAAGGCATACTCACTTACTAATATACAAATACCTACGTATTACTCTCTTGTGCTGAATTGTGTAGCCAAGAAAAATCTACAGGAATACATGGTAACTGGGGTGATACTCCAGATGGGGCTCCTATTCCAAATGTTGTGAGGTATAATTTGGACTTCACATCGAGGAGGCCTGCTTGGTTGATGGATTTCCAACACCGTCAATAGGCTCTCCTACACCTCCTATCTTAAAAGATCCTTTTCCTTCTAAGGACAATAAAATGGTTTCTCACAATCGATGTTCTTCATCCACATTGAAAAAGATCATGATGATGCCTTCTCAAATTTTGTAGAAACAAGGTCTAAATACTGTGGATCTAAATCTCCTATAAATGGAAATGATACCAATCAAACTTCCATAATAGTTCCACCTCATTCTAAACCTTTACAGATCGAGATACAAAGCTTTGACATAGTAATCTGTCCACCTCCTAAAGGTGTTATTTGAAAGTAATCTTTTAATCCACATGCCAGAGTGGATCAAAATTATAACATTGTTGAAGACCTGATCAATCTCCTTCAACAATGTTGATCCTTGAAGTGATACAAACATGTCCAACACAAAGGAAATTACTATTTTCATCCATTAGGGCAATTGATCCATATGATTCTAATCTCATAGTCTTTGATATTGAAAGTCATATACCTATACTCCCACATCAACTGGAATTTCAAATCTTGATTTTTGTTAAAACCAAAAGAGTTTTTTGTATAGTGATTTATGAGGGAGCCTCTACTTATATTATGTCTATTTCTTGTTGGAAAGATTTTGGCTCTATGATGATAAAACAATCACTTACCACTCTCAAAGCCTTTGATGAAAGAGTATTTCAACCTTATTGTGTTTTAAACGACCTACCAGTGGAATTAGAGGGTAAAGTAGTTGCTATTGAAGTAGAAGTTTTTGATGCTCAACTTGATTACAATATTTTGCTAGGTCGAAGTTGGACTTATGCAATGTCTACACTGGTCTCATCACTTTTTCAAATGATATTATTCCCTCATTAAGGAAGAACAGTGAAAGTAGATCAATTGTCTTTTCAAACTTCTGATCCAAATTCTACAGGTAGTGTACCCTTTGTGGGGAAAACGATTACTTCTTATGAAGATTTTGGTTTCAGTTTGCTTAAGGATTTATCATTAATGGGAACTTTTCATTCCCTCAGTAAAACACTCCTTTTAATGTTTCCCAGGTCAACATGATCTCATCAAGCACTCCAGAATCATATGATCCTTGCATCGTGTCTTCAAAATTTGATTTGACCAATTATGGTGACCAAATGCCTCTAAGCCCATTGGAACTAGCTTATCAAGATGTTCAATCATTTTAGAAACCACTTTTTACTGAAACTAATTGAGTGAATGTGATCATTGACGAGTATTATTAGTCATCCTAGTTGGAAACTATATCATTTCATGTTCCTTCCGATAATATGTATCCAACAGACGAGAGTATAATGGAAGTTATGACTTTAGATGAAATACCTTGGGACACTTATCATCATCGTTCTAATTTTCTTCCCAAATTTGAAAATATTGAGAATAACTTTGATACCATGTATTCCCCTGAGATTGTAGATGAAACTGAATTTCCTATGTCGATTTTTGAATCTAAATCTGAAAATAATTTAGAGAATATATCTACAACAATTCCACTCAATATCTCAGTAAAACTTGTAATTATAGAAAACATTATTATAGGTGCCTCATGTTCACTTGATGAAATTCAGACTTATAAGGCTCTATTCAAAGAATTCCACAACATATTTTCTTGGTCTTATGAGGAAATTCCAGGAATCGGCCTAAGTATTTTAGTTCATGAAATCAAGACCTACCCGAATCCTAATCCTATCAGACATAAATTACGTCCGGTACATCCTAGGAAAGATGCTGCTATCAAAGCTAAAGTTGAAAAACTTCTAAAGGTGAGATTTATCTATCTTGTTCCCTTGAATGATTGGGTTTTCAACATCTTTCCTGTTAACAAGAAGCAATCCTACAAAAAGATTGTGTCGATTATAGATATATCAACAAAGTTTGTCCTAAAGTCAATTATCCTACTCCATATATCGACCAAATAATTGATGATTGTGCCAGTAATGAAATATTTTCTTTTATGGATGGATTTTTCAAATACAATCAAATTAACATACTCCCTATGGATCAACATAAAACCACATTCATTTTTCCATGGGGAAATGTTTCCTATCGAAAGCTTCCATTTTTGGACTAAAGAATGCTAGCACCACTTTTCCCCGGGCTATGTCTTACACCTTTCATGATATTAAGCATATTCTACAACCATATTTAGATGATCCACCAACCCATTCATTGAAATGATAAGATCATCCAATGCATCTACAAGAAAATTTTCTCTGATGTCAAAATTATAATATACGCTTAAATCCACAGAATTTTGTTTTTTGCCTGAAATATAGTCATTTACTGGGATTTTTCATGTCTAAATAAGGCATTTGTGTTGACCCCCTTAAGATAGAGGCTATTCTGAATTTGTCTCCTCCCTCCAAGTTATGCCAACTCCAAAGTTTGCAGGGGAAAGAAAACTGGTTACGTCGATTCATTTCGAACTATACAGAGCTAACTAAAGGTTTCACTCGAGTTTTGAAAAAGGGCACCTCTTTCATTTGGGATGGAACTACTCAACATGCTTTTGATGCACTTAAACATGTGTTGACCACACACCTTTGTTGCATCCACTTGATTATAACCGATATTAATTTTTGTATTTAGCTACATTTGACATTACCATTGGTATGGTATTAGTCAATAGGATGAATTTGTTGACACCTAATCATAGGGATTGGGTGAACAACTGTAAATAGTATAAATAAACAATAGAGAAAATGGAGAGCCATCGGGACATGAAACTCAACAGTCACTCCCTCTTGTATATAATAATGAACAACCTAAATGAATAATACAATCTCATTTTTGAGGAGTTACCTCTTTCCTTGACATGGTATCAGAGCCAGCTCTATTTTTAGCATTCCTGCCCTTGTAACTCCCTTTCTGCCTATTTTCCTATTCTGCCTATGTTCTACCATATTGCAGAACTAAAATCTCTGATTGTACTATGGTGCAATGAGTGCATATTTGGTGATATCACATAGGTTAATGTTGCTCCAATTATTTCAAAAACCGCCCTCTCCAATTATTTCGAAAAGCGTTCAAGACTGGACTGTGTTGCTATTCTTTAGGTGTTCAAGACTAGACTGTTGCCTAATAAACAACATTCCATTATAGCTTGTTTACAACACTCATATATGCAGCTTGTTTGCAGCACTCATATTTCTCACCTGGTAATAGTGTTTCACTATTTCTCACTTGGTAACAATGTTCCATTACAGCTTGTTTGCAACACTCATATTTCTCACTTGGTAATATCATTTTTCTATTTCTCACTTGGTAACAACGTTCCATTACAGCTTGTATGCGGCTTGTTTGCAGCACGCTCCCATACATACGTTGCTCTCTCCCTCCATACACTGCTCTCTTCCTCCCTACTGGCCATACATACGCTACTCCCTCCATACGCTGCTCTCTGCCTCCCTCCTAGCTCCAATACGTTGCGCTGCCAATATTATGCTCTCCAGTATCACAGTAGACTGCGTTGGATGCCCATTATTGGTTATGCGAGAGGTTTGAGGAGGAAAACACCCTCAGGTATCTCCATTATGGTTTTATGGGGTTTTGAACCGAACCTATAAGCCACTTCTTCTTTGTTTTTGAATAGAGCAGATGGAGTCCTTTAGAGCCACGGAAGATGGATTCCTTTAAAGCCATGCTGGAAGATGATTTTTTTTACCAGAACTGCATTTTTATCAGTAATGCATTTTTTACCAGAACTGCATTCTTGATCAGAATTGCAAATTTTTTCTTAAGAATATTGCTATTACAATGCAGTTTTTTTTCTTTAAACACTAGAAGTGAGAATATTTTATATGTTGGCAGCAAAAGTATATTTTTTTACAGTTCACAGTTTTTTTAAAATGCACTCATTAATATCTATTGTGGAGTGGTCCTCAATGGGAAGGAAAATTATCCTGAGTGGTCTCTGAAAATCAAGCACACTCTCATTTTTAATGAGTTGTGGAAAGGAGTGTGTGTTGGAGATGAAGACAAAGAGCCAGAAGAAACTACCTCAGACAAGGAATTCACCATTTGGGAAAATAAGAACAGTAATGCTTATGCATTGATTGTAACATTAGTAAATGAAGAGGTGAGTCACCATATTTCACCATTTTCAAACACTGTTGAAGCCTTACAAAAACAAAAGGAACTCTATGACTCACACTCTACACTTGAAGTTGTTTAAATCATAATTAAATTGTTCAACCTTGCATTATAAAATGATGATCCTCTTGCTCTTGCATTAGAATTAAAATCTATTATGCATGATATCAAAGTCACTAATGTTGAACTAGACATTCCTTTGATAGCTTTTATCAAGGCACTTTGTCCCACTTACTCAAATTATCTTGAGTCATTGCAAGCAAATGGAAACCTCAAAGATATTACCTTTGACTCCCTTGTGAAAAAATTTGTTGAAAGAGAGAAAGCTTTTGGGAAGAAGACAACTCCTCAGTCTCAAAAGAGGCTGTGTGTCTTGCACATAGAGAGAAGAATTTTGCTCAAGATTCTTATAGAGAAAGAGGTGGTGGAAGAGGAAGAGGAAGAAATTTCAAAGGTAGGGGGGGTAGACACTCTCAAGGATAAAATTTGGATTTGCGTTGCATACATTGCAAAAGGGATGGATCACATGATGCATCCACATACAATTTGCCTTGGGACAAAATTGAGTAGGAAAGAAACCAACCCAAAGGTAAAACTAATGACAAAGAGAAAGGTAAAGCACCTGAATCCACTCACTATGTTGTGGTACACTGTAATATTGGAGTAAATTAAGACTTATTTAATGCTTATCTTGCTTCTTGGAAAAATGATTGGTTGCTTGATTTAGGAGCAACTTGCCACATGAATTTTAGAAGAGATTTTTTTTAAGAACTTACTGACAATGTTGATGGATCAGTATACTTCGCAAACAAATCAAAACTGAAGCCATCAGGGCTTGGCGCAATCAGGCTTAAATTGCCTATTCTTCCAGACTTTCTTCTGCATCATGTTTTATATCTCCCACATCTGAGGAGAAACTTGCTGTCCTTGGTCCACATCCACCAACAAGGACACTCCAATCACATGTTTGATGGCAATATTGGGGTGAGAAAAGCATCAGACCACTCACTTGTCATGATGGGGATAGAAGAAGAAATGCTTCTTAAGTTGCAGGATACCTCTACTCGTGCACAAAATTTCTCATATAATTCTCATTATGATGAAGGTACATTTCCATCAAGTTTATTATGGCATGCTCAATTTGGACACTTGAACTATGACAGCCTCTGCTTGTTGAAAAAAAATGGTGTTGCTGGTTTGCCTACAATTCCTAGGAAACTTAAGCAATGTGATGCTTGCATTCTAGGAAAGCATAACAAACAAGCTTTTCATGATTCACATTCTAGAGCACATAGAAAACTTGAACTCATTCATTTAGATTTATGTGGTCCAATGCTTGTTCCTTCTACAAATGGAAATAAATATACAATGACATTTATTGATGACTACACCAGAATATGTTGGGTTTATTTATTGAAGAACAAATCTGATGCTTTTCAAACATTCAAGAAATTTATTACATGGATTGAAAAAGATGCACAATCTCATATTGGCTCTATTTGCACTGATAATGGAAAATAATACACTTCAAATGAATTTGAAAACTATCTTCGCCAACATGGGATCAAACATCAAACACTTGTGCCTTATAATTCCCAATAGAATGGAGTAGCTGAAAGAATGAATAATATAATCTTAAATATGGTGCCTCCATGATGTTTTTCAAGAATGTAAATTGATGTTTTGGGTTGATGAAGTTATATGTGTTGTATATGTAAAGAATAGATGTCCATATAATGCTATTATAAACAATACTCCTTATGAAATGTGGTATGGACACATTCCTTTGGTAAAGCATCTCAGGGTCTTTGGTTCCACATGTTATGCCTTGATACCAAAGGTACATAGAAAAAAACTTGGTGCAAGGAGTCATAAGTGTATCTTCTTGGGGTATTCAAACACCTCCAAAGCATATTGTCTCTGTGATGAAGTCAATAAAAATTTTGTTGTATCTAGAGATGCAATCTTTCTTGAATCATCCAAAGCTAACAATGTTGTTGAGCAGCAACTTGATCGCTTGGATAGATTCGCAAATGCAAAATCATTTCAAGAATTTGATAACCAGATTCCACATCTTGAAGGGGGGATTCCTATGCTAGATCAACCTATGGAATATTCTTCTGAAGCACTCTCTCCCCCCGCATGAAACTCCAACAACAAATGATACTTTGAGTGATGTGATTGACACAATTGGGAGACTCAATCTTGATTCAATTCCAACTCAATCAACTTAGCAGTCTGGACCATCTCAGAAAGGTCCCCCAAAGTGGCTGACAAAGACACTTGAAAGTGTTCATCCTGATGAGGTTAGAAAGACAGGAACTAGAAACTCAACCCATCAAAATGGAGGTGATGTAGATGACTCTGATTCACCTGTTGATATGGATGTTTCTTATGATTGTGAATTGAATTTGTCTACATATTTTGAACCAACTTCCTTCAAAGAAGTTGCTTCTCATGATGAATGGAAATAAGGAATGCAAAAGGAATATGATGCCTTGATAAAGAATGGCACTTGGACACTGGTTGATCCTCCATTGGGAACCAAACCAATTGGCTGCAAGTGGGTCTACAAGAACAAGTATAAAGTTGATGGCTCACTTGACAAGCACAAATCTAGTCTTGTGGCAAAAGGTTTTGCATAGAAGGAAGGGGTCGATTATGAGGAGACTTTTTCCCCCACAGCAAAATGGGATACCATCCAGACACTCTTTGCCCTAGTAGCTCAGAACGGTTGAAAAGTCCATCAAATGGATGTAAAATATACTTTCTTGAATGGAGATCTAAAAGAGAATTTTTTTTATGTCCCAGCCTGAATGATTTGTTGTGAAAGGACATGAACATAAAGTATGCAAACTTGTGAAATCATTGTATGGCGTCAAAGAAGCATCGCGAGCCTGGTATGAAAAACTAACTAAGCGTCTTCTGAAACTCAATTTTAAACAATATGATATTGATAATGAAACTTTGTTTGTCAAGAAAGTTGGAAAAACAATTGTATATCTTGTGGTATATGTAGATGATCTTTTGATGACAAGGAACAATGAGAGCTACATTGCATCCATAAGGAAGGAATTGAGGAAAGGTTTTGAAATGAATTATTTGCGATATGTTCATTACTATCTTGGTATTAAAGTAACTCAACATCTGAAGTCCATATTCCTTTCTCAAAATAAGTACATTGGAGATCTATTGAATAGGTTTGGCATGGCTGAATGCAATCCTCTCACTACTCCAATGGAACAAAACTTAAATCTCACATCCCTTGAAGGAAAATAATTTGAGGATTCAACAAAGTATAGACGACTTGTAGGAAGTCTCAACTACCTCACTATTACCATACCAGACATTTCATTTTCTGTTGGAATCCTCTCCATGTTTATGCAAAAGCCTTGTGAGGGACATTGGTCCGCTGCAAAAAGAGTTCTAAAGTACTTGAAGGGAACTCAAGACTTTGGACTCAAGTATACACAGGTGGGTGACTTCAGCTTGATTGGATACTCTGATTTAGACTTCGATGGAGACAAAGAAACTGGGGTATTTACTTCAGGTTATGATATGAGTCTTGGATCAAGAGCTATCTCCTAGAGATCACGCAAATAATTAGTTCCAACAGCTTCCACAACAGAGGTAGAATATGTGGCAGCAGCTGAGGCAACAAAAGAAATTGTGTGGCTAGGAAAATTCTAGAAGATTTGCAGGTAAAACAAGTACATTCGACTCCACTCATGATTAACAATACCTTGGCAATAAAGTTGGCCAAGAACCCAAAGTTCCATGATCGCATGAAGCACATCAATACAAAATATCATTTGATTCGACATCATGTTGAGGCCAAAACAATCCATCTTCACCATTGTTCCACTAATGAGTATATTGCAGACATCTTCATCAAAACGCTTGGAAGAGAAAAGCTTGAAAGATTCAGAATGATGCTTGGACTCACCAATATCCCTTCAAATTAAGGGGGGGAACGTTGACACCTAATCATAGGGATTGGTTGAACAACTGTAAATAGTATAAATAAATAATCTAGAAAATGGAGAGTCATCAGGAGATGAAACTCAATAGTCACTCCCTCTTGTATATAGTAATGAACAACCTAAATGAATAATACAATATCATTTTTGAGGAGTTACCTCCTGGCCTGACAGAATTGAACAATGAACATGTGATTTACTACTTAAGTAGGAATCATACTAATTCTGAAATAAAATATGCACATGTGGAGAAATTGGCCTTGGCAGCTGTGCAAGCTGTCCAAATATTTTGTCACTATATTCTATTACATAAAAAAACAATGGTTTCAAATTGCAACCCCATGGTTTATATTCTCACCAGAAAATTGCTTTGGGGAAAATATTCCAAATGGATTGTTATCCTACAAGAATTTGAATTAGATTTTGTAAAATCCAATAAAGAAATAATTGGTATTTGCAGAATTTAATTGTGACTTTCCCTATTATGAGACATTAATTGTGGCAGAAGATTCTCTTCCAAATTAATCTCTATTTATTATCAGTACATTAGACCCTTGGTATGGAGATATTGTATTTTATCTCCAAACTCAAACTTTTCAGCCTGAGTTATCTCGAAGTGTTAAGTTGTCAAATTTGGTACCAATCCTAACAATATACTATTGTTGGTGATACACTTTATCACCATGGTGTTGATTAAGTTTTTAGACGATATTTAACACATGATGAAATTGAAAAAGCTTTAAATGAATTTCACTTTGGGGCATGTGGTAGTCATATGTCAGGGTTTTCCACTGCCTAGAAAATATTGCGCGCTTGATATTTTTGGCCTTTCATGTTTAAAAATTTCATTACTGTAGTCCAAAAGTGTCATAATTGTCAAAATTTTCATTGCAAAATGCGTACTCCTCATGCTCCTCTTCACCCAATCATCGCCATCGGTCCCTTTGTGAAATGGGGCATCGATTTCATTACATGTAACCCTCACTCGGCCGGGGGGCATGGGTATATTATCTTAGCTGTGGATTATTTTACAAAATGGTAAGAGGCAATGCCTACATATAAGGGTGATTGTGAAACTGTTGCTCTTTTCATAATCAATCATGTCACTGCTAAGTTTGGCTTCCCATAGGCCATCATCACGGACCATGGAAGCCATTTTTGAATTTTTATGATGATCGAACTTACTGCGAAGTTGGGATTATGTCACGATAGCTTGAATCCATATTACTGTAGGCCAATGACCAGATAGGAGTCGTAACATTTTTTTTTAAACACTATGTTTCAATGGATTATAGGGATTCATAAAAAAAATTGGAATCTAATGGTTTTCTCAGCATTGTGGGCATATTGTATCTCAATAAAAACTTCAACTGGGTTTACACCTTTTTAGTTAGTTTATGACCTTGAAGCATTCCTACCTATTGAATGTGAAATCCTGTCATTAAAGCTAAAAATCAAACTAATTCCTGTCACTTTGTAGAGGAGGAACATTTTTTATACTTAACACATCTAGATGAGACTTGTCATGATTCTGCATTGGCTAGAGAGACTCATAAGAAATGAGTTAAGGCATAATTTGATCGAAATGTAAATCCTCGTATGTATTCAAAAGGTGACTTGGTTTTGGTTTATGGTGAAGAACATTATAATTTAGGAGTTGGTAAGTTCGAGCCTATGTGGCATGGTCCCTATATTGTAAAATGTGCACTTGCAAAAGGTGCTTATGAGCTAGTTGACTATGATGGTATTCATTTAGCTAAGCCCATAAATGGGCTTTACATGAAAAAGTACTATGCTTGATATTTTTCATGGGTAGATTGTATATTGTTGTATCATATTTTAGATGTGTGGAAAATTTTCTTCTTTTTTACAAAATCCCTCTATTTCCCTGCTTATCTTGTCTTACACTTGATTTGTAGATGTCAACGCTCCTTCAAACTTACATTGGCTATGCTAATGGTGCTAGTCATAGTACTCAAAATCTTTCTTCCGTGGCTTGGGCCATCTATTTACCCACCGATGAGTTAGTGAGTTTTCATGGAGTATGCCTTGGTCAAATGATGAACAATATTGCATAATATAGTGTGGTCATTGAACTGTTATCTGATGCAATTTTGTTTGGTATTTGTCATTTAATTGTAAGATTGGATTATCAACTCATAGTATTAAAATCAAGTCACATTTATTTAGTTAGAAACTATTCAATGTTAAGAATGGTTTTATGGGTTTGTCTCTTGGAAAGAGAATGCGATTAGATTGAATACCAACACATTCCAAGACATTTAAACACATTAATGTGTGCATTGGTAAATCATGTGTTAAATCGACATTTGCAACATTTGAAAAATGAAAATAGTAACTATTCACATATTGTACAAATTAAGTTGAGAAAATAGAAGTAGTCTCCATTAATCATAATTTTTGTAAAATGTTTTGAGTTTACAAAAATTTCTTCAAAGACATATGAGGCCCGCGACCTTTATTATATGAACATGTTGATAGACCAAAAAAAATCTAGCTCTATGTCTAGAGACTAAGCATAGTGTTATAGGCCATTTTTTTGCATCTTGTCAATAGGCCTACAAATTGGATCCATAAACATCCATGAACACCTTATTATAATCTCTAAAAAAAACCATAAGAATGACTCTCTCAAATCCCTAAGTTTCTGACCTTGACTATTTCATTTTAGTGCTTTTAAGGCCCAATGCACCTTGGTCCTTTAGTGACCTTCTTTGAGTGCTAGGATGCTTAGTTCTGCACCTACTCGAATCAGAGCAAGTTTTCCCTTGTTGGGGGTGCGTTGATTCTAGAAATTTGGGAAAAATAAAAAGAATCCTGAAGCTTCCTCTTCCAGAAGCTTTCACAAGTTGTTAAAACCATTTACCTTGGATAAGAAATTTGAATCCTATCTCTTCCTACCTTGGACGTTTCACCTCTTATCCCTTGAGCTCATCCCCCCATAAAGAGTGTATTTCAAGCCTATATTGGTAAATGGATAAGAATTCCTAAACCACCATCATCTCCTATATATTCACTGCCATCCACAAGCTAGTAGTTGGCTTTTGGGGACTAATCATACCCTGATGTTGCTTCTCTAATCATAAGAGAGTTATCATTCCCATGCATTAGGGTGGCTTTGAGGTGTAAATTGTGGCAAGGAAGGACAAGTCAACTTGGGAGGATCTCCACAAGATCAGCTTGCACTTTTCGTTGTAAAATCTCTCCCTTTCATATTAATACAAAGAGTATACCATTTTCCTACATGTGTTATGTTATGCTTATGTAAATGTGTTTCAATTCTATGTTGATCCATTGAATACAATGATTGGATAATTCTACATTGATGTCATAGATCTTTGGCTTGTGTTGTTTTTTTGTGTAGGTTATAATTATAGCGTTCTGAGATACATTTGGAGTTGATAAGACAAGAGGAGAGAAGAGCTTGCGATAGATCACAAGTAGGCACATTTCCATTCTCCAATCCTTCTGAGGAAAACTTTATAGTATTTGATTGATATTGTTCTAGATCAGGCCACTGAGTCTAGGGAAGATACTTCTGTCTGTAGTCATAGATTTCGTATAAAAAATTGGTGACTCCACTAGGGAATGATGTTGGCATTGATGTTGTGATGATTTGTTTGGTTGGCATTGATGTCAACCTAGTAGCATGGTGTTGGAATATGCATTTGTGTTGGTTGGAATTGATTTCAATCTAGTTGTATGTGTCTATGCACATGGTTCATTGGTGGCATACCTTATCTTGATGGTTGCAATTGTTAGTGCAGGTTGTTGGCTTGTATATGGATGCCTTCGCAGGATGTGGAGCCCCTACACCTATTTGACAATATTAGAGACTGTCAAGTCATGAATATGGTACTATGTGTGTGTATGGATGGTTTTTAAATTGTATGATCATTCTTAGGGTCTATCATTGATGGTTGCAAATGTTGGAGTAGTTGCGGTGAAGTTTGATGGTTTGAGTGTTGAAGTAGCTGATGGATGGCATCCAAGTCAACCTAGTTTGACTTGTGATGATGATTTTGTTTCTACAGTGGGTTGATGGAATGTTATAGAGGATACAGTGGTTTCCTAAGGTCTATCTGATGTTTATCAAGATCTGGAAGAAGTTTGGTCAAGTTCTAAGCTATGTTTATTGATGTTTGACCTTACTTAGCCATAGTCGCATACATGATGGGTCAAGGGAGTGGTTTTAGGTTCTAATTGTTGGAAGAACAGGAAAATGGAGTGTTTATGGCTTCTAATTGAAATTACAGAGTGTTGTGAGTGTGACTAAGGCTTTCAATATAATTTCTCTGCACTCCTCAAGATCTTCAGGTGTTTAATTGTTTTTCCAACATGTCATGTTCAAGACTCTTCATGTAAAGGTCAGAAAAAGTTTTTTGGACTTATATAAGATGAATAAAAGGGAATATTCATCAGTAGATGAAGTTATTGGATTGATTGAGTCAAGAGGAATTGAATCAAACCACTTTCATCATATGGACATAGCTCCACTACAAGATTCGAATTAATTGATTTAATTCTTTTCAGAATCTACAAATATGTGGAGAAAGGTTGCTCATTAGGTTGGTTCTCTTGTGTGATAAAATTTACATAGTGTGTTGGAGAGACATTGGTGAGGAGAGTGAATTTGCTATTGCATGGTGTGTATGGAGGTATAGTTGTAGCTGAGACAAAAGTATGATTCAACCGAAGATCTTATGCAACAACATGGTGTAGATTGATTGTGTGAGTATATGGATGGAGTGATTGAGTATTGCAATACTTTTGCTTATATAATTATACATATGTCGTTGTGTTGAGTTGTGTGTATACTTCAGTTTATCGTTTCAAATTCATATCAGATATAGGATGCTAGGTTTCTCATGTTGAGCAGGTTGGAGAGCCTAGTTTGAAAATGTATGAAATGTGGTTCACATGGAGGTGTTGAAGGCGTGAGGCTTCATTATAGACAATGTGTAGACAAGGTGAGAGCGTTCTAGGAGATAGATCATAACAGAAAGTAGATTTCTCCAGAGTCCAATCAGAGTTGGGAAAGTCTCGTTGGTGGTAGTGGCCTCCAGCAAAAGGTGGTTCATAGAGTCATGTGAGAAGAGTCCTTTTGTTTGATGTTGTTGCAAATTGTCTTAGTAGTCGAGTCTTGCAGTTGTTGGGTGGTAGCTACTATATGTAAAACTTGTTTAGAATAATAGAATATTTGCACAACAAAGTAGTAGTTTTTCCCTAAGGAGGGTTTTCCACCATAAATATATTATGTTCTTTTGTGCATGTTTTCCTTGATTATCTCTCATGGTTCTTGTTGGGTTGTGTTATATTATTTCCATGACTAGCCCCAGCCGGGGGGTTAGAGGGGGGGGGTGCAGTTCCCCCTTCATTGCACTGGGCACAACAGGGCAGCTTGAGGGGGGTGGTAGCCCCCCTCTACGGGGTCTAGGGAAATGACCCAGGAAATTGTTTTGGACCCTATATTAGGTGGGCGAACCTACCTAAGGTTTTGTGCATGGATTTTGCACATGGTTTTGGTCACAATGGTTTTTTGTCCATGGTATCTTGTAGATCCAGTCAAGGGAACTATAGTTATGTTCTAATCTAGGGTTAATGGATTGGGCTTTATGGATTCTTCGGCATGTATATATATTTATTATAACATTGAAAGGAACATAATGAAAAATCAATCTAGTAGTCCCAGTTTTGGGATCCAAGGGAAAATCTGTGTATATATTTGTTTTATGTGTTATACTCTCGCCATTGTTTAATTTTGGTTTTTAGAATTCGTATGTAGGTAATTTCTATATGGGGTTAAAACCTACATTTGGTATCAGAGATCTTTTGGCTTCAAGGGGATGCCTTTGTTGCTAAGGGGTTTTTCTCGGGCCTGTAGTAGACCCTATTTAGTGGGAGATATGTGGGATCGATTCTTGTGGTGAAAGAAGATGGTGATTAGTGGAAAGATAGAGATCAAGAAATTTAATGGTCAGAGTTTTGAGTTGTGGAAACTCAAGATGGAGGATCTGTTGGTGGATAAAGATTAGTGGATCGCAATAGATCCAGGTACTAAACCAATGGCAGTTTCTAATGAAGAATGGAAGAAGTTGGATCAGAAGGCAAAAAGCACAATACGATTGTGTGTCTTAGATTCAGTATTTGTGAATGTATCAAGGGAAGCTATGACGAATACATTGTGGGACAAGTTAGGGACTTTGTACCAATCTAAGTCTCTAGTGAATAAACTGTTCCTACGGAAAACATTGTATAACCTGATGATGAAAGATGGAGACTCGGTGACAGAGAGTCTGAATGCATTTAATATTGTGGTAAGCCAGTTATTATCTGTTGATATAAAAATATTAGATGAAGATAAGTGAATCAGTTTGTTGTGTTCTCTACCAGATTCGTGGGATAGTATGGTTGTTGCAATAGGTAGAAATGCAACTGTCTTACAGTTTGATGAAATCGTCTCATCCTTGCTGATGGAGGAGATGAGATGGAAAAATATGGAGAGCCAAAATGGTGATGCCTTGTTCGTACGAGGACAGTGCCAGAACAGAAAACAAAAATAATTCTTCGAGTGAGAGATCTAAATCTCTGGGAAAACCTATAAAGGTGTGTTGGAAATGCGGAAAGGAAGGGCACTACAAAAGGGACTGTAAATCTAAATCTCCTAAGAAAGGAAAGGGATTTGATGATGCTCCTTCTGCAAAGGAGAAAACCACTTCAAATGAAGGTGGGGATGTGTACTTGGATTCTTTTTCAAGTACACATGTAGATCATGAGGTATAGTTGATTGACTCAGGTGCATCCTTTCACTTCACTCCCCATGGAGAGTGGTTATGCAAGTATGAGAAATATGATGGCAGTGATGTCTTCTTAGGGGATGACAGGAAGGCTAGAATAATTGGTTGTGGAAAAATCAAGTTGAAGTTGCAAGGTTGAAGGATTAGAACACTTCTGGGTGTTCTACGTATTCTTGCATTAGCCAGAAATCTAATTTCTGTAAGCAAGATGGATGATGTATGTGTAAAAATAGTGTTCGAGAAAGGGACTTGCAAGATGGTTCAGGGAGCACTAGTATTGATGCGAGGAGTTTGGATTAGAACTCTGTACAAGTTGTAAGGTAACATTGTTATTGATGGGTGCAACAATTATGTGGTTCCTGAATGTGGAGCAGAAAATCTAGTGGTCTCTAGAGAAAAGACCATGCTATGGCATCAAAGGCTTGGACATATTAGAGAGAATGGCCTTCAAATACTTCATGGTAAAGGTATGGTAGAAGGTATGTCTAATAGCTCTATGGACTTTTATTTCTATGAAAATTGTGTATATGGGAAGCAGAATTGGGTGAGTTTCCCTTCTACTGGTAAGAGGGCGAAACATATATTAGAGCTTGTGCATAATGATGTGTTTGGACCTATGTCAGTTCCATCACTGGGTAAGTATGTGTACTATGTATCATTTATAGATGACTTCTCAAGGAATATATGGATATATTTCCTCAAGAAGGAATCTGAAGTCTTTGACAGGTTTAAAGAATTTAAGGCTCTAGTGGAAAACTAGACAGAGAAGAAGATAAAGGTGTTGAGGCTAGATAATGGTGGAGAGTTTTGCAATAATGAATTTGAAGAGTTCTATAAGAAGTGTGGTATAGCACAACAGAAGACTACTCCATGCACACCTGAGGAAAATGGAGTTACAAAAAGAATGAAAAAGATGTTGATGGAAAGGGAAAGAAGCATGCTCAATGGTGTTGGGTTAGGATAGGAATTTTGGGTAGAAGCAGTGGAGACTACATGTTATCTAGTCAATAGATCACCTTCATCAATGTTGGAGGACAAGACTCCAAAAGAGGTATGGACTGGTAAGAAACCTTCTCTTTCACATATGAGGGCATTTGGATGTGATGCATATGTACATGTTCCAATGGAGAAAAGAACAAAGTTGGATAGTAAATATGAAAAGTGCATCTTTATTGGGTATAAGGATGATTTAAAAGGTTATAAACTTTGGAACCCAGTAACAAGGAAGGTTTTATAAAGTCAAGATGTGGTGTTTAGAGAGGTGAAAGATGTTATTAAACATGAATTCCTACCAAAGAAACCTGAGAATATAGAGTTTGAGCTACAGGAGGAATAATTAGACTCTACAGCAGAAGATGAATCCGTTATGAAACCAACTCACAAAAGATAGAAAAGATAGATCAACGCCTTAGAATTAAGCCTCTTCAAGGGGGAAACCTCTTTTACATTACACAAATGAACAATTCTTGGATGATTCAAATGAAAAAACCTCCTTTCTATATATAGGAGTCTAAGGGGTCACAATATAACCAAGCCGACCTAACAATAATAATATAAAGGCACAAAAATAACAATAGTGGGATTCTATGGGGCACAATAATAATAAGATGGGGAGAATAGGGGCACAACAATAACAATAATGGATACAATGACAATAGTAATGGGGAATCACTAGTATTATAGGAACCTAACATGCCCCTCTCCTTCAAAAAAGTGTTGTCCTCAACGCTTGAGTAGTCTTGGATGCTTCTGTATAAAATTTTCATCCTCCCATGTGGAATCTTCAATAGGTAAGTTCTTCCACTTGATGAGATACTCTGAAATTGATCGATTTTGTAGCTGTCGAGTTCTTGTTTCTTTGACTACTTCAGGTTCCAATATGATTTTTCCTTCTTCATCAAGCTATGGCAATATTGTTTGAACTGGAAGCTTGTCACCAATAACCTTTTTTAAGCATGAAACATGGAAAATTGGGTGCACTCGAGAAGCTGCAGGAAGCTCCAATTTGTATGCCATAGTACCTATCTTTTGCAACACCTTGTACGGACCATAATACTTTGGTGATAATTTATTATCCTTATTAGCTTGCTTGAGGGACATTTGTTTATATGGTTGTAGCCATAGGAATACCCAATCACCTACATCAAAACTTCTTTCACTGCAATGTTGATCTTCCTGCTGTTTCATTCTATTTTGTGCTAAGGTGAGGTTATCCTTTAAGAGTTGGAGAACTTGTTGCTGATGCTTGATGTGATCTTCCACTTCTTGAACCTTATAATTTTCTCTTAAATATGATGTGATGGATGGTGGATGATATCCATAAAGTTCCATAAATGGGGTCATTTTTGTTGCATTATGGAAGGAAGTGTTATACCACCATTCAGCCAGAGGCAACCATTTGACCCATTGTGTCTATTTATCATATACAAAGCAACGGAGATATCCTTCCAAACATTTTTTTCCTATCTTAGTTTTCCCATCAGATTGAGAATGATAATATGAGCTATGAGCTAACTCAGTACCAATACAAGAAAACAATTTTGTCCAAAAATTTCTAGTGAAAATGGGATATCTGTCGCTTACAATAATCTTTGGGTTTCCATGTAGCTTTTGAATTGTTTCCATAAATGCAGTAGAAACTGTACTCACTTTAAATGGATGAGGTAATGCACAAAAGTGTGCATACTTGGTAAGTCTGTCAACTACCACCATGATAACACTCTTTTCTTAGGACTTGGGTAAACCTATGATAAAATCCATTGAAACCTTGTCCCAATGTTAGCTTGGAATGGATAAAGGTTGTAATAGTCCTGGGGTCTTAATTGTTTCAAACTTTATTTTGTTGGCAAACCAAACATTCCTCCACAAACTTTTGAATATCCGATTTAAGGCCATCCCAAAAAAATCCTTCTTAACCCTGTGCTAGGTTTTTAGAAATCCTAAGTGCCCTCCTAAGGGAGAGGTGTGCAATTCCCTAAGAATCTTTTGTTCGAGTTGGGAATTCTTACATAGGTATAACCGATCATTGCACCATAATGAATCCTTTTTCTAGCTAAATGTATCAAATGTACTGGGATTGTTGTATCTTTTGAATGAGTGCCCACACTTTCTCGTCATTCATTCATTCATCCCTTTCTTCGTTTATCCAATCTGGTTGGATAATATAAATGGCGCAAATAAATGCTTCCACATCCTCATCCTTTCTTGAGAGTGAATTTTCCATAACATTTTGCTTTCCTTTTTTGTAGATTATTTCAAAGTCATAACCCAACATTTTTGTGACCCATTTTTGTTGCTATTCTGAAGATAATATTTGTTATAAAAAGTATTTATTACTATCATGATCTATTTTTACCTTGAAGTGTCTTCCCATTAGGTAGGGTTGCCATTTCTTAAGTGCATGTAGTATTGCCAACATTTCCTTCTCATAAATAGCTTTGTGTAAATACTTTCCTTTTATTGTATGAATTTTGAAAGAAATGGGTCTTTCTTCTTGCATTAAAACAACACCAATTCCATTTCCAGATGCATCACATTCCACAATAAAGGTTTTTGTGAAGTTGGTGTAGCTAAGACTGGTGCTCGGCACATTGCCTCTTTAAGATGTTTAAAGGCCTTTGTTGCTTCTGGAGTCCATGAAAATGCATCTTTCTTGAATAATGTTGTTAGAGGTGTGCTATTCTCCCGTAATTCTTAACAAACTTGCGATAATACCCTGTCAACCTGAGAAATACTCATAGATGCTTTATGGATGTGGGGATTTTCCATTCCTTAATGCTTTTAATTTTTCTAGGGTCTACCTTACATCTTCATGAGATACAATATGGCCCAGATATTCCACCTCTTGTACTCCAAAGAAAAATTTGGAAACTTTTGCATATAATTGTTACTCCTCCAATAGTTTGAGCACCATGTCAAGATGTTGGACATGATCATTCCAAGACTTGTTGTAGATTAGTATATCATCAAAAAATACTAACAAAATTTTTCTAAGGAAGGGTTTGAAAATGGAATTCATCAAACCTTGAAATGTAGAAGGTGCATTAGTAAGGCCAAAAGGCATGACCAAAAATTCATAATGACCCTCATGAGTTCTAAATATTGTTTTTGGAATGTCTTCAGTATTCATTCTCATTTGATGATATCCTGAACGAAGATCCAACTTGGTGAAGTAAATTCATCCATGGAATTCATCCAATAATTCATCAATGACAAGAATAGGAAATTTATCTTTAATAGTGAACTTGTTGAGCTCCCTATAATCTGGACACATGCACCATGATCCATCCTTCTTGTGAACCAATACTATTGGAGCAGAGAAAGAACTTTGACTAGGTTGAATTATACTAGCCTCTAGCATTTCTGCAACCATACATTGAATTTCACTCTTTTGAACATAGGGATATCTATAAGGCCTGATGTTTGGAGGAACACTTCATGGAATCAAATTAATATCATGATCATGATCATGAATAGGTGGGAGGCCTTTGGGAGTCCCAAATACCTTGGAATGATTGTCCAAGACTTTTTGGAGATCTAGAGAAATGGATGATTTCGATGTGGGAACCTCTAGTGAACATAATTGTGCAATTATGCCTCATTTTTCTTTCTTCAGAATCTTTGTCATTCCGTTAGAGCCGATTATCTTTCCCAGTTTCCCTACGATACCCCTTAATTCAACTTCCTTTCCTTCTGAAGATAATTTCATGAAAAGTTCTTGAAAATTAAAAGCTATTGTACCCAAGGATTGTAGCCATTGGACTCCTAGTACGACATCAGCACCACCCATTGGAATGGAAAGCATTGGGCTTTTCAATACATATTCTTCCATGGATAGCTTGATATTATGGCACTTTCCTGAGAAATTTATGGTTCCTCCACTTGCAACCATCACTTGACACTCTGGTGCTGGATATAGGAAGCAATTCAATTCCTTGGTTATCTTACAATGAATAAAATTATGGGTACTTCTCGAATCAATCAACACTATTACCTTTTTCTTCTTGATATGCCCTTCTATCTTGATAGTTTGAGGAGTGGTAATTCTAGCCAATGCATTACAAGATATGGTCGGATTCATTTCTTTTTTTTCTAACGTTTTTTCTTAGTTTATATCCTCTTCTTTTTACGTTTCTTGTTCCTTTTCTTCCTCCTCTTCACAATCTATGTAAAATAATTTCTTCTCGGCACACTCATGACCTTTAGTGTATTTGCTATCACAACGGTAACAAAGACCTTTTTCTCTTTTCTCTTCCAATTGTTGTGGTGTCAACCTCATAGGTTGTGGATGGCTAGGGGTAGCAACACTTCCATATTTATGATTGTGAGTTTTAGGCTTCCTTGTTTCCATAATTTTCCTTTCCATTTTTCTTTCCAAATTGAATGCCTTCTCCAATGAATCTGGTTCCGAAAGACGAACCTCATGTTGGATGTTAGCTTTTAAAGACCTATGAACACATAAATCCCATGCTCCTCTGGAATATCTTCTACCCTTATATTCAATTTTTGGAAGTCCTCAATGTGCTCCATCATTGAACCCTTTTGTTTGAGATTTATCAATTAGCTAAAAAAAGTGTTGCTTTTTGTATCCTCATAATGCACTATCATTTTATCTGTAAAAATAGCCCAAGTGATAATTTTTTTACGAGAGTAAAGCCATCGATACCATACAAACTGATTTGGTTCCAAATATAAAGTTGCAATGCATACCTTTTGTGTGTTTTTCACATTATGGAGATCGAAAAATTGCTCCATCTGTAGTATCCATGTTCCGGGATCCTTGCCATCAAACTTCCTCATATCGATCTTTGCAACATGGTAGTTCTTCGATCCAATGTTAGAGTCTATGAAATGATGATTATCATTTATTTTGTTCTCATCATGATTTTCCTTTACTACCCTTTCGCCCTTAGTAAGCATTTATTGTAGAAACTTTGTCAAAACTGTCTTCAAATCTTCCATGCCTTTCTTTAAATCATCCATCTTAACTTCCACACCATCCATCTTAGCTTCCACGTTGTCCATCTTAGCTTCCACATCATTCATCTTAGCTTCTATGTTGTCCATCTTAGCTTCCACGTCATTCATCTTAGCTTCTACGCCTTTCTTTAGACCATCCGTTGGCCCTCAATTTTGGTCCATTTTTGCTTAAGGAAACTTACTTAACTCTTATATTATCTATCCATTTTCCATCACATCCACCTAATTTTGATTTATTTTATGCATATTCAGGTATTTAATTTTAATTTTTCAATTTCTAGAAGTTTTTATGAAAATTGAATTTCAAGTGCAATTTTTAGACAGAATCAGAAATTCTCGTAACAACTATGTGGATGTCATACTTGCAAGAAACTTGGGCTCAAGATGGGTACATGAATGGAAATATTTGGGACTAGGAATGAACTAAATCCAATTGGTTCGGTCAAAACAAGCTAAATCAGGCCCGGTCAAAGCTGGTCAAACAGGACCAGTCATCCAAAAAATCCTAAGGAAATATGGCAGTTTTGTGATTTCATGGGATTGTTCATATTTTTAGTGATATATTGGATGGATTCAACTTCTATAGATGGATATGAGTTGATAGAGTGGTTATATAGACTTTATATCAATTTGTTTCATAATATTCTATTTAAAGCCAAAACTTTGAAGGCTTATGTGTGTAGTTTTTGTATAACTTTATGCTGAGACATTTGAATATTTGAAGTTAATTTGAAGAACTTGTTCTACTTCCATTTTGTTGTTCATTTGTGTTGATGAGTGACTGAATTTTCAGTAGTTGATAGCATCCTCAAGTGTGCAAGGCAAGGTTGGAGGGCCCCCACTCCAAGCTAAGTACACTTCATTGTTAAACTAGCTTGATTTTCATGTACTAGTTGCTTCAGAATTATTTACTTGTTTTCTTTCAGATTTGCTTACTTGAATTGATGAGTAATGATTTATATTGCTGATGAGTCTTAGTTTGTTTATCACTTTGAGAAGAAGTCACAAAAAAGGTTCAAGTTAAATCCTCCTTCTATTGAATTAATGGAACAAAACTAGAATTCATCTTTAGTGTGTTTAATTAGTTTTATGCAATTTCAGTTTTCTAACAATAGCATAATGATAAGTGAATTGTGATGAGGAATACCAAATATCTCTTAAGTTAGGAGTCTCCTTCATTGTTTATTCATGCATATTGATCTGTTGTTAATTAATTATTTTTCAATTTTTATTCAAGAAGCGATATTGTAGAAGAAGGACACAAATGGATCTCTTAAGTTAAGAGCCACTTCATCTCACATACATTGTAGAAGTGAATTAGAAATTGTTTAAATAGATCTATATTTGTAATATGAACTTCCTTAATTCCTTATATTTTATCTTCTAAGCTTGGCTACATCTGATACCCATACATTGTGGACATGCCTCCAAGTTTTAAAAACCTAGATTGATAACGAATACTTGTGTTAATTTGTGTTAATAAATTATCTCAACATTTTGGCGCCATTGCAAGGGAAGAATTCATCAACATAGTCAAATAGAATATAAACAAAAACACTAAAATTTTTATAAAACAAAAACAATAAAAATTCAGTTATGTTACATTTTTCTTAGTTATGTTTCTTTATGCCTAGAAATAGAGATCCTAAAGGTAGATTTATTAAACAAAACCCCCAATCAATAGAAGTAGGACCATCAAAAATAACCACATCGGTTGCTGGTAAACCAACAATAGAGGAATTATAAGAAAAACAAAGAACAGGAAAAAGATTAACTTTAATTGAAAGACAAACATTGTTAGCCTGAGAGGTGAAAATAAAACAAACTCCAAAAGAAACACCTACTTCAGGAAAACAAAAATAAATTGTTAAAGTAGATCAGCCCATTTTTTAGTCCATATATCAACCTATTTTCGAACAACCTAGATCTCAAGTTATCATCAGCATAGATGAAGCTGTGACAAAAGAAGGGCACGAATCTGTTATCTTTACTCCTGAACAAAGACTTGAATATGACAGACAACAAAGAGAATGGAGAAGACAAATAGAGGAAGATGCAGAAAGAGAAAATTATAGAAAGGGAGAAGAGGATAGGAGAAGAAAAAATGATCATGAACAAGAAAATGTTGGTAATCCGAAAGCTACTTTTGGCTTTCCAGTATTGGATACTAGTGCAATATTAGGAGAAGATGTGAAAATGAAAATATTCCACCTCCTGTATTGCCTAATTTTTATGAAATGTCAACAGAAGATCCTAATTCATCTATATTTGAATTTGACATCTTGTGTTAGGCCCCTATACTACTAGTGTAACCCCTTATTGTTATTAGTACAAACCCCCTATTATATTGTTTTTTTTTTTTTTTCACGTAGGAAAAAGTCGTAATTTTATTCATATGAAGAAAATTACATTTTGTAGATGCTTAGAGCATATGCATATGAGCTGTTCGTGATAATCAAGATGCATAAAAAACAAGAATAGAAAAGTTGTGCCAGTAGGTCTATATTTTCCTACCTTTTTTCTTCTCCACTTTTCACCAGACTCCAGTGTTGTGAGTGGGTACAATTATAGCAAGTTGGTTTTCCTCTGTATACATTGGTTGTTATTTATCAGATTCCGATCCTTCGGAGCTATGTGCTCATTTGGCGCCACTTATTTCCAGCGGTAATTCTTATTGTTGTACCAAGTTATTTGGCTCCAAATTGGGCCCCTCGGTGCTTTCTTCCTATGTTTTTTCCTGCCTCCTTTGCATGTCTGTGGGTTCTGTCCTCAGTGCCTCCTCCTCCAGTGGTTCGGTATGCTACCAACCTTTGGGTTTTTTCTGTTGTTTCTTGTTCCCTTTTGGCTCCTTACTAGCCAGTGGACATGCATACGGTAGGTGCCCTATTTGCAAGCAGCCTCGGCATCTGAATGCCATGTTCTTGTAGTCAAGTTGTTGTGTCCACAGTGAATTATTAAAATTCAATGTAATGTGATATGGGAGTCCTTGACTTAGATCCACCTCTATACATATTCTGGCATATGTGAAGATTCCCCGGATGGCTCTGTCTTCATTTGTTTTAAGATGTTTTCCTAAGGAGTTCCCAATGGCCGTTAAAGCTTTTCGGTGCCAAAAATGCAGTGGGAAATTATGCAACCTTACCCAAACTGGCATTGTTGAAACTACCATAGTATTGGCATCAAATTCCATGAACCAGGGGGTGATAAAGAGACCAGCACTGCCCCAGAACTAAGGCCCCTGATTAATGATATTGTCTCGTTCCAGTTCTGTGTTAAATCTAACTATGAAAAAACCTTTAGGACATAGATATATTTCACATTTAGATGAACATGAAGTGAAAATCCATTGATGCAGTGCATCTGCTTTTGGCCAATAGCCATTAAATCTGCATATAACAACATTGTGGATTAAATCTGTGTATAGATCCATTACCTCTGGCAGGGATACCATCAGCATGGGTGATTCTAGCTCCTGTTCCACAATGTAGGGGCCTGGAAGCTCTATTGTGGGTGCTGGTCTGTGTTGCAAAGGTTCCTTTCCTTTGACTACATCGCGAAAAGTGCCTGTAGTTTTTGAGCTGGCTCCCTTGCACCCGCCTTGCAGTCTCAGATTGAGGATGATGGTTGAATCTTTTACAACCCCATAGTGCTGGAGTGTGTGTTGGTCCTGCAAGCAGATTCCTGAAAATAACAGATTTTGGTATGTTACTAGAGTTCCTAGCTTGATCTGGATCTCCTTTTTTAACTCCAAAACACTCATCCCTTTCCTGATCTGTACACAATAATGTCTGCCTTCTATCGATATGATAAAGATTTGCTTCAGATCTGACGAATCTACCTTATCCAGGCTCTGATTTACTGGTTTGATTTCCAAATTTGGCGGATCAATGGCTGATCTAGGGTTTATATGTCTTCTTGTTGTATAGAGGGGCTTTCCACCTCTTGTCAGCAGTTTTTCAGGTGCAGTCATAGTAGATCCAGAGTGTGCTTGAACGGGCCCAAATCATTCAATAATATCGTAAGATCTACTCAATTCATACCCAGTAGCTCACAGTTGTCCCTTCCGTTGACCATTCGCAGTAAAGTTCTCAGGTATCAGGTCTGTGCCTCCCCTCATTGTTCCAATAGGATGTAGGGGCGCAACATTCTGTTTGTCTCCTTCACCCGTGGCCATTTCTAGCCAGATCACTTCTTCCTTGCCTTTAAGCTCAGTTAAAAGCTCAAAATCGAGGTAGTAATTTGTTTTTGTTTGCAGATCTGGTCGATGGTGGGCTGCATCGTCCATGCCATGTCCTGTTACAATAAAAGAAAATAGCGCACAGTGAGAAAACCCCTGAAACAGGTAAAGGGAGCTCGTTCATGACCTGGGAGAGGATCGATCTGCCACCGAGGACCGATCAGTCGCAGGGGGAAGCTAGATCCATGACGGTGTAATCGATTCGGTTGATCCAACGCACAGTTTCGAGCAGGGACTCCCTGGTATCACTGCCCCTTCGCTGATCTGCAGTGTGACAGCGGCGCTGAGGAGTGCAGAAGCCCTAGCCATCCTCTTCTCCCGAGCCGCAGAGCCTTTGTGACACCCTTAATTCTCCTTTATCTCCCCCTATTATATTGTTGTACCCATGTAGTCCCCATATTGTTATTATTGTGCCCCATAGAAGCCCACTATTGTTATTGTTGTGCCCTTACATTATTATTGTTATGTCGGCTTTGATTATATTATGACCCCTTAGACTCCTATATATAGAAAGGAGGTCTTTTCATTTGTATCATCCAAGAATTGTTCATTTGTGTAATGTAAAGGAGGTTGCCCCCTCAAAGAGGCTTATTTCTAAGGTGTTCATCTATCTTTTCTATCTTTTTGTGAGTTGGTTTCATAACATTTGGTTTCAGAGTTGTGGATTCTAGGGTTTCACTGCTCCAAACAGGTCATCGTGGCATTTTCACTATAATCGTTTTTCTGCAACGTTTCAGATGCTAAAAAAAAAACCATTTCGGTTGAAATTGTTCTGAACCTCAGGTCTGAATTTCAAAGCTTTTCGTGCTATATTTGTGGAGGTATGATCTGAGGAAGTTGGCCTTTTTGGAGACTCTCAAATTACATTCCAAACAGGTGACCCAAGGAAAATCATCATAACTTTTGTTTTGAGCATCAGATTGAAATTTCGTAAGAAGTTACAGAAAGACAACAGACTGTGGTTTCCTGTGTATATATTTTAGATCCTAAGGTTGAAACAGTGACACGTGGCACTTCATACAAGTTCGCTCTTCTGAAAAGGTATATAATCAGGTCATCTTGGGAGATTGTGCATAACTCTTTCTTAGAGAATCTAAATTTGATCAAACTGGTGGCATTGGAAAGAGCACGCAGAGGGCTACTGCAGGTCGCAATTTCAGAAATGGAAGAATTGAAATTACAGAGTTATAGTCATTTCAAGATCAAGCTCCTAAAATCAAGAAAAAGCTTTATGAGGAAGTTTGATGGCAAGGATCTAGTAAATTAGATACTTCAGATGGAGCAATATTTTGATCTACATGGTGTGCCACTATTATAAAAGGTATGTATTGAATCTTCATATTTAGAACTGGATCAATTTTTATGGTATAAAGGGCGTTGTTCTCGTAAACAACTTGTTACGTGGTCAATTTTCACAAAGGAAATGATAGCACATTATGAGGATACAAAGAGCAACACCTTCTTTAGATCAACACCACAAAAATTGGAAAGAGAAAAAGGGCTTTGTTACAAAGTGGAAAGTAAAATTATGGAAACAAGGAAGTCTACCTCTCACAACTATAATAATGGAAGTGTTGTTTCTCATAGCCTTCCACAACCTACAAGGGTTACACCACAACAATTGGAAGAAAAAGGAAAAAAAGGGCTTTGTTACAATTGTGATAGAAAATGTACTAAAGGTCATAAGTGTGCTAAGAAGAATTTTTTTTTACATAGAGTATGAAGAGGAGGAAGAAAAGGATCAAGAAACATCAAAAGAAGAGGATATGCACCAGGACCCAACCCAAGAGAAAGAAGAAATGAATCCGACCATATCTTGTAAATCATTGGCAAGAATTACCACTCCTCAAACTCTCAATATAGAAGCACATATCAAGAAGAAAAAGGTTCAAGAAGTGAAAGATCACATTGAGAAAGAAGAAATGAATCCAACCATATCTTGTAATGCATTGGCCAGAATTACCACTCCTCAAACTATCAAGATAGAAGGACATATCAAGAAGAAAAATGTTCAAGAAGTGAAAGATCACATCAAGCATCAAGAAATGAATCCAACCATATCTTGTAAAGCATTGGAAGAAATTACCACTCCCCAAATTCTCAAGATAGAAGGACATATCAAGAAGAAGAAGGTTCAAATAGTGAAATATCAAGAAGAAAAGTATTAAGAAACATCAAAAGGAAAGGATACTCACCAGGAACCAACCCTAGAGAAAGAGGAAATTAATCTGACCATATCTTGTAATGCATTCATCAAAATTACCACTCCTCAAACTGTAAAGATAGAAGGCAATATCAAGAAGAAAAAGGTAATAGTGTTGATTGATTCGGGTAGTACCCATAATTTTATTAATTGTAATATAGACAAGGACTTGAATTGCTTCCTAGATCCAGCACCAGAGTGTCAAGTGACGGTTGTAAGTGGAGGAACCATAAATTTCTCTGGAAAGTGCCATAATATCAAGCTATCCATGGGAGAATATGTATTTACTAGCCCAATGTTTTCCATTCCAATGGTTGGTGCTAATGTTGTACTATGAGTCTAATGGCTACAATCCTTGGTTACAATAGATTTTAATTTTTCAAGAAATCTTTATGAAATTTTCTTCAGAAGGAAATGAAGTTGAATTAAGGGGTATCATAGGGAAACCAGGAAAGATAATCAACTCTGACAGAATGACAAAGCTTCTAAAGAAAGAACAACGAGGCGTAATTGCACAATTATGTTCGCTAACTGTTCGCACATCGAAATCATGTATTTCTCCATATCTCCAAAAAGTCTTGGATAACCATTCCAAGGTATTTGAGACTCCCAAAGGTCTCCCATGTATTCGTGATCATGATCATGCTATTCATTTTATTCCAGGATGTGTTCCTCCAAACGTCAAGCCTTATAGATATCCATATGGCCAAAGGTGTGAAATTGAACATATGGTTGCAGAAATGGTAGAGGTGGGTACAATTATCTAACCAAATTTGATAAACAAAGGAAGGTATGAATGGAAGAATGGCAAAGCAGGGTGGGAACTCATTGAAAAGTTGTTGAATATCCCAGTTCCAACAATATTGCCAGAACTTGACAAGGAAGGAAAAAGCATATTGGAACTTAAAGCATTTACAGAACCGAGATTTCGACAGCTATGAAATCGATCAATTTCAAAGAATCTCATCAAGTGGAAAAAATTACCTATTGAAGATTTCACATGGAAGGACAAGAATTTTATACAGAAGCATCAAGAACTACTCAAGCATTGAGGACAACACCTTTTGAAGGAGAGGGGCATGTTAGGCCCCTATACTACTAGTGTAACCCCTTATTGTTATTAATACAATCCCCTTATTATATTTTTGTACCCATGTAGTCCTCATATTGTTATTATTGCACTCCATAGAAGCCCACTATTGTTATTATCGTGCCCTTACATTATTATTGTTATGTCGTCTCTGATTATATTATGACCCCTTAGACTCCTATATATAGAAAGGAGGTCATGTCACTTGTATCATCCAAGAATTGTTTATTTGTGTAATGTAAAGGAGGTTTCCCCATCGAAGAGGCGTATTTCTAAGGCGTTCATCTATATTTTATATATTTTTGTGAGCTGGTTCCATAACATCTTGTGTAGAATTTATGGATACACAGATGACACACACAAAATTTGTCTCTTTCTTGCTACTTTGAAAGCAACAACCTTAAAATGGTTCATGGGTTTAGAAGAGCGAACAATAACTTCTTGGGATGAAATGAAGACAATATTTCTTAAAAAATACCAAGCCTATTGTAGACCTAGGGACTCGAAAGAGGATGTTTTCAAAATGACACAACAAGAAGATGAAAGTTTAGAAGAATACTTAGAAATATTTGCTTATAATCTACAAAAATCTAAACAACACTCACTAAACCAAGAAACCATTCGAACAATCTTTCTCAAAGGTATAAGAGATGAATAACTTGACATTCTGAATGTAATGGGCAAGGGTGACATTTAAAACTTGCCATTTAATGAAATTGCAGAGTTATGTCAAAAATATTCTAGAGGAAGATCAAAAGTTGGAAGAAGAGATGTTAGTTCAAAAGCAGCAAAATCAGTAGAAGGAGGGGTAACAAGAGAAGAGATAGGAAGCTTGCTGGAAAATTTCAAAACTGATCTCCTAAGTACATTAGGGACAAAATTAGATGTTCTAAAATCAAATAAAAAGAAAGAAGAACAAGAACAAGTCCTAGCAATCTTTTGTCCCAAATGTAGTAAAAAGCATGCATTAAGAGAATGTCCTTTAGATAGTGTTCAAGAATGTGGTCTTTGCACAAAAAATCATTCAATAGAAAACTGTCTAAAGTTGAAAGAATTGCAAATAAATCCAATGGAATAACACAAGGAACAAAATATTTCTATTATGTAGCACCAAGAAGGCCTTGGTAGCCAAGGATTTCTCAACAAATCCCTTAGCAATTCCCTCAACAAGACTATCAGTATCCTCCTCAAAACTCTTGGAATAGCCCAATGCCATGGTAAGCTTGGCCTCCACAACAATATCAAAACCAACTTGCACAAGGTTGGAGAGGATATGGTTATGGAAACCAACCACCTCAACAAATGTATCCTCAACAATACAAACAACAATACTAGCAACAATATTAACAGCCATTCCCATACCAACAGTTCCAACAATATCCACAATCCATGCCATTTCCACAACAGAATTCCGCATATCCACAATCCATGCCATTTTCACAACAGAATTCTGCACCATTACTAACACAACCACAACAGCTACAGTTGCCTTCAAACCAACCCATACCAACTCAACTACCAGCCCAGCCGGTGGAAAATCCGAGCAATAAAATGGATAAACCTGCATACAATGTGGAAGAAGCAATATATTTTCCAACATACTCCATTCTTCCCATAAATGATGTCCATTTAAGGTCTGGGAAAGTACTTCATAAAAATTCTCCTCCAATCATAGAAGAACTAGCTGAACAAGGAGAACAACCTAAAACATCACATTTAGAAAAACAAAGTTAGAAGGGAAAGACTATCATAACTCAAACACCACCCTATCCAAAGAGGTTAGTAGAGCAGAAAATTCAAATGACCCTTCCTGAATTTGATATTCTGGATGAATTGAAAAATGCTTATGTAAAAATTCCTTTACTACAAGTGATCAAAGAAATACCAATATATGCTAAAACAATAAATGAATTATGCATCAAGAAAACTGGTAAAAAGAAGAAGGATCCTACTACAATCCAAGTCATTGGAAAACTAGCAAGCCTCATGTCTACAAAGACAACAATAGAAAAGTATATTGACCCTGGTATCCCTATGGTTACTATTTCAATAAACAATTTTTCAGTTCCAAACACATTGATAGATTTGGGAGCAGCTATAAATGTAATGACTACAGAGACAATGAAACATTTGCATTTAAACAACATTAGATCTACTACTACAATCTTAGAGTTAGTAGACATATCTAAAGTTATACTAGAAGGAATATTAGAAGATATCATAGTCTCTTTGGATTCATGGGAGCATCCAGTAGACTTCCTCATTTTGCATCCAAAAACAAACTTGCGAGGACATCCTCTAATCTTAGGCAGACCTTGGTTAGCCACTGTTGATGCCTTTATAGGATGCATATCTGGAAGTATGATTATTGCACAAGGAGATGAGAGAAAACATATCACACTTTATTCTCCTGCATGATCACTTTCTTTAGTATCAATGCTTGAAGAACAAGAATAACAACATACTAAATCAGTTCTAAGTATTAACCAAGTTTTTTATCTTAGAGAAGAAGGGGAGAATGAAGATCTATTGGATCTTTTCATCTCAGAACCGGATATTTCAGAGCAACTTAGAGTAACTCAGTATGAAGCTGCAAGTAATCTTTTGAATCAATGTTTTCAGGAAACCTGTACAATTCAATCCCTACAAGAATCCTTCACAAATATTTTTCCTGTAAACACAATTACCAATTCAACAACAAAAACAATTGAGATATATCCTAGAAAACATTTGAACATTGGTAACCATTTACAATCATCACAAGAACAAGAGGTAATAGCATTACTACAAAAATACTCAAAAGCTTTTGCCTGGGATTACACAAATATGTAGGGAATTCATCCCAACACATGTATCCACCACATCTATACAGATGACTAGATTAAACCAGTAAGGCAACCTCAAAGGCGAATGAACCCCATGATGAAGGAAATAGTGAAAGAAGAACTACAGAAACTACTGCAAGTTGGGTTCATCTATCCTATTTCAGATAGTCAATGGGTTTCTCCCTTAGTAATTGTACCAAAGAAAAATGGGAAGTGGAGAATATGTGTGGACTACCAGGAATTAAACAAAGAAACATTAAAAGATCATTTCCCACTACCATTCATTGACTAGGTTCTAGACTCATTAGCTAGGAAGAAATTATTTTCCTTTCTAGATGGGTTTAGTGGGTATAATCAGATTAGAATAGCAATGGAAGACCAGGACAAAACAACATTTACCTGCCCATGGGGAACCTATGCATACAATGTTTTGCCATTTGGACTATGTAATGCACCTGCTACTTTCCAAAGAGCAGTGCTTGCAATATTTGTTGATTTGATCCATGAATGTGTAGAAGTCTATATGGATGATTTCACTGTATATAGAAACACATATGACAATTGTTTGAAAAATCTTGAGAAAGTTTTGAAACGATGGATAGAGACAAATCTGTCCCTGAGTAATGAAAAATGTCATATGAAGTTAACAGAAGGGATAGTCTTGGGACACCATATTTCCTCATCAGGAGTTAAGGTGGATCCAGCTAAAATACAAGTCATTGTGAATTTGATGCCACCTACAACTCAAAAGGAGGTAAGAAGTTTCTTGGGTTATGCAGGCCACTATATGCGATTTATAGAAAAATTCAGTAAAATAGCACAACCTCTATTCAAGTTACTTGCAAAGGATGTCGAATTCCAATAGACAAATCTTTGTCAAAATGCATTTCAAATATTGAAAGAAAAACTATTAATTGCCCCCATTCTTCTAGGACTAAATTGGTCTTTTCCATTTCATATTTCAACTGATGCATCTGATACTGCTATAAGTGCGTCACTTGGACAAAAAGAAAACCTGTTCAATTGTTTTATGAAACCAGTTCACAAAAAGATAGAAAAGATAGATCAACGCCTTAGAATTCAGCCTCTTCAAGGGGGCAACCTCCTTTACATTACACAAATGAACAATTCTTGGATGATACAAATGACAAGACCTCCCTTCTATATATAGGAGTCTAAGGGGTCATAATATAATCATAGCCGACATAAAAATAATAATGTAAGGGAACAATAATAACAATAGTGGGCTTCTATAGGGCACAATAATAATAATATGGGGACTAGATGGGCACAACAATATAATAATGGGGGTGTACTAATAACAATAAGGGGTTACACTAGTAGTATAGGGACCTAACATGCCCCTCCTTCAAAAAGTGTTTTCCTCAATGCTTGAGTAGTTCTTGACGCTTATGTATAAAATTCTTGTCCTCCCATGTGGAATATTCAGTGGGTAAGTTCTTCCACTTGAGGTGAAACTCTGAAATTGATCGATTTCATAGCTGTCGGTTTCTTGTTTCTGTGACTTCTCTAGGTTCCAATATGATTTTTCCTTCCTCATCAAGTTCTGGAAATATTGTTTGAGCTAGGATCTTCTGCAACTTTTGAATGAGTGGACATACTTCTTTGTCCTTCTTCCATTCATTCCTTGCTTCATTTATCCAATCTGGTTGGATAATAGAAATAGCACAAAACAATGCTTCCACATCCTCATCCTTTCTTGAGAGTGCATCTACAACAACATTTTTCTTCCTTGCCATTTCTTAGGTGCATGTAGTATTACCAACATTTCCTTCTCATAAATAGCTTGCTTGAGATGTAGCCATAAAAATACCCAATCGCCTACATCAAAACTTCTTTCACTGCGATGTTGATTTGCCTGTTGTTTCCTTCAATTATGCACCAAAGTGGCGTTATCCTTTAAAAGTTGGAGAACTTTTTGTTGATGCTCAATGTGATCTCTCACTACTTGAATCTTTTTCTTCTTGATATTTCCTTATATCTTGAGAGTTTGAGGAGTGGTAATTTCTTCCAATGCATTACAAGATATGGTCGGATTCATTTCCTGATGCTCGATGTGATCTTTCACTTCTTAAACATTTTTATTCTTGATATGTCCTTCTATATTGATAGTTTGAGGAGTGGTAATTCCAGTCAATGCATTACAAGATATGGTCAGCTTTATTTCTTCTTTCTCGAGGTGATCTTTCACTTCTGGAACCTTTTTCTTCTTGATATGTCCTTCTATCTTGAGAGTTTGAGGAGTGGTAATTCTTGCCAATGCTTTACAATATATGGTCAGATTCATTCCTTCTTTCTATGGGGTTGGTTCCTGGCGTATATCCTCTTCTTTTGATGTTTCTTGATCCTTTTCTTCCTCCTCTTCATATTCTATGTAAAATAATTTCTTCTCAGTACACTTATGAACTTTAGTGTATTTTCTATCACAATTGTAACAAATCTCTTTTTGTCTTTTTTCTTCCAACTGTTGTGGTGTAAACCTTGTAGTTTGTGGAAGGATAGGTGAAAAAACACTTCCATAATTATAGTCGTGAGTGGTGGGATTCCTTATTTCCATAATTTTGCTTTCAATTTTTCTTGCAAACGTGAATGCCTCCTCCAATGAATCAGGTTCCCAAAGACGAACCTCATGTTGAATTTTATCCTTTAAATTCCCTATGAAGACATCAATCCTTTGCTTCTCTAGAATATCATTGACCCTTATATTCAATTTTTGAAAGTCCTCAATGTGCTCTGCCATAGAACCATTTTGTTTGAGATTTATCAATTGGCTAAAGAAGGTGTTACTCTTTGTATCCTCATAATCTGTTATCATTTCTTCCATCAAAATTGACCAAGTGACAAGTGCTTTTTGATAGAAAAGCCCTTTATACCATAAAAATTTATTTGGTTCTAAATATAAAGATGTAAGATGTACTTTTTGTAACAGTTGCACCTCATGTATATCAAAATATTGCTCCATTTGTAGTATCCAATTTACTGAATCCTTGCCATCAAACTTCCTCATATCTCTTTTTCTTGATTTTAGGAGATCGCTCTTGAATATGTTGTATCTCTGAAATTTCATATCTCCAAGGTTTGCCATTGTGACCTATGGTAGCCCTCTGTGTCCTCTTGCCAATGCGACTAGTCTGATCTAAATTGGATTCTCCAAGAAAGAGTTATGCCCAATCTCCCAAGATGACCTGCTTATATACTTTTTCAGTAGAGTGAAATTGTACAAAGTGCCACGTGTTACTGTTTCAACCTTTGGACCTGAAAACACTATACAGAAAAGTAAAGTTCGTCCTCTTTCTGCAGCTTCTTACGGAATTTCAATCTAATGCTCGGAGAGAAAGTTATGATGATTTTCCCCAAGTCACCTGTTTAGGATGTAATTCGGGAGTCTGCAAAAACCCTAAATTCCTCAGATCATATATCTGAAAATATAGCAAGACAAGATCTGAAATTCAGACCCAATATTTAGACTGCTTCCTTCTCAAATAGGTTGTCTTTTTAGCTTTTGAAACTTTGTAGCGAACAAGTTATAGCAAAAATTCCACGATGACCTGTTTTAGATGAATTTTTGGAGCTTGCCAAAACCCTAAAGTTCTCAAATCATATCTCTAAAAATATAGCACGAAAAGATATGAAATTCAGAACCAATGTTCAATGCAATTTTGTCTCAAATGAGTTTTTTTTGTAGGTTTTGAAACATCGTAGAAAAATAGCTATAGCGAAAATTCAACGATGACCTGTTTGGAGCAGAAAAACCCTAGAATCCAAAGATCTGATACAAAATGTTATGAAACTAGCTCACAAAAAGATAGAAAAGATAGATCAACGCCTTAGAATTCAGCCTCTTCGAGGGGGAAACCTCCTTGACATTACACAAATGAACAATTCTTGGATGATACAAATGACAAGACCTCCCTTCTATATATAGGATTCTAAGGGATCATAATATAATTAGAGCCGACATAACAATAATAATGTAAGGGCACAATAATAACAATAGTGGGCTTCTATGGGGCACAATAATAAGAATATGGGGAATAGATTGGAAAAACAATATAATAAGGGGGTGTACTAATAACAATAAGGGGTTATACTAGTAGTATAGGAACCTAACAAATTATGCTATATACTTCATATGCAAAAACTTAACACCAGCGGAATTGAACTACACAATCATAGAGAAAGAGATGTTAGTTGTAGTACATGCAGTAAAAAAATTCAGGCATTACATAATAGGATACCAAGTGTTTATTCACACAGACCATTCAACAATCAAATACTTAATGAACAAATCAATCACAAACGGAACAATAACAAGATGGTTACTATTAGGTGTGCTCCAGTATTGCAGCAATAATGCTACAACTCCTAGGACTCCCTTCTTTACTTTTATCAACCCGGTAGTTCGTAACAAACTTGAAAGCGATGGTGCTATATGCACAAGTACTAGCTCTTGCCACTGGCTGTCACTGGATCAGCTCGCACAAGTTTGCTAGGAGCTTAAGCCAACTTCTATGAGCTCTTAGAAGAAGCTTTTAACTCTGATGGATCAAAGTAACTCAAAGGAAGCTAATCTACTTGCAGAAAGAGGCTGAAAGCTGAAAGGAAATGCAAACCCTAGCAAACCCTAGTTTTACTGACTACCCCTACTAGTGCAAAAAAAGAGGATGAAACTACAGAAAGGGATGCCATTGACTCTTGGGGAGGTAAAGTGCATGTGTCTAAGCTACTTCTTTAGTGAAATCTGAAAATGAACATCTTTTTGTATTTTTAAGTAATTTTGTGAAAATCATATGTGCATGTGATTTAACTGTTTTTACTGTGCAGAGGTTGGTTGGCGAAAGGAAATGGGGTAGGCACTTGTAGGAGGTTGGGAAGGTAAGAAGAGGGCCTAAGGGGTCCCTAGCACCCTTCCAAAGAGTTTCACAGTGTTCAAACCTCGAAAAATTGCTCACGTGATCTTCTACAGGAAGTCTGCAGGGGTTCTACAGGATGTTTCGAAAGGGGATTTTGAAGGGTTGATGGTGGAAGAAAGGTGGAAAAGTGGAGATGGAGGTCGGATGAGGATGTGGAGGAGTCTAAGACCTAGAAAATGAAGCTGATAAGTGATGAGGATGGTTGGATTTGTTCAAGGATGGATAGAGCAATGTTGCACAAAAATATGGAAATTAGGTCAAAGTGATAAAATGTGGCAAACGAAGGGCAAGAATCTGAGTTAGGGGATGGAGTAGGTTGCATTGATGGAGGAAGGGTAGGCAAGGAGGTATCATAGGTGTTCTACACACTATTTCTTGAAACTCACCAAACAAAGACCATGCAAACTAAATATCTAGCTATTCTAACCTAATTTGACCTAGGAACCAGCAACCATGATGAACATAAATTCATTGGTAGAAAATCATGTAAAATAACTATGAAAACCAAGAAAGAATGGATCTAAGCATGTAATCGCATCTGGTATCAACTTTTGCAACTGAGAAACTAACACTAGAAATTGCATGAAGAAGCAAGAACAGTGTTTTTGTGGTAGCAAGGACACCTTGGTCTCAGCTCATGGTCCCGAGGAGGGAGAGGTGAGATCCAAGGTTGCTTGATGGCCTTTTTCGAAGATATTTTCTATTACCAACCTATCAAATCACTCTGAAACATGAAAAGCTTTTTTAATCATCAAAAATGACCTAGGCAACCAAGCAAGAGTTTAATCTACTAGCAGAAATTATTTTATGAAGACAATAAAAACATATAACAGTACACAAAGGAAGACTTGGCACTTGGGTTGGGCCCAATCCCAAGAGCTATAGGCTCCTAAGAAGAAGCTCAGAGCTGATGTGAACTGAAATTTATTTCCATTACTCAGAAAATAACCATGTCACAAAAAAATGTTTTATAACAGAAGCTCCAAAATGAGCTGAAAGGCAGAGCAGCACTAAAGTGCAAAATACAAAATGTTCAAAAAGTAAACTACGAAGGCCGGAAGCCTTCCTACTTATGCACTAAGAGGACCTCCAACAGTCCTCCTTAATTCAAGGGGCTTGGCTGCTCAAAACTGCAAGTACTCAGCCACTTCAGAAAAGTTGCTCAGCTGCCCTTGGAAATCAACTTTGGTGGGCTCTGAACTCCTAGCTAATGGCGGAGAACTCGAGGAAGGGCCATTTAGTGCAGGAGACACCCTTCCTATGAATCCTTAGCCTTGTTCCCTCGTATTTGGCTGTCAAATGACTCATAAATGCTTGAACTTGGTCCAAAAGTTGTCGAAAAATCTACAATAAACACGTATTAGCCTTCATGGTCAAGTGACTATTCTCATTCATCCAATTAACATAAATATACTCAAAAGCATGAATAAACTATGAATAATGGTGGATTTATGGAGAATAATAGGCAAAATGAGCCCAATAAGTTACCCATTTTTGGGGCTCATCATCACCCCCATGCTAAATGGGTTGCTCATCCTCTGAGTAACTAATCTAGCTCATCATCTTTGATTGCTTTGACTGCCTCTCTCACATCCCACGCCTCCGAGGTGATGTCTTCTTCTCGGTCATGAAATCCTAATTTTCTTTCTACTTCCTCCCACTGCCTGTTTTCCTCTTCTTCTTTGACTCCTTCCAGTAGTCCTAAAAGCAAGGGAGGACTGAACTTTAGGCTGATCCAGTTGGCCTACAAATTTTGCATTGACTATTTATAGAGGGGTACCCTTGCCAAGGTCTCTCTCATGCTGGTTGGGGAGTGGTATTCTCTTATTTTCAGACTGTGGGGTAGTGTGTTCCACCTCCTTGTGCAAGCATGAATGCAGTTATCCCCCAACAGTCTTTCCATGTCCTCAAAGTGAGCAATGGCTTGAGCTTGTCGTTCAATGTATTCTGGTAAAACCTGAGGGTTGTTGGCTAGGTGCTGATGGGCATATATTAAAGCTGATGTATCCTTTGGTTCTGCCCTTATCATGAGTGGTTCACTTAGCTCTCTATTCATAATATTCCAAATCTCTGCTGCCCTCTTTTCCTCATGATTTAACCTAGAGGCCATGGACATAAGTTGCACATCTCCCAATGTAGCATTAGGGTCCCACAGAGTCATGTTTAGAAGGGCCAAGTTGTGTAAATAGAATTCGGATAACTTGGCCTTATCTTCTGCTAAGCTGCCGTCACACAAAATCATGAATTGATGGTAATTTTGAAATGGAATGGTGCCCCTTCGGGCCAAGGTTTTAATCTGGAACTGCAACCATTGATCTTTAAGATATAAGGCATATGACTTGGTAGGTTTCCTACACTGCAAGGCCTCTACTACCCAGCTGGCCATGCAGGCTAGTTGGGCTTCCTTCTCTTGTACCTGTTGCTTTAGAGACTATATTTCCTCTACTACCTGTGACTCCTTCTCCTGTAGCTGTTTTGTTAGTGCCTCAACCTCAGCCTGCAGCCCATCCACTCTCTGCTGTTCAACAGAGGTTTCTTTGTCTGCTAGAGGCTTTTCCTGTTGCTACTATTCTCCTAGAATGGAGGGCATGTCTTCCTTATAACGTCATTGTAGTCGTAGCTGGTGTTTCAGCAGCTCATTCTCTTCCTATAGTTTGGCCCTTTGACTACTTCCCACATGCTTCACCATGGCCAATTCTTTTCTTGACTCCTTGAGTTGTTCTTCCAGGTGGCCTATTTCTGCCACACCCTTGGACTTGGCAATCCTCATCCAAGTGTGAGTCCTAATTCTTTCTTCTTCCAGTGCAAAGAAGAGTGGCACTGCAAATTTCTGGGGAATTATTTTCCCAGCTTCTAACAGGTTATAGTATGAGCCCAAGCTAGGCTGAGGGCTTGGTTCCAATATTTCCTCTGTCTTTTCTTCTTCCTGCGATTGTTCGGCCACCTTTTCCTCCAATTTCTTGGTCTCTTTTAGCTTAGCCCGAGTTTCCTATAGAGATTTCTCAACTTCTTGTAGAGCTATCTTTGAGGCCATCGTCTTAATTCTCTCTCTCTAGGTGGAGGTTTTTGGGCTTCCTTGTTCATAGGTGACGGATATCTTTGAAGGAGACCTTTCTTTTGGTTTAGGTGTTATGTCCTTAATGACAATTGGATCCTTTGACTGTGGTTGGGGTCTGCCCACTTTGATCCATGTGCTCCTCCTTGCTTTAAAGTACATGGAGGTTCACCTCTTTCTCTTCCCTTTTTGTTTTGGAGATGTGCTTAAGGCGGCAAGAACAGCTGTTGCCTCCCTTGCCAATATTTCAGGTGATTTCTCATTTTGCTGTTCTTTTTCCATGCTTCTTGTAGAATTCCTTGTGTCAATTGTTTCTGTTTGTATTGTGGCCATTTCAGGATGTGTCTTTCCCTTTTGTTTCTATGTGTTTGCTTTGGCTGTGGCAGCCTTCATTTGGGGTGTTTCTTCCTTCTTTGCTCTACTCTACATTCTCTTTTCCATTGGTGTTTGTGCTGTTGTTTCTTCCTCTATTTTAGGCTCAAAAATCTAGCCCTTTCCCCCTTTTTCTTTCTGTCCTTGTTGTGCTTGAATGTCCTATGTTCCTTCACCATTGGTTTTCTTACCTTCTTCAGTGTGTTCTCCCTACTCAATGCTGGATGAGGTGATTTCTTTGGCCATAATTCTAATATCGTTGTTACACTAAAAAATGTCACCATGACTACTTACAGTTAGTATGGCTCAAATCAACAGTCATGCTACCCTCTTAGGCAAGTCTTATGCCTCTGCTATCCATCTCAAACTCAAAGAAGAGAGAAAGTCTTGTAAAAAATATGTTTATCTCTGGGGTCGCAGGTTCTCTCTAGCCTTACCTGCGGGGACGCTCACCATGTTCACAAAAGCTGCGTCCTTGGACGCTCTGTATGTTAAGGGACAGGTGCGTCCTTCTGTAAAAGGCAAAATGCGCGAGTTTCATCTTAAAAAAGTTACTTGTGGTTACTTCTAGAACTTTCTAGAGGTCGGTTTGATGAAATGGATGCGCCTCCAGTTGGTTCATGTATCTCTATTAAGGGGGAACTTATCCCATCAATAAGGGAGCTATCCCACCCAAAGAGGGGGATTATCCCATTGATGGTGGACCTGAATAACCTCTTTACAGCACTATAAATAAAGACATTGAGCCAGAGGGAGGAGAGGTTGGAGCTATACATTTTCTTTGGGTAAATGCTGCAGGAATTAGGACTCCCATTTAGAACCTTGTGAGGAGAGATTGTCTTTGCTTGATTCTACTTGGAAGTGGGTGAGCTTTGTCAAAGTAGAGGAAAACCCTTGATGGACCCTGGGAGGAACTTGCACAACACCAAGGCCAGGTTGTAAGAGTTTCTTTGTTTCGTTATTAATACAAACTGGTTTATTTTTCTCAATAGCTTGTGTTAATGAGTTATTTCATGTGTTCCTTGGTCTGCATGTTGAATATATGTTTTATTATATGAAATGCAAGTGCTTGGTAATTGTTTGATTGTTTGTGGTTGCAGGAATTGACTTGAAGGAGGAGCTCATCCGGATCGGCAAGGACGGACTACAACAACAGCGTTTTGGAATAAGGTAAGCCTAAACACTTGTAGTTTTCATGTTTTAAAAGGTATATTTAGAGAAAGATCACTCCATTTTGTCTTGTTTGTCGCTAGAGAGTTTAGACTCCTAGGGAGGTCAGTTGTGTCCGCACAAACGACTTTTTCCGCCACGACAAATTGGCGACTCCGCTGGGGAATCCATTAATGAGAGAGTCTTTTCCTTTGTGTGAACTTTGCTCTGAGAAAATCATTTTTATTTTCTGGTTTTTGACTGTGAGAATTAGTATTTGGGTGGCTTAGCTTTAGATTTAGTTAGATTTGGTTTTTCTCAACTTTTCCAGAAGGACGCACCCTCTGAGTACTGCACAGTGCGTCTTTGGACGCGCTGTTGCCGTTTGCACAGAGCGGGCCCGCACCTGTTATAACGGGTTGCCTGCGTCTTCCTGTAAAATTTAGGAAAATTCCATTTTTTGCTTTAATTGCTTTTAGATTTTGATTTTTCTTAGTGTTTTCTGCCCAGATCCTTTAGTACCCTGTCAAGAATTTTCACCTGAACTTGTTTTGTGAGCTTTGAGTGTTTTAGTGGATTTCAACGAAGTTTAGGCCTAGGGTTTGATTTTTGAATAGGTCCTGTAGTGACTTTGACGGTAGAAAGTTGTCCAGCCTTAGATCTCTCTGGTTAGTCAGCCTTCTTAGAAGTCGGGCCTGTCGTAAAGTCTCCTTGTGTGAGCAGCTTGCCATTTAAGTTGTTTTGGGTCAAATTTCGAATTACTTGTTTATAAAGTGTTGATTTCCATTTTACAAAAGAACAAAAAGATTAGAGTTTTGTTTTGACTAGTTTTTGGTTCTGCAATAAGCTAGTCCTTGATTTGATTGTGATCAAGTAAAACACCTTAGAATAATCATTGTTGGTTTTGGCCTCGTTAAGATTGCTTAGAGTAAATTTACCTTTTAGTTTGCTTATGAGTGCATTTTCATAGATTTTAATAGTTGTTAAGATTGATTTTTGGTTATATTAGATTTATTTGCTTTATTAAAAGAAAAATACAAAAACATCTTCTTTAAAAGTCTTGTTTCAAGTAGCTTTTTGTTTTTGAAAGAGAAAAAGAGTTTTTTCGTGCATGTAAAGAGCGGTCATGTTTTTATGCTTGGAAAAGACAAACGAATTGTTTCTTTGATTGTCTTCAATTAAGAAGTTGCTTTTATAAAGATTGCATTCTCTCAACTTTTTAGTTAAGCAATTCATCGAAAAAGTAAAGTAGTGGGTAAATCATCCTAGGTGCATTTTGTAGTGGTTTCGAGTCGAGTCAACACACCACTGGTTTCACTTCCATCACCTTTTGACTTAAGAAACAACCTTAAAAGTAACGCTTAAATTAAAATCAATCTAGTAATTTTTATTTTTCTAGGGCTCTGAAACACCAACATAGCTTAGGCTAGGGTCTTGGAGTAGGTGAGTACTTAACTCTCCAAGACTACAAAACCAAACAGATAGTTTATCTTGAGTAGATTAAATCCAATTGTTTCAGTTACACTCTGGGAAAGCTCCTCTTAAAGGAGAAGCACGAGCTCGTGTCCGAACCAGTGAGGGGATCATTCCTCCCTCGTTGGGAACGACGCCAGACAGTACGTATTACAAACGGTAAACCTCGGATTAACCATTGTCGAGGAGCCAGGGGTCACTTATCGGTAAACCTTGGATTATTGTCAAGGAGCCGGTAAGGGGATTGAGCTTGTTACTCTGCCCTTGCGTGCTGTCGGAGTTTAGACTGTTCCCCCAGGTGTAATTGTTGTGATTGGTAACTTTAGTGACCATAATCTTTAGGATTCTACCGAGGTGACGGTGGAGGGAAGGTCCCACTGTACCTGGAGCAGACGTCGGTTATACTCACTTGGATTTTCCGGGGGGTTCACTTCACTTCGAGACGGTTAAAGTGGAGGAACTTGTGCCGGTCTATTCATTAAGCAGGTTGCCGGGGTAACTGTTCCACCCGCCATTTCTGTACTGAATCCTGCGAGGTTGGGCCTAATCACCAACTAGCGCTTTTGGTCCGGAAGACTACTGTTTGTGTGTGGTTTGACGCTCTAGATTATTTAGGCGTGTGCTTCAAATTTGTTTGCTTCTTTAGAAGACTTTAGGTGGTTTGATTTGAAATTTTTACTTTGTTTTCGTGTGTTGTAGTTAAAAATCTTTAATTGTGGCGGAATTACCGAGACAGTCCCGTAGACTTCGGGGCCAGTCTCCTGAAGTTGTTTCTGTGGCCGAATTGTTGAGAAGATCCCGTAGACTTAGGGGATCCCCTCCTCGAGACGACCCGGGTAATTTAGAAGGGTTAAAGGTCCTTGTAACTCCTCCTAGTGACAGTAGAGTAGGTTCACCTGAAGAAGGAGAATCTTCCTTGGTAGTCCATCCAGATTACCAAAGTTTAGAAACAGGTTACAATCCCGAAGCTGTTACAGTTTCCGAGCTTGCTGGTAGTTTTTCATCTGCCAGTGAAACAGGCGAAGAACCTGAAATTTCCGAACCTGTTACTCCAACTTCTAGTGTTCCTGATTCACCGAGAATAGAAAGAATTATCACCGAAAATCTTCCTTTGGTTTGATTGCTATAGAAGAACTTGCTCCAGAGGAAGAAATAGGTGTCTCTCACCTTGAAGATCAACTTACTATTGATCTAAGGGAGCGTGAATCCATCTTTTACAGTCCTCCTAGAAGTACTTCTTGGTACCTTGCGTTAACCAATTTTTTAGACAACTCAGTAGGTTTTTCTACACCTCGTACTCCTTTTCCACCTGGAGGTATTCATACTCCTGTAAATATGTCTGGTCAGTCGTCCGTGTTTACACAAAGTCCTGAATCTTTTTTACACGGCGGTCCTTCTGTTCCCACTGGGTATCAATCACTTTCTGGTACCTTTGCGGGGGCATCTCCTCAACCCATTGATCATGGGTTATTAGTTGGAAACAGTGGTAATGTACCATTGGGTGTAGGAGACATTTACATGATGTCAGGTTCAGTTCCCGTTTCCCAACCTCAAGGTGGCCAATTACCGCCTGGGGGGCAACCTTCAGTTAACGCCTGGGGGGCAACCTCAAGGTACACAAATCGTGTCTGGGGGGCAACCTCAAAGTCAGTATGTACCTATGGTGCAATACTTGCCTCAAGGTCAACCTCAGCCTCAATATGTACCCCAAGGTCAACCTCAGTATCAATATCAACCTCAAGGATGGCAACCTCAAGGATGGCAACCTCAAGGGTATCAACCCCAAGGTTATCAACCTCAAGGGTACCAACCTCAAGGTCAAGGTCAACCCCAGTATCAGTATTTACCTCAAGGTTATCAACCTCAAGGTCAATACTCAAGTCAAGGTTATCAACCACCTCAAGGTCAGTCATATGTTCAAGTATGGGAACTGCACCTTACAATTATCAATCCTATCCTCAATCGGTTATGGATCTCAGTATCCTCAACCTGTTACGGGTCAATACCCTGGAATGTTAGTGTGGGATCCGTCACAGGGTCAACAGGTGTTGCAGCCAAGTATACAGTGGTTCCTCAAGCTGGACAACCCGTAGTTTCTGGTCCAACCCAGCAACCGCAACCTGTCCAGTCAAATGTTCAAACTTCTGTAACTTCGGTAGTTACTCAGCCGCCAATTGCACCTAGTACTCCATCTCAAACGGCTGCTGCAACTACCGCTACATCTACCATACTTACTTCTGGAGTATCGACGGCTCCAGTTTCTACTGTCCCTGTTACCACACCTCAGACATCTTTACCGTTGTCTGGATCTACGATTCAAACCACGGTCCAGATGCCTGTAGGTCAGCCTGGTATAAGTACGGTTGTTACTACTCAACCTCAATTTGTTCAACCTCCGTACCAGGGACAGTACCAACCTGGGCAAGCTGTCCAACAACCGGTTTACCAGTATCAACCGTATCCTGGGTACACTTATCAACAACCTCAACAACCCCAGTACGGTCCGGTTAATCCTGGTTTTCCAGGAGGATATAATATCCCAAATGCGACTCCTGTTCCTAGTTATCCTGGATATCCTCCTCCTGGGGCTGGTATTGTGACCCAGAGTTTTAGAGATCCTAACCGGCAGTTACCGTTTATTGCAACTTTGGATTTACCCGACTTGACGCGCCTAACGAACGATCCAATTCAATATCTTCAGTTCTGGCCGCCAATGCCAAATAAGTTGCCCAGCGATATACCCAAGTTCGAAGGTAAGTCTGGAGAGGATCCGTCCAATCACGTGATGACTTACCACCTCTGGTGTGCTTCAAATTCTATCTCAGATGATTCCATCCGCTTACGTCTTTTCCAGCGTACACTCATTGGTCTCGCGGCCAAGTGGTACATTGAGTTACCACGGGCCTCTTTTTACAACTTTAGCCAGTTAGCTACCTCGTTCTTAACTCACTTTCAGTTGCCGGTCAGATACGATAACGGCACGGAGTTATTAACTTCACTAAAACAATCGACGTCCACGTATATTTCTGATCACATTCATGAGTGGAGACGTCGAAGGAGATTAGTGAAAGTTTTTATCCCGGACCAAATCTTAGCTGAATGGTTTGTCAAATCATTATTACCGAAGATTACTGAAGATGTAGCTAAGGCCGGAGTAGTTACTGAGGAGCAAGTCATTGCTCAGGCACAATACCTTGACTTAGTTTACACTCAGTCGGGTACGTTACACGAGAAGATTCCGGATCTTCCAAAGTCGAATCAAATCGCTGCTGCTCCTTCGGGATCTCATGCCGCTGATGGTATGATTGGTATCGTGACTACGAAGAGCAAGAAGAAGTCTTCCAAGGCTCCAATACTCCAATTATCACTTTGCCTGATTCTCCGACAGGAGAGTCTTCTCCTCCTGAACTTACCGCCGACATTCACGCTGTAGAGTCATCTACGGCCAAATCAAAAAACGGTGGAAAGAAGAAAGGAAAGAAGAAGGCTAAAGCAGACAAGGCTCCAAAGGAGAAAACTGAAAAGTCGGAAACCAATGACGAAAAACGCAAACCTCGATATCCTTGTCTTATTTGTGAAGAGGATCATTTTACGAGAGATTGCCCTCATCGGGCCGAGGTTGTGAAAATAGTCAAAGGTTCTCCCACTCCTGCTGTGTTAAAAAATCCATTTCCAGAGCAGGAGAATAAGATGATAGGTTCTTCTTCGAATGCCAGTGAAGAACCCATTTTGATGATGTCTCATGTGAGGATTGCGACTCGATCGCAAGATTATGGTAGTAAGGCTCCTGTTGATGGTAAGGAAGCAGAATCTTCTCACTCTAACCCATCAACCTCAGCTCCTGGTTCCGATCCACTACAGATCGAAAAACCTAACCCAGACTTAGTGATTAAGCCGCCCGCCAAGGGTGTACTTCGAAGGTCTGCTTTCAATCCACATGCGAGAGCAGCCCAGAATTACAACATTGTTGAGGACTTAGCTGTTTCACCTTCAGCAATGTCGGCACTCGAAGTGCTGCAATCATGCCCAGCACAACGAAAATTGCTTTTGTCGGCTATCGGAGCTGTCGATGTTCAGGACCCGAACCTAATGATCTTTGATCTAGAAAATAGTACACCACGTCTCCCCCATCAAATGGCTTTCCAAATTCCAGTGATAGTCAAAAACAGGCCTATTCATCGGACTGTGATTGATGAGGGAGCTTCTACGTGTATTATGTCGATTCAATGTTGGAGATCGCTTGGTTCTCCTTCGTTGAACCAATCCCCCACCATCCTTAAGGCCTTTGATGGCCGTGGGTTCCGTCCGTTTGGTATTCTACAAGAATTGCCTATAGGGGTCGAAGGTAAAACCGTTAGTCTGGATGTGGAAGTGGTTGATGCCCCTCTAGACTACAACCTTCTTTTGGGTCGAAGTTGGTCATATGCTATGACAGCGGTCGTTTCATCGGTCTTCAGAGTAATTAAGTTTCCACATAACGGTAAGATCGTGACTATTGATCAGCTGACATACTTTTCATCCGACCCAGCCTCTTCAGAGAGTATCCAGCATGTTGGTAAAACGACAATCCCTTATAGGGACGTTGGTGTAGGTTTAGTTAAGGATTCCGGTTTACTGGGAACTTTTCCTCTCCCTCCACTCAGCGCAGACCCTTCGTTTGCAACAATTCATATGATTACATCAGAAAACATTATTTATGATGATCCTTGGTTGTCCCATCTGACTCTGAGATAGACTCACTCGGTGATGTTATGCCTTTGAGTCCATATGAAATTGCTTATGAAGCTCTCATGTCTTTTACCGACTTTCATTCAACCGAAGTCGACCAAATGAATGTGGTCAGTGAAGAGTCACTTTTCACCTCACCCTTAGAACGGATAACGTTTCCCGAAGTCGTGTCATCTGACGAACAACTTCGCGAAATCCTAAGTGTAGACGATCTACCATGGGAAGATCTCCATCACAGATCTTCGTTTTTACCTAAGGATGATGCATTTGAAAATGATTTTTCATCTATCTTTACCGCTGAATATGTCAAAGACGCTCAGGATCCAACGAAACATTCTGATTCAGAGTTGAATTTAGGGAATATTTCTCGTACTATTCCCATTGATATTTCAGTGAAGCCCGGAATCGAGGAAAACATTCATATAGGTGCCGCATGTACTGAAGAAGAAATCCAAACTTACAAGGCCCTATTCCAAGAATTCCGCGACGTGTTTGCCTGGTCTTACGAGGAAATGCCGGGAATTGATCCTGCCATTGTTGTTCATGAAATAAAGACCTACCCGGATGCTAAACCCGTCCGGCAACGGTTGCGTCAGATTCACCCTCGAAAAGCGGCTGCGATTAAAGCAGAAGTCGAAAAGCTGTTGAAAGCAGGTTTCATTTATCCGATCCCGTTAACGGATTGGGTATCGAATATTGTTCCGGTCAATAAGAAACAAGGAACAATAAGAATCTGTATCGACTATAGGGATATAAATCGAGCTTGTCCAAAAGACAACTATCCTACGCCTTATATCGATCAAATTATTGATGATTGTGCCGGAAGTGAAATGTTTTCCTTCATGGATGGTTTTTCGGGCTATAATCAAATCAATATTCTACCTGCCGACCAACCAAAAACGGCATTCATTTGTCCATGGGGGACATTTGCTTATTGCAAATTACCTTTTGGGCTTAAGAATGCCGGGGCCACTTTTCAACGGGCGATGTCTTATGCATTTCATGACATCAAGCACATTGTGCAACCCTATCTCGATGATTTGCCTGCTCATTCTTTACATCGAGCTGATCACCTTGTCCACCTACGAGCAATCTTTATGAGGTGTAGGCATTATCGAATTCGGTTGAATCCCCACAAGTGTGTTTTCTGTATAGAAACAGGTCGATTGCTGGGATTTGTTGTTTCAAAAGCCGGCATTCGCGTCGATCCCTCGAAAGTCGAGGCTATCATCAAATTGCCTCCTCCTTCGAGTTTGCGCCAACTCCAAAGTTTGCAAGGGAAAGCGAACTTTTTACGCCGATTCATCCCAAACTACGCCGAGGTCACTAAAGGTTTTACACGGTTGTTGAAACAGAACGCACAATTCTTTTGGGACGAGATTGCCCAACAATCTTTTGATGCACTTAAACACGCGTTGACCCATGCACCGTTATTGCATCCTCCCAACTACAACCAGGACTACTTCTTATACCTCGCAGCTTCGCATTCCACCATTGGAATGGTGTTAGTTCAAGAAGATGAATTCGGAGCGGAGCATGTGATATATTATCTTAGTAGGACCTTAAATCCCACTGAGCTAAAATATTCGCATGTGGAGAAATTGGCCCTGGCAGCCGTTCAAGCTGTCCAGCGTTTTCGTCACTACATTCTTCTCCGCAAAACTACAGTTATTTCGGATTGCAACCCTATGATTTATATTTTGACAAAACAACTGCTAGGGGGCAAGTACTCTAAATGGATTGTTATCCTGCAAGAGTTCGACTTGGAGTTCGAGAAGTCCAAGTCTAAGAAATCCTTAGTTTTTGCGGAATTGATGTGTGATTTCCCGAGTGCTGACACAGAGACTGTGGCAGAGGAGTCCATTGCGGACGAATCTTTGTTTCTTATCAGTACTGTAGATCCGTGGTACGGGGATATAATCATCTATCTCCAAACCCAAACCTTTCGGCCTGAAGCTTCCAAAGCGGAACGTCGAAAAATTCGGTTTCAATCCCAGCAATACAAAATTATTGGAGATACACTTTATCGCCGGGGGGCAGACTTAGTTTTTCGACGTTGTTTAACTCACGAAGAGGCTGAGAGGGTTTTGAATGATTGTCACTCTGGAGCATGTGGCGGTCATATGTCTGGGTATGCCACAGCTCAGAAGGTGTTGCGCGCTGGCTATTTCTGGCCGTCTATGTTTAAAGATTGTATCATTGCAGTCAGGAAGTGCCACAACTGTCAAGTGTTTGATCGCAAGATGCGCGCTCCACCTGCTCCTCTCCACCCTATAATTGCCGTTGGTCCATTCGCCAAATGGGGTATCGACTTTATTACTTGTAACCCTCACTCGGCCGGGGGGCATGCGTATATCATCCTTGCGGTTGATTATTTTACTAAGTGGGCCGAGGCGATGCCTACATTCGACGCAAGCGGCAAAACAGCTGCAGTTTTCGTATTCAATCATATCATAACTAGGTTTGGTGTCCCACAAGCAATCATTACTGACCATGGGAGCCATTTTCGAAACGTCATGATGACTGAGCTTACAAGCCAGCTTGGTTTGCGCCACGATAGCTCTACTCCTTATTATCCGCAAGCCAACGGTTTGGTTGAGTCTATCAACAAAGTTCTAGTTATCATGATCCGACGAACCATTGGTATTCATCGGTCGAATTGGCACAACATGTTATTTTCAGCGCTATGGGCATACCGAACCTCAGTGAAAAATTCAACAGGGTTCACTCCTTTCCAGCTAGTTTATGGCTTAGAAGCTGTGTTACCCATTGAATGCGAAATCCCATCACTTCAAATGGCTGTCGAATTACTTCCAGCTACTTCCGAAGAGGAGAAACGTTTATTGTACTTGGCTAAATTAGATGAGACTCGACGTGACGCTACATTGGCAATCGAGACTCACGCGAAACGAATGAAAGCTCAGTATGATAGAAATGTAACCCCTCGAAGTTTTTCGGAAGGAGACCTAGTACTATTATATGATCAAGCTAACGATAAGCTAGGTGCCGGAAAATTCGTTCCCATGTGGCATGGGCCCTACATTGTAAAGCGAAAGCTAGCAAAAGGGGCTTATGAGCTAGTTGATTTTGATGGGGACTCTTTGGGTAAACCCAGAAATGGACTTTACCTAAAGAGGTATTATGCTTAAATGATGGGTATGGAGAAATTTTTAGATAGGTTAGATTTTCTTTCTAGCTAGCAAGTGTGTTAGTTTAGTCAGTGTGCTTAGCTTAGAGAGTGTGGTTTTTCGTCGTTATTCTGGCTTATCTTGGTTTTACTCTTGATATTGCAGATGTCGACGCCTCTCCAAACATACATTGGATTTGCTGATGGTGCTTGTCGTAGTACACGGAATATCTCTTCCGCAGCTTGGGTTATCTATTCGCCCTCTGACGAGTTAGTTTCTATGCATGGGGTAAGCCTCGGTCAAACAACGAACAACATTGCAGAATACAGTGCAGTGGTTGAATTATTATCCGAATCTATTTCATTTGGAATTCGACGTTTGATAGTGAGGTTAGATTCTGAACTTGTTGTATTACAGCTTAATAGAGTTTATGCCATTAGAAATCCTGTGTTATTAAGGTTGTTTTTGAGAGTGCGTCTCTTGGAACGTGAATTTGATTACATTGAATATCAACATATTCCAAGGTCTTTGAATACATTAGCAGATGCAATTGCTTCTCGAATGTTGGACAGACATTTACGATAATCATGCAAGTAAATTTAAAAACATTTCATCACATATGTTAAACAAGATAAGCCGGTAATAGTGATATATATAGATAGAAGTGTGTCAAAAAATATATACATCGTCTTCGATCATAGGTTGAAAACACCTTATGATCGGCAAAATGATAGTACAAAAAGTCAAAATGTCACATGTGACTACAAAAGTGACTAGTCAATCACTGGTGGTGCTCTCTGTACGACACCACTGCGCGGGCTACCTTACGCAAAAATCTCCTAAACGGTCCAGGGACCGCGACTACGAAGCGCTGAAGCCTGATAGGAATGTCGTCCATAGTAGTCTCAGGTATATCTGCCGTGAGACGCTCTAGATCATGCTCCAACTCAGCTAGTACTTCTGCAGCCGCGTCCTGTGGGGCCGGTACCGGTGCAGCTGGATGTAGTCTATCAAAAGGCCGGAGGTTGGCTGGACGCTGTGGACCAACATCTGCATTTTGAAAATTTTACTGTTAGTTTTGAGACGATATATATGAAAAATAAAAAAAACATAATTAGAAAACTTGTGAAAATAAAAGTACCTCTGTCGTCCCATTGTTCTCCCTGTGGAAGAACCATGTCCGGATCACCTCTGAAATCCATTCCGGCATACGGAAAGTCCTGTATCGAAAAAACCTGGTCCTCTAACCAGTGAAAGTAACTATCTGAGAATCGAACCACTGTCGCACCCTCGTCAGGATGCCGGGCCATCACCGCAACCCATCGTATCAGCTTTGGCTCCCGAGGACCCAAGATATCAACAGTGAGTTGCTGAGGGATCAGCATTGGAACTCTCTCCAAGGCAAAGCTCACGACTATAGGCCCATATCCAAAAGTCTTTAGTCGTCCGTTCTTTGCCTTGGTCAGTTGGCTCTTCATATGAGCCGACACAGCTTCACACCAGTTGAAAATGGTGCCTTGGTAACAGTCAATTGCCATCCGCATTTGGGATCCGGAAGCAATGTGTAAAGCGGCCGCGCCGCAAATTCTGGTAACCGTGAACGCTATGACTTTGAGTTCCGGCAGAGTGATGTGTTTTATCTCTATGCCTTTTGAATGGTGAGCCCCAGGTGTGCACCAATCCTCGCGGAGACTATCAAGGGATTGGCCACCCGGCCTAGTCCCCGCAAGACTGAGTTGCTCACCTCTGTTTGGCAAGCCAGTGAGAAAGTATACATCCGAGGGCTCTATCTCGAGCTGGTGCCCTCCTATGTAAAAGCATTGTTCTTGAACGTTCCATCGCTCAACCAGCCATTCCAAGAATCTTACCTGGCCCCTCATGCCCGGTATGGTCCAATATTTGTATAATCCGCATGCTCTTAGGGCATCCAGGGAAGGTTGATGATTTATTGCAGCTTCATCTTCCTCTACATGCTCTCTTTCTCTCCAGTCTAACATGATTAATGCCCTGCATATCAAAAATAGCAATTAGAAATTGATTTGGGAATTTTTGGTGGTTTTTTGAGGGAGTTGGGGTTTTGAAATGCGCACTTCTCGGAAGACGCACCCCGGCTTTGTAGCACAGGGCGCCCGGACGCAGCTGGCCTGAAGGCGGGCTGCGTCTTCCGACCGTTTTCCCGTATGAGAAAAAGTCGGGGGACGCAGGTCACCCGAAGGGCACCTGCGTCCGCCGAGAGGCGCATTCCAAAACCAAAACCCCCCCAAAAAATGAAACTAAGACCTAAAAATTAATTCTAAACGGATAGAAATGCAGAGTAGGATGTGTAAAATACCTGGATGAGACGGCGTTCGATTCCGACGGTCAGATTTTCCGCAGCGACCACGGGAAGTTTCTTGTCAAAAGCTCCTTTTTCAACCTCAACAGTGAAACGGTAAAAATGACATGGTAAAAGGTCTTTTTATAGGTTTTTTGGATGAATTAGTTCATTTTTTACCATGAAAAGATGTTTTTCGATGTATTTTTGCCTATTTTAAACAGGTATGAGTAATGTGTTGCTTTTGTGCAGGACAAAGGGATTTCGAGGGAAATTGTAATTTTTCACAAACAAAATATCAGAGTCATCTTTTAAGCCCTTTTCTGACTCCTAAAACATGAAAAGATCGCCGAGCGTTTCTTTTACACTCGTTAAAACGGAATTAAAAGACGGTCCCCTTTTAGCTCTTTTCTGACCGCAAAATCAGGAAAAGATTGCCGGGTTTTTGTCGTTTCAAACTCGATAAGGAAATAAAACGACGTGTCCTTGATCGCTTTTTACTTTTCAGGTCAACGACACTATTATGAAAGTACTCCTTGGTCGCAAGATCAAGCGGTTCCCCCAGGTATTATTTTATACTTTTTCGGGCTTGAGGGACACAAATATACGAAAAAGTTCAACGTGGAGTCTCCTTTAGTTTTTTCAGACTCTCTAAAAATGAAAAACGCCGAGTTTCTCCTATACTGGGCTCGTTAAACTTTTACAGTAAAGGACCTGTTCAATTACAAACAGGAACGAACCACTCCTTCCTAGGGTTCGAATTTAAACTAGGTTGGACTCGTCCGAAGGATGAGCTTATAATCAAGCATATGTTATCCTCCTCAAGCTTGTTAAAAATAAAGAGGTACTTGCCAGAAATGGTGGGGGAAAAGAGAGAAGAATGAACCTATTTGTTACCTTTTGTCTCAAAAGAAACTTTATTACCACTCTTGAACACGACACTTTTCATTCACCTGGGTTGGGAAATCTTTTACCTCACAGTTGACCAAACCACTTTGAAAGTCTTTAACCGGGTTCCGGGGATTAACTTTGAGTTATTCGTCACCAAGCCATCTGTCGTGTCGTTATGTGTTCAAGAGGTCTGCAAGCAAAACTTTCATCTGCAAAATACTTGTCATCCATTTGACCATCCCTGAGTCAGTCCTTACAGCAACATTTCTTCAACTTGAACAATGATTTCGTGTTGCGGGCTTGCCTGCAACGGGTCGCTTTCTATCGACATCGACACATTATCTAGAAAGATGACTTAGGAATCGACAGTACCTTGAAGTCTGCATGCATCAATGGCAGGTTTCTCGCCTTTGACGTCAGTTTACATCATTGACTTTCGATCAAAGGATTCCGTGAAGTGTTCGACATCAAAACATCTATTCACATTTCACGGGTTGTGCTTGGTACTTTGAGAACCATTGACATTACTGGTGGTTTCTCTCACGCTTGTTAACAGTTTACATCATCGACTGGTAATCAAGTGGTTTCTAACATGTTCGACATCGAATCATTTAATCACATGGCTAGAATCGTACCAATTCGGGAAGTAGAAGTGAAGACCCTGGATCTAGTTTCTACCATCCAGGCTGCGAGGAGTTTTGTATTCATTATCTATGTAGACTAATCATAAACAGATGGCTGCGTCCATACTGTGTCTACAAAAGTCTATAAAAATGATGTACTGCAAGATCATTCCTGTATCAGAATAGTTAGTCCATTAGTTAAAGTTTTGAATCTGAGTATGGGAATGCCTACCTCAGTGATGATATAATCTTATACATGTATTTTGTGTTGAAAATTGCAGGTTCCAACCAGGTCATCCACAAGACAATCCTTGAAATGATAAAGCGCTTCACCCTTCCTAGAATTACAAAACCCTAATCTATTCCAGGCTTCGCACTTTAGGGGGCAATCTGTTACACTAAAAAATGTCACCATGACTACTTACAGTTAGTATGGCTCAAATCAACAGTCATGCTACCCTCTTAGGCAAGTCTTATGCCTCTGTTATCCATCTCAAACTCAAAGAAGAGAGAAAGTCTTGTAAAAATATGTTTATCTCTGGGGTCGCAGGTTCTCTCTAGCCTTACCTGCGGGGACGCTGACCATGTTCACAAAAGCTGCGTCCTTGGACGCTCTGTATGTTAAGGGACAGGTGCGTCCTTCTGTAAAAGGCAAAATGCGCGAGTTTCATCTTAAAAAAGTTACTTGTGGTTACTTCTAGAACTTTCTAGAGGTCGGTTTGATGAAATGGATGCGCCTCCAGTTGGTTCATGTATCTCTATTAAGGGGGAACTTATCCCATCAATAAGGGAGCTATCCCACCCAAAGAGGGGGATTATCCCATTGATGGTGGACCTGAATAACCTCTTTACAGCACTATAAATAAAGACATTGAGCCAGAGGGAGGAGAGGTTGGAGCTATACATTTTCTTTGGGTAAATGCTGCAGGAATTAGGACTCCCATTTAGAACCTTGTGAGGAGAGATTGTCTTTGCTTGATTCTACTTGGAAGTGGGTGAGCTTTGTCAAAGTAGAGGAAAACCCTTGATGGACCCTGGGAGGAACTTGCACAACACCAAGGCCAGGTTGTAAGAGTTTCTTTGTTTCGTTATTAATACAAACTGGTTTATTTTTCTCAATAGCTTGTGTTAATGAGTTATTTCATGTGTTCCTTGGTCTGCATGTTGAATATATGTTTTATTATATGAAATGCAAGTGCTTGGTAATTGTTTGATTGTTTGTGGTTGCAGGAATTGACTTGAAGGAGGAGCTCATCCGGATCGGCAAGGACGGACTACAACAACCGCGTTTTGGAATAAGGTAAGCCTAAACACTTGTAGTTTTCATGTTTTAAAAGGTATATTTAGAGAAAGATCACTCCATTTTGTCTTGTTTGTCGCTAGAGAGTTTAGACTCCTAGGGAGGTCAGTTGTGTCCGCACAAACGACTTTTTCCGCCACGACAATCGTCATCACGGGACATGTTTCAGAAGATTTCCAAAGATATGGGGACAGTGTATGTGTGCAGGGCACCTTCCACTAATAGCTTGATGAGCCCATGATGGGCCAACTGATCTGGGATCCCTTCATTCGATTTTGTACCACATTCAATTAGTGACTGAAGAAGAAAATAGGGGATGCTCAGTTTCTTGTCTAGAGGTAAATCAATTCCATGTCGTAGTTCACACAACAACTTGAAATGATAACCATAGACAATGCTAAACCTCCCTTCACATGTAATGTACTTCATAATTTGGAAAGTGACCTCACTCCAGAGAGGAGGCAAGCTGGTTCTTTGAACCCTGTTTTTGTCTTCTACAGGATGTTCCTCGGGTAGGAAGAATGTTTTCTTGGCAACTTGGCCCAATGACCTCTCTTCTTTGCTCCAAGGGAGCCCTAATGGTAGACTAGTGACAGGACTGATGAGCTCAGGGGTAAGTTCTAGGGTCAAACCCATAAAACTAACTGTGGCCTATGTCTTTGATTGAGGTCTCAGGGACATTAAAAATTCCTCCGGTATCTCCTTGTCATGACCCCGAATTTTGTCAAAGAATGACATCCAATTGACTCGGGTGAAAAGGTCCACCACCTCAGGATGCTCATGTAGTTTGCTGGGCTCCGAGGGTTCTTTCCTTATGAATCCCCCTGGCATGGTGAGAGTGCTCTTTTTTATGCTTTGATCAGAAAAAGGAATGTTGCTTATGGTTTCCCCCCTAAACTCAAGAAGGGATTTCGTGGGTATCCACTATTAATTAGCAACTATTCCCTGGTTTTCAAGACTGTTGTTGCCTAGAACTCGGTTGTCTGTTTATGAAAGGAAGAATTTTGTTTCTACAGACAGAGTACAGAGCTCAATTTTTCTTCTCAGCACACATACAGATATACAAATTCAAAATTTTTCATACACAGGTTGGCCCCCACAGTTGCATATTTGTATGAAACAATTGAGAAACCCAGTGCAACACACAGGCAAATGTTTTACTTCCAATTCCCAGGAAGATTTTTCTCTGATTCCCCAATTTGATACCGTTCAATTCACCACCTTTTCAAATCATACCATGCATAGAAGAGTTTTTCGAGACTACCTCGTTTGGAGCTCCAAATTCGGCGAAGAAAAATCCCAGCCTTCTCTGCTCCGGAAATCTGTGGAGGGTTTCCTGTAGAAGACCCCCGGTTCCTGTAGAATGTCTCTGTGCCTCTGAGCGAGCCCGATACATGGGAGATTCTCGAAAACAGGTAGAAAAATTGGTGGAGGATGACTGGTTAACAGTTTTTGGAAGCAGAGGATGCGTACTTCAGTCGAGGACGTTGCAAGTGCAAAATGAATAGAAGGTAGTGTGAGTTTCAGCCGAGCATCTATTAAATACGGCATGATTCGTGGTGAGGGGATGAGGTGGCTAAACCAAATCGTCGATCCGACATCACGGCCATAATTTCTTTGCATGTTTCTGACCGCCATCACCTCCCCTCTACCATTAACCGCTGCCACCACTACCAGTCTCGATGATTTCTTCCTAAATGGACACTCCACACGTGTTAGCTTCACACCTCGTCGAAAATTTTGAATGTAGCTAGCTCATTCGGATCCCATGAGGCTATGTCACTGGACGAGGGTGGCCAGTTGACTGGCCACCGATTCCATTCAATCCAAACCATGTCCATAGGCATGCAACTCTTAAAATATAGTTTATACAATTGACGAATGAGTTTAGACACTTACTGTGTGGTCATGACCACGTTATGTAGATTTTGGGCCTTGGAACCACTCCTTCATTCGCTGCTTCTTTGTGCACGGGTGTTAGAACCCATTCCTTCCTTCTTTGATGCTGCATGCACGGGTTTTGGAACCCATTCCTTCATTTGCTACTGCTACATGCATAGGTTTTTCTTGGCTTCGACTACTGATGATATTTTCTCATTTGAGATGATCCCTTTGCATGTTTCCTTTGTCATTTTTGGCTGTCCCTATCTCCAGAGTATGTCTCATAGAGGAATCGGCTGCTACAGGATTCCTGTAGGATGTCCTGTAGCTGCTTCTCCTCCTGGGATGCAAGTTAACATGAGCAGGGCTATATTGTTGTCGAGGGGTTCGGCTGACGAGGAGTCCAGATGGAGATTGACAGGTATGGTAAGTGAAAAAAACTGCTCTTGATTTGTCAATAAAAGGTTTTGCTGGCAGTATGAGGAAAACAAGGTTTTTTTGTGTGACTGTGTAGGAAAAAATAACAGGATGGGTGCAACAGAGGTGTAAAGAGATGAAACAGGGTGACATGTGGTGATGGACAAAAACAGGGGTGTTTGCAGGCCTAGCAGGCAGATTCCAACCTTCGGATTCCCTTCCAAGATCAATTTTGGCCTGTCTAAAGGTTCTATAGGATCTTCCTGTAGAAGACATGGAACTTCCTATAGAAGGTGAAATCTTAACCCGAATGTGATCAAATCCTAGGAAAGGGGAGTGGTCATGGAGGAAGTGTCTATGAGGGATGCTTGTAGTCTGTTGTTTACCTCTGTCCTTGTTTTGCACGACCCTCCTAATCTGCAATGTCTTCCCTGCAACTTGCAATTATTCAACAGAAATTAGGCCTATTTCTTTCTTTCCTTTTTTTTTTTTTTTGGTGAGACAGCTGGGGCGCCTCCAAGAGGTTTTCACCCTCATTATCTGCCCCAGGTGCCTCTAAGAGGTTTTCACCCAAGGATCTTTTTATTTTTTTCTGTTTTTTCTTTTCTCTCTCTCTCTCTCTCTCTTTTTTGATGATCAAGGTGTGGGTGGAGTAGAGACAGGGCCCTGCTCCACTACCAGCACTGATTTATCCAGAGTTTCAATGAACTCCTACTTGGAAAGGGGCTTCCTGTAGATTTTCAATTGATGCCCGTTGACGAGCATGGGGATGGCTTCTTCATCAATGGTCCTGATAAGGACTGAACCATTGTCGTTGCATTTCTCCACTGCATATGGTCCCAGCCACCTTGTCCTCAGCTTCCCTTTGAAATCCTTGTATCTTGAGTCATATAACAATGCCCAATCTCCTGGATGAAATTGCTTTTCATTAAGGTGTCGGTCATGCCATATATTTCTCTAGAGTTGAACTACTTCTGAGTGGAGGAGGGCCTGCATTCTCTATTCATCTAATCCATTAAGCTATAGTAACCTTTCTTGTTGCGCATGGCTAAGATCTAGGTCTAGCTGAGCTGCCAACCTTAATGTGTTGTACTCGAACTCTATGGACAACAGAGCCTTCTTCCCGTAGACCAGCTCATAAGGTGTGAAAGCTATTGTGGTTTTCCAAGTGGTGTTGTAGGCCCAGGTGGCCTCAACCAAGCGATCTTCCCAATCTTTCTACTGCTGCTCACCACTTTAATCAAGATCTCTTCTAAAGCCCTATTAGTGACTTCCACCTACCCATTTGCTTGCGGATGATAAGGGGTGGAAGTTTTGTGCTTGATCTTGTGATGAGCGAGCAAGTCTTCAATCAGGTTAGAGGTGAATTGACTTCCTTGATCTGTGACTAATTCTCTTGGGTATCCAAACTTGTGGAAGATATTTTCTCTTAAAAACTCAGCCACTTTTTCTTCTATCGCTGCCTTGATTGCCTTTGTTTCTACCCACTTTGTCAGGTAGTCTGTGCACACAATGATGTAAGACTTTTGCTTTCAAGGAGGGTTGATAGGACCCAAAAAATCCATGCCCCACTTCTCAAATGGCTCGAAAGTCACTTGAGGTTGGAGGGGCATTTTATCCCTCGGAGTCGATTTCCCCATCCTTTGACATCGGTCACATTGGCTGATGTATCTTCTGACATCTTGATGAAGAGTGGGCCAATAGTAGCCTGCTTGTAGAATTTTGAAGGCAGTCCTTTTTGTTGCAAAGTGGTCTCCACAGGGTCTATCGTGACAAGTTAGGAGAATGTCAAAAACTTCCTCCTCCCTAACACAATGCCTCAGGATGTGATCTGGGCTAAGTTTAAACAAGTTGCCCCCAATCCAAGTAAAGGGGGCACTTTTCCTCACAATTCTTCTCTTCTCTTTTGAGGATAGGTGTGGAGGGAACTGTGCTAAGACCAAGTAGTTTGCTATATCAGCAAACCATGGAGAGAGTACTGAAATAGAAAACAGGTATTCATCTGGCATCTAGTCATCCACCGTCCCTTCTTCACCTGCAGGCAAATCTAATCTAGACAGAAAATTAGCAACAACATTTTCCTTTCCTGGCTTATCAACAATGGTTAAGTCAAATTGCTGCAATAAAAGTAACCATCTAATGACACGAGCATTCACCTCAGGTTTATTCATCAAATACCTTATCATAGCATGATCAGTGTGTACAAATGTTTGATAACCAGTGATGTAGTGTCTGAACTTGTTTAGGGAATGGACTACAACTAGGAGCTCTTTCTCGGTCACAGTTTAGTTTAATTCTGCCTTGGACAGGTTTTTGCTGACAAAGTATATGGCATATGGTAGCTTCTCTTCAACTTGTCCTAAAGCTGACCCTATGGCTTTGTTCGAGGCATCAGTGTGGATGTGGAAAGGTAGGGCTCAGTTGGGACCTCTCAGGATTGGGGCAGTTACCAGCTTATCTTTCAACTCATCTAGAGCCTCTTGGCAGTTTTCAGTCCATTTAAACTCAACATCTTTCCCCGAAAGACTAAACAATGGCGAGGCTAGCTTACTAAAATCTTTAATGAATATTCTATAGTATCCTGCTAAGCCTAGAAAACTCCGAACATCTCTTACCTTTTGAGGAGGTGGAACCTTTTGGATGATAGCAATTTTGTTAGGATCCACTTGTAGTCCTTGCTGAGAGATTGTATGACCTAGCACTGTCCCTTCAGTCATTAGGAATTCACATTTTTTAGGACTGAGGGACAAGTTCATTTCAATACACTTGGTTAAAACTTTTCCCAGGTTAGTCAATGCTTCTTGGAAGTTGGACCCATAAGGAGTAAAGTCATCCATATAGATTTATACCGAATCATGAACCAGCTCAGCAAATATGCTCAGTACTGTTCTCTAGAAAGTGGCAGGAGTATTGCATAGCCCAAAGGGAAGGACCTGGTAGGCAAAGGTACCCCATGGACAAGTGAAAGTGGTCTTATCTTGGTCTTCCGGGTTGATTTGGATCTGATTATACCCGTTGAACCCATCTAGGAAAGAATAGAACTTCTTCCCTGCTAGTTCATGTAGCACTTGATCTATGAAAGGCAAAGGGAAATGGTCCTTCTTGGTGGCTTTGTTAAGTTCTCGATAATCTACACAGATTCTCCACTTCCCATTTTTCTTGGGCATAAGCACCAGAGGAGAAACCCATTCGTTGTCTGAGATGGGGTAGATGAATCTTGCATCCAACAACTTTTGCAATTCTTCTTTAACAATGTGCTTAAGGGTTGGATTCATTCTCCTCTAAGGCTGCCTGACTGGTTTATAATCCTCTTTAATGTAAATGTGATATAGACTGACGAATGGACTCCTTTCATCTCCTTATAGCTCCAAGTGAAAGCATCCAAATGGCAGTTCAATAAGCTACACAACTCCTTTTGAGACGGAGATAAGGATGAGCTGATCTTCAAGGTTCTTTTAGGGCCAAATTCCACATTCTTAACTCTAGGAGAGGTCAGATTAGCCACACAGAGGTCCACTAAAGCGTTGGCTTGGTTACCTTCCACCAACTCCTCTAATGGCAGCACACTGAGAGGTGAATTTTGAATCAAATTCTCAATTACGTCATCCTCGGTTTGAGGACCTCCCCGGGTGGATTCCACTGTGCACACTGGTGTAGAGTAGACTTCATCCTCATCTTCCTCCTCCAACCAGAGAGGTAAGTCATGTTCTAGCAGAGGTTGGGCAGGAGGATATAGGACTAGCTATTTGGACATAGGCCCATTCTTGATGGTCATGCTCCCAACTCGACAACTAATGTAAGCATCCACAGTAGCTAACTAAGGCCTTCCCAAAATGAGGGGGTATCCAGTGAGTTTTTCCTTTGGCTGAAGGACCAAAAAGTTTGCAGGGTACTCCCAAGAATCAACAGAGACCAGGACATCCTCCACAATCCCTTCGGGAGTCACGGTGGAGCGGTCTGCTAACTGCAGTACTGTCGAGGTCTTTCTTAAGGAACTCTGAAGGTTGAGTTTGAGCATAGTGTCCCTGGTCATCACATTAATGACAGCCCCTAGATCGATCAGGGTGTGGGGGATTATGGTGCCATTGATGTGGACATCAACTACAAGACTCCCAGGATCCAAATATTTTGGACAGATTATTTGCCCCAACATCAGCTCGGATAGTTGTTCTATGACATTGATAGTTGGGGCATCTCTCCTGCACCTGCCTCAGTGCCTGAAAAACTTCTCCTTGATCAATCTGTTGTAGATTGGTACATCTTTTATGGCCTGGAGAAGTGGGATTTTCAGACACAATTGTTTAAGTTTCTCCCAGAAGTTTAGTCTCCTCTGGGTTTGCTTGCGTCTACTATTAGTCTCTCAGGAAAGGGTGGAATGGCTTTGGGTTAACTTTCCTGTTTCCCTTCCTCATCCTCCAAGGGAGGAGGTTGGCAATCTGGAAGGACCTTTCCAGATCGGAGGTTGATCTCCTGAATCCCCACAGCATAGGTAGGGCATGTCATCTCTCCAATGTATACCTGTTGGACCTGTCTATTGTTGGGGTTCAGGTTCGGTTGAGTAGGCATCTGGGGTTGTCTTGGAGGAGTAGGAGGTAATGGTTGTGGTTGAGCAAGTGGTGGAGGCAAAATAGTGGGAGGAGAGTTGTATTGGGGCCTCCACCCCAGTTGAGGTGCATTCCACTGAGGTTGTGGATGAACATGAGAGTGAAATGAATGAACAGTAGGTTGAGTATGGTATTGAGATGGATAAGACCAAGGAGGAGGTGCGGACCAGGAAGGATGAGCAGGGGGACCCCAAAAATTCATGTGAGTGGATTGGTTGGGATTGTAATAAGTTTGGGATGTCCCTTGCATCCCCTGTTGGTAAGGTCTGGATCCATGCAGCCTCCTTTGGTTGAGGAAGTAGAGTGGTTCAGTGTCTCCTTCAGCCCCTTGGTCCATGACTTTAAGTCCGGTAAGGTTGGGCACTGGTTTGTGGGGTAGTATTCCTCAGAAACGAAACTTACCTCCATTAAGTGCAACGGGCATTCGTTCTTAGGATGCTTCCTTGTACATCTGGGACAAAAGATGGCCAAAGCCTTCTCAGCTTCCTCTTTCTTTTGTTGGATTCGGAAAGTATCGAGTGCATGGCAATGGTCTGTCTCATCTCACTTTTGAGGTCTTCCATCTGATTTGCAAACTCATGCTTGGAGAAGGTGACACTAGCTAAAAGTGGATTCCCCCTACCTCTTTTCTGGACTTCCCTAGATTGGTTTCTAAACACAGCCTTTATGTCCTCATTAGGTAGTTGTGTTGTGCTCTACAACAACCCCCCATTTCATAAAATTTTTCTTTTAAAATCATAATATGAAATGGGTCCCTTTTAAACATAGATGCGTGAATAAATTGGTATTAGCTTATTATTAGAGAAAACTCTCATCAAAAGGTCCGACTGAAATATAATATCCCTTTTAAACAATGATAAAATAGGTCTTTTAAACAAATCATAAATTTTTTTATTATTACGATAAAGCGATCGCAAGATCGCATATCGCAATAATAAGAGAAACATAAATAAAGGCCCATTGAATTACTCCGATCCGAAAAGGGAAATCGCTATCGGATATCGGGAAAAGGCAAAGCACATCGTGTATAAGGCATCCCCCATTCCTCTGATGCAATAAAAGGTATCACTATCGGCAATCGGCTGTGGTAATCAATGCATTAACTGTGACACCTTCAAATCCCCCGATGCGATAAGGCGTATCGCAGTCGACGATCGACGATTTCGCAATAGCGTAAGTAAAGTGACCCGAGCCCTACCCCGATTGTGATGCATTAAATCAAGGTGCGTGTTTCTAAGCATATTAAAGATTGGCATGCATTATATCACCTTTGGTGATTGAACGATATTTTGGACTATTATTAAAACCCTCCCTTTCACGTCGCCAATCATCAAATGTGATTAGCCCCCAAAAATCTAAGCCACACTTGAATCAATTATTCACCATATAGACATTATGATGGATATTTAAAAGCTCCCTTACCATGATTGACAGGTGAAGTAGCCAATTAATGAGGCAGTTATGCCGAGATTTTCCACTTAGATTCTATCTGCAGCAATTTCACTATGATCTTTGTTTACTTGCTAATAGATATAACTCTTTCATATTGGCTCATGTTATCTATTTCTTTGTATCATGCTGGTTTCCTTCCTTGTGCAGAATTCCGTCAAAGTATCAAGTTTTAAACAAATGGGAAAGAAACCTAAGAGATCCGCTGCGGCAGCGGCCCCTACAGTAATAGTCCAGCCCACCAGTGACCCAGGACCCAGCAAAAAGGGCCTAATTTCAGACACTACATGTCTCGGCCTTGGAAATACAAGCTGGCAAAGCATCTATAATTTAATTGAGGTAGAAGAACTGAAGGAAGTGTCGGAAGAAGCTATTGCAGGCTCAACTAATAAATCAGACACCTCCCTGAAAGATTTGGCCGACTCATTTTTACACAGGATAGCAGCTCGGGAGAAAATTCTTCCTTAAACTAATGTGGTCAGATGGGTGGTCAAACAAATTCCTGTTTCTAATAGGACGTTTTTCACAGTTGATGGAAGAGTTTTTGGTTCATTTCAGCCTGATGACTTGAGGAAAATGTATCATTTGCCCGAACTTAAAAAGAAATACAACAAAGACTTTTTGGAGAAATTCGCAGTGGAGAATGAGACAGAATCAGCACCGATTAGACAATGGAGATAGAATCCCGCAAAGCACAAAGATGAATCATCGAGTAAGTACTCCGTGGATTCCTTGGCATCTCCCTACTGTTACGCTAGGGCAATGATGTGTAGGATATGGGGAATGCATGATTCAACAAAATTTACTATCGAAATGGTTCCTTTAATGGAAGTGACTGTTAGTAGTTATGTCATGGATTGGGCGAATATATTGTCTGATAAATTAGCCTCTACAATTCTTGATTTTAGATTCAATTCACGCAAAACCACCAGGACTATTCCCCCCTTCTATTATAGTGCTTATGTTATGGATATGCTTTGATTTAATTCTGAGTACCCGATACTTGGGTGGAGGTGGACACCACAGGACCCTAAGCCAATCCACATCTATCATCAGATGTTATGGAAGGCACATTATAAATACCACTTGTATCAAATCTGTAATGGTTTCATGTTGCCTATCTATTATGCCATTTTTGATAAGCCTGCCCCAAGGATTTCCAAGGAGGCAGAAGTTGACTTGACTGCTGTGGGGAATTGGTTCAGAGAAGATAAATTCACATATATAAGGGTGTTTGGTAGTGCCAAAAGACCCCATGTCCTCCCATTGTATGTACTTGATAAACTGTTGGTGCGAGAATTAGCTTACCAAATCACAACCGCTAGAACATCCAAAACTCTGAGGACTTCTAAAAAGCAGCTATGGCCCATATTCCCTTTAAGATGCGGTGTTTATACCATACTTGATTGGAAACCTGCTAAGAAGGAGCCAGAAAAATAAATATGCTCAGTCTTGCGACCATTCCTAACAAGCAATTCGATCCCCGGAAGGTTGCCTATAATGTGCTTGAATAGGCCAAACTTACTAAGTTTGACCATGAAAAAGATGAATTTGACGATCTATTTTCTTCGGTAGAATCATTATCTCAGGTTAAAACATTAGCCAGGATGAAATATAATGATGAAGGACTGGTAGAATTCAATAGGCTCGGGGAACAGAGGTTGAAAACTCTGCCTTTGGACTTATTGAATACTACACCAACAACTAAGTCAAGCGAGCCTGAACAGAAGAGTATTGACGAGCCTCCTGCTACAGAGAAAATTCTCGAAAAGGGAAAAGAGCTAGGGAAAGGAAAAGAGAAGGAAATAGAGCAGGAGAAAGAAAAGAATCGGGCAGTGAAGTTATTGATTTATAGACTCAAATTGATCCCAAACTCCTCAAAGAGTGGCAACAATTTGACTCTATTATAAACAATCCCGAGACTTCACAAGGATTCAGCACACCCCAAGTGACAGTCAGTCAAGAAACAACCACGACTACGGTTCCAAGTGAAGGGACTAGTGGCCTACCGAGTAGCAAAGATGCGGAAATAATTCCCAAAGATCCATCTGATCAGATTTTTTTGCAGATAGAAGACATACCACCATTATATGTCTTTTACAGTCCTAAACACAGGGTTGTGGTGAAAAGACAGGGGAAAAGGAGGATACTTGATCAATCTTCCCTTTTGCTAGATCCAACAGAGATGGCTAATGTGGTGTGGAAGGAGGAATTGAACCCTTTCGATGACCTTACGAAACTCTCCCAGTATGTCGGACCATATTCGACAGCCACCATGGTTAAAGCCTCGGAAGTGAGAAGTCTCCTTAAGGAAAAAGATCAAATGATTGGTTCGTTGCAGTCGCAGGTGTCTGAAGCACAGCGAAAAATAGAACAATTGGAACAACAACTATCAACACAGTGACAGACAAACAACCCATTAAATGAGCAATTGCTCAAAGAAAATAGAGGATAGATTCGAGTGCAGTGCAGAAACAAAAGGAATTGTCCGAAGCATTGTCCAGATTAAAGGCGATGAATGAACAAATGAGCAAGACTAAGGATGAGAAAATCGCTCAACTGCCACAAGAAGTAGAAAAGTTCAGGAGCCTTCCTCAAGTAGCAGAGTTCAGGATAGAAGCTCTACAAATCAATAAGCCATTGATTACACAACTAAAACTGCTATGTCGTAACATTTCTATAGCTAAACCTCTTTGTGAGATTACTACATCAATAGTTGATAAATCATTTGAAGCTAGGCAGAATTTAGAACAGGCCGATGAGACCTTAACTAGTTTTCTTGCTTGGCAAGACTCCAGTGAAGGATAGGCTTCAGATCTGCCCAAAATTCTAGAGTCACACAAAGGCATCCTGTTCCTAGAATGGCAGTCGCAACTAATGAAGGCAGAAAGAGAAACCTCAAGATGTTGGTTATCTACTAGCAATTTAATTGAATTTGTCAAAGAAACTCTTTATCTGTCTAATATGATTTCACAGTGTAATCCAGGTAAATTGACATCGGCCAAATCCTTGGAACAAACATGCAAGCAAGAATTGGAAAAGAATGGAAGACTAATCGCTGGCGTCCAAAGTTTAACCTGGGATGCCTTTTGGTTTTTCTTAATCAAGCCATACGATCAGAGGGCCACACTCAAATGTTTAACTGATGCTATCAGTTGCATGATCCCCAAGATCCAAGATGCCACATATTCAGCTCAACTGAATTCTCGCCTAAGTCGCCCTCTAGAGTTGCAACCGATGCTATATATCTGCCAGCTCAAGCTGAAGGGAGATCATCCGAAACAATGAATCATGCTGCCAACTGAGGACAAGCTGATTTTTAGGAGATATTCATAGCATAGTTGTACCAATTAAATAGCACTTTTATTTTGTAATTAGTTAGCTTAATTAGTATTTATAGGCCCTTTCATGCATTTGGAAAGGGTCCTCAGGTTTTGTATAAACTCAAATCAGTAAGTCACACTATTGTGCTTCTGCTCTATTTTTATGAAGACTGGGCCAGTATTCTGAATTTTGATGAAGAAAGCTTTGATGACATGTGCACTATTGCCTTCTGTGGAAGTGTTTCTAAGTTAAAAGAAGGAATTTGAATGCGGTTGATATCGGGAGTGATTCAAATAACATATGGTACTATTATCTATGCTCTTGCGTCATTTTTTATGTGAATCTGCATTCGTTTAAATTTTGCTATCATTGAATACATGTATTGTTGGGTTGTGTTATATTCTTTCCACATAGTTAATAGGGGGTTTGAAGGGCACCCGTAACCCCACTTTATGGGGTCCGAGGCAGCGCCCCGGAAAATTTTGGCTTTGGACCATATGTTAGGTTGGGCGGACCCACCTATGGTTTTGTGCATGATTTTCGCACATGTTTTTATGACGCGATGGTTTTCGGTCCATGGTATTGGACGCGATGGTTTTCGGTCCATGGTATTGGATGCTTCGGCATGTATAAATATGTATTGTAACATTGAAAGGAACATAATGAAAAATCAAGCTGGTAGTCCCAGTTTTGGGATCTAGGGAAAAATCTCTGTGCATATGTGTTTTATGGGTTATGCTCTCTCATTGTTTATTTTCTTTATTTAAGAATTCGTATGCAGGTAATTTCTGTATAGGGTTAAAACCTACATTTGGTATCAGAGCTATTTTGGCTTCAAGGGGACGCCTTTGTTGCTGAGGGGTTTCGCTCGGGCCTGTGGTAGACCCTGTTCAGTGGGAGATCTGCGAGATCAATTCTGGTGGTGAAAGAAGATGGCGAGCAGTGGAATGATAGAGATTGAGAAGTTCAATGGTCAGAATTTTGAGTTGTGGAAACTCAAGATGGAGGATCTGTTGGTGGATAAAGATCAGTGGATCACGGTAGATCCGGGTACTAAACCATCGGGAGTGACCGATGAAGAATGGAAGAAGTTGGATCGGAAGGCAAAGAGCATAATATGATTGTGTGTCTCGGATTCAGTATTGCTGAATGTATCAGGGGAAGCTACGGCAAAGGCTTTGTGGGTCAAGTTAGGGACTTTGTACCAATCTAAGTCTCTGGTGAATAAACTGTTCCTGTGGAAAAAGCTGTATAACCTGAGGATGAAAGATGGATACTCGGTGACAGAGCATCTGAATGTGTTTAATACTGTGGTAAGTCAGTTATTATCTGTTGATATTAAAATTTCAGATGAAGATAAGTGCATTAGTCTGTTGTGTTCTCTACCAGATTCGTGGGATAGTCTGGTTATTGCAATAGGTAGCAATGCAACTGCTTTGTAGTTTGATGAAATATTCTCAGCCTTGCTGATGGAGGAGATGAGATGGAAAAATATGGACAACCAGAATGGTGATGCCTTGTCTGTACGAGGACGGTCCCAGAACAGAAACAAAAATAAGTCATCGAGTGGGAGATCTAAATCTAGAGGGAGATCTAAATCTCCAGGAAAACCTACAAAGGTGGTGTGCTGGAAATGCGGAAAGGAAGGGAACTTCAGAAGGGATTGTAAATCTAAAGCTCCTGATAAAGGAAAGGGATCTGATGATGCTCCTTCTGCAGAGGTGAAAACCACCTCAAATGAAGGTGGGGATGTGTACTTGGCTTCTTCAAGTACACATGTAGATCATGAGGCATGGTTGATTGACTCAGGTGCATCCTTTCACTTCACTCCCCATAGAGAGTGGTTCTGCGAGTATGAGAAATACGATGGTGGTGATGTCTTCTTAGGAGATGATAGGAAGGCTAGAATCATTGGTCGGGGAAAAGCAAAGTTGAAGTTGCAAGGTGGAAGGGTTAGAACACTTCCGGGTGTTCTACATATTCCTGCATTGACCAGAAATCTAATTTCTGTAAGCAAGTTGGATGATGCAGGTGTAAAGACGGTGTTCGAGAAAGATACCTGCAAGATGGTTCGAGGAGCACTGATATTAATGCGGGGAGTTCGAATTGGAACTCTGTACAAGCTGCAAGGTAGCACTGTTTTTGATGGGTGCAATAGTTCTATGGTTCCTGAAAATGGAGTAGAGAATCTAGTGGTCTCTGGAGAGAAGACCATGTTGTGGCATCAAAGGCTTGGAAATATTGGAGAGAAGGGCCTTCGAATACTTCATGGTAAAGGTATGGTAGAAGGTATGAATAATAGCTCTCTGGATTTTGATTTCTATGAAAATTGTGTATATGGGAAGCAGAATCGGGTGAGTTTCCCCTCTAGTGGTAAGAGGACGAAACAGATATTAGAGCTTGTGCACAGTGATGTGTTTGGACCTGTGAAGGTTCCATCACTGGGTAAGTCTTTGTACTATGTATCATTCATAGATGACTTCTCAAGGAATACATGGATATATTTTCTTAAGAAGAAATCTGAAGTCTTTGACAGGTTTAAAGAATTTAAGGCTCTGGTGGAAAATCAGACAGAGAAGAAGATAAAGGTGCTGAGGACAGATAATGGCGGAGAATGTTGCAGCAAGGAATTTGAAGAATTTTGTAAGAAGTGTGGTATAGCACGGCAGAAGACTACTCCATATACACCTCAGCAAAATGGAGTCGCAGAAAGAATTAACAAGACGTTGATGGAAAGGGCAAGAAGCATGCTCACTGGTGCCGGGTTACGAGAGGAATTCTGGGCAGAGGCGGTGGATACTGCATGTTACCTGATCAACAGATCACCTTCATTAGCGTTGGAGGATAAGACTCCACAAGAAGTATGGACTGGTAAGAAACCCTCTCTTTCACATCTAAGGGTATTTAGATGTGATGCATATGTACATGTTCCAAAGGAGAAACAAACCAAGTTGGATAGTAAATCTGAAAAGTGCATCTTTATTGGGTATAAGGATGGCTTAAAGGGTTATAAGCTTTGGAACCCAGTCACACGAAAGGTTGTGTACAGCCTAGATGTGTTGTTCAGAGAGGTAAAAGATGTTATTCAACATGAAGTCCAACTAAAGGAACCTGAGAAGATAGAGTTTGAGCCAAAGGAGGAAGAATCAGAAGATGAAGAGCCACAAATGTCGGCTGTGAGAAGATCAGTTCGAGAAAGAAGGTAGCCAGAAAGGTATAGTCCATTTGCTTTCAGTTCAAATTTTTCTTTGTCTGTTACTGATAATGATCCCAGAATTGTGAAGGAAGTAGTGGATTCAGAGGATGGAAAACTCTGGAAAGAGGCCATGGTCGATGAAATGGCATCTTTGCACAAAAATGAGGCTTGGTATCTGGTGGAGTTGCCGGCTGGAAGGAAACCCATTGGTAGCAAATGGGTGTTCAAGAAGAAGACAAATGCATAAGGAAAGGTGGAGAAATACAAAGCTCGGTTGGTAGCAAAAGGTTATTCCCAGGTGCCAAGAATTGATTTTGGTGATATTTTTTCTCCTGTTGCCAAGGTAACTTCTATTAGATTACTTTTATCTGTTGTTGCTTCTTTTGATTTTGAGGTAGAACAGATGGATGTGAAGAAAACATTTCTTCACGGGGATTTGGAAGAGGAAATCTACATGAAGCAACCTGAAGGCTTTGCGGTGAAGGGTAAGAAAGAACTAGTATGCAAGTTAAAGAAGTCTCTATATGGGTTAAAACAGTCACCAAGGATGTGGTATCAGAAATTTGATACATTTATACGGGGACTTGGCTTCACCAGAAGCAAAGCAGATCATTGTGTGTATTTTAAATTAATTGGTTACCGTATTATTTATCTGGTCTTGTATGTGGATGATATGTTGCTGGTTGGAAATGACAAAGAAATTTTCCAGGATTTGAAGACCCAATTGTCCTCCAAATTCGACATGAAATATCTTGGTGCTGCAAACTATATTTTGGGCATGGAAATTAAAATAGATCGGTCAAAGAGGAAGCTCTGGTTAAACCAGAGGAAGTATGTCAAGACAATACTCCAGAGGTTTAATATGCAGGATAGTAAACCGGTGAAGGTTCCTATTCCTGTAGGTGTGAGGTTATCTGCTGAACAGTGTCCGAAGACACAAGAAGAGGAAGAGGACATGTCCTGTGTTCCATATTCAAGTGCAGTGGGTAGCCTGATGTATGCAATAGTCTGTACTAGACCAGACATTGCACATGCAGTGGGAGTATTGAGTAGGTTTATGTCAAAACCTGGGAAGGAGCACTGGACAGCAGTGAAGCGGGTTTTCAGGTATTTGCGTGGCACTAGTGATTATGGTTTGTGCTACCAAGGAAGACCAGGATTGGACAAAGTGTTGGATATTCATGGCTTTGTTGATGCAGACTGGGCTGGAGATCTGGATCAGAGAAGATCTACAAGTGGGTATGTGTTTAACCTATTTGGAGGTGCAGTCAGTTGGATGAGTAAGAAACAATCTGTAGTGGCACTATCAACTATAGAGGCAGAATACATGGCAGCCACTCATGCAAGCAAGGAAGCAGTTTGGTTGCAGAGATTGTGTTCAAGTATGGGGTTAGTACATGGAGCTATAAGAATAGACTGTGACAACCAAAGTGAAATTTTCTTGGCAAAGAACCCTGCTTATCATTCAAAGACAAAGCACATGGATGTTCAATATCACTTTGTGAGGGATATGATAGAAGACAAAAAGGTGTTGCTGGTAAAGGTGGACACTTTGAAGAATACTACAGATGCATTGACAAAATCTATGAGCTCTGAGAAGTTCTCTTGGTGTAGAGAAGCAATGGGAATCTCAGGGCTGAAAAAATGACTAAGCTCTCCTGTGGCCCCCTGTGGAAAGAAAACAACAAGGGGAGATTTTTCGGTTGTGTTATGTTCTTTCCATGTAGTTAATAGGGGGTTTGAAGGGCACCCGTAACCCCACTTTATGGGGTCCGGGGCAGCGCCCTGGAAAATTTTGGTTTTGGACTATATGTTAGGTTGGGCGGACCCACCTATGGTTTTGTGCATGATTTTCGCACATGTTTTTTGGACGCGATGGTTTTCGGTCCATGGTATTGGATGCTTCGGCATGTATAAATATGTATTGTAACATTGAAAGGAACATAATGAAAAATCAAGCTGGTAGTCCCGGTCTTGGGATTCAGGGAAAAATCTCTGTGCATATGTGTTTGATGGGTTATGCTCTCGCATTGTTTATTTTCTTTGTTTAAGAATTTTTATGCAGGTAATTTCTGTACAGGGTTAAAACCTACATGTAGAGGATGTGCTCTGAGCAAGTATGCCAAAGCAGCATTTCCTAGATGTAAAAATAGGGCCAAGAGTGTACTATGATAGATACACTCAAATATTTGCGGACCTATGTCCACTAAAGCTCTTAGTGGTGCCGAATACTTCGTCAACTTCATTGATGACCACTCAAGGAAAGCTTGGATATATTTTCTGAAAACCAAGGATGAGGTTTTTTATTGATTCAAAGAGTTCAAATCTCTGGTGGAGAATCTGATAGGGGAGAAAATAAAAGTTTTGTGCTCAGATAATGGTGGAGAATATGTTAATAAGAGCTTCACTAATTTTTGCGCTAAGGAGGGCATAAGAAGAGTGTGGAAAACTACTTACAATCCAGAGCAGAATGGAGTAGCAGAAAGGAAGAACAAGACTATCATGGAAGCAACTAGGGCCATGATATATGATCAGGATATGCCAAAATTCTTGTGGGTAGAAGCATGCAACACAAAATTCTATGTCCATAATAGAACTGCTCATAGAGCATTGGGAAATATTACTTCAGAGAAAGTCTTCACAAGAAAGACTCCTGAAGTCAGCCATTTTAGGATATTTGTGAGTTTAGCATATTTTCGTATACCCGAGGAGAAAAGGAAGAAGTTAGATCAAACTGTAGAGAAAGGATATCTAGTGGGATATAGCGAGAATGCTGAGGCATAAAAAATCTAACTTCCAGGGAGTAGGAGGGTAGTAGTTCGACGAGATGTGAAATTCATAGAAGATAGTGCCTTCAGAAAATCTCAAGAAATGCCTTTTGGGGAGTAGTCAAAATATGAGTCGTTGGTCAAACCACTTCAACCAGCTGAAGCCAAGAATTCTTCCTCAAAACAGGAAGAATCACATGAAGATGAGGTGCTAATAGAAGCACCTGCTACTAGACGAGGAACTAGTAGGGAACCTCGATAGATTCTGTGGGATACATAAGATTTCATTGGTGCACCAAGAAACAATAAAAGGGAGCCAAAACAACTAGATAGATTTCAGGCATTAGTAGCTCAAGATGGGGATCCTTCTAGTTTTTAGGAGGTTTCTCAACATCAAGTTTGGTTGGATGTGATGGTAGTGGAATAAAACTTTATAATGGTGAATGATGTCTGGGAAGTAGTGCCTAGGCCTGAAGACAGATTAGGTAGGTTCGAGATGGATCTACAAGTATAAATACATTGTAGACGATAGTGTGGAAAAATAGAAATCCAGGTTTGTGGCTTAGGGGTATGCTCAGAAGGAAGGAATTGTTTACGAAGAAGCCTTCAGCCCAATAGCCAGGTATACATCTATTAGAACTGTGATACCTCTTGCAACTCGGATGGGATGGGAGATTCATTAAATGGATGTCAAAACGAAGTTCTTGGACGAGGTAATAGAAGAGGAAGTATAAATTGAACAACTAGAAGGCTTTGAGACACATTGGAAGAAGTATCATGTATTCATATTGAAGAAAGCCTTGTATGGGCTCAAACAATCACCTAGAGCGTGGTATGGTCAAATTGATGGCTACTTGCAGAAAATGGGGTTCATCAAGAGAGATCATGATCCCAATCTCGACTATCTAGTTGTAGAATTTGACCCTCTAATACTAGTATTATATGTGGATGATATCTTTCTGATAAGTTCATCCACGCTCATCGAGGAATGGAAGAAGAATCTAGCCACAGAATTTGACATGAAGGATTTTGGATAGATGCATTATTTCCTAGGGTTGAAAGTTTTGCAGCAGAAGGATAAAATCTTTCTTGGACAAGGGATATATGCTACAGAGGTCCTGAAGATATTCAGGATTCAGGACTATAGGTCGATGGCTACTCCAATGATCACCAATTGGAAGAAAATTGATGCATCATAGGACAAATATGTTGATCCCACCTTATACAAGAAATGCATAGGGTCCCAGATGTATCTGGTCGATACTAGGCTGGACATTTGTTACATTGTCAACACCCTCAGCCAGTTCATGGTGGAACCAAAGAGAGATCATTGGGCAGTAGCCAAACATGTTCTCAAAAATTTAAAGGGAATAGACGATTATGGATTCTTGTACACCAGAAGTAAGGATAGCAGATTGAGTGGGTTTACATTATAAAGGAATTTTATCGTAGTCAATTCTCTGCGACCAAATTTCATCTTGGAATTCAAGAGTTACTGCATTTGAGAGAGCACTTGATATATCCATTTTGACACAAATTCAAGAATATGTGATGTATTTTCCCTTTTGGGTCGCCTCCAATAGCTTTAGAAAGTAACCTAGCAAATTGTCGATAAATTCTAGATTTTGCAATAGCCAGTAATCTAAAGGAAAAGAATATAATGTTCTCAACTAAGCCTTCAAGCTATATTTTGCATTTGTCAATTAAAATAAGATCAATTTTCATATACCATAAACGATAAAGGATGGGGTCATTGCTCAATTAAATTGCTTGGTTAGTTTTTTTTGTTACAAAAGGTAGAATTAATGTGTAAATTAATATATTTATAAATATATTTTTTAATATTAATATTAAAATTCTCTATTTATATAGAGAGATTTTTAACCTATAAATAAGATTTCTAACAATCCCATAGCTTATTAATACCACATGCCCAAAAAATAATGACTCATTTCATATCACACTTTTATTTATTGAAGTTATAGTTTAATTAGGCCGATAGGCCTTCCTTTGAGTGAGCTTTTCGTCTACATTTTGTTTCTATGCTTGACAGGTGGCATGCACTTTCAACTACCATATGGCTGACATCTGTCCTGCAATTCATTTCTGTTTCTCCTCTTCTTGTTTTCTTCCACGGCCATTTCTATTCCTCCTGTTTCTGCTTTCTACTTTCCGTGGGCACTCTGCACTCTTCGCATGCAACTTTTTTTTTCCTCATATCGTCTAGGCCTCACCTTCGGTGGTCTCGTCCTCTAATTGGGTGTCTGATGTGCTCTTAATCTTGTTAAATGGTATGCCACAGATGTCCATGGTTCATCGTGCTTGTTTTTAAACCCTTTATTTGTTGGGTTGGATTCTAATAACATTGGTATGTTTATTTTGTGCTTATTTGTTTGGATTTCTCTTATATTTAGGCTCTACCCAGTCAACATGCTCGTTGCCCTAGCTTTAAGCTCATTATTTTTGGCGATGGAGGAACTGGTTTGCTATAAATAGGGTTTATGTTCAGCTTTGTCTGTTTTCTTTTTAAATCGGTTAGATTGACTGTAATATATTTTTTGAATCAGGGAAGACAACCTTCGTGAAGCGTCATCTTACCGGGGATTTTAAGAAGAAATACGAGCGTGAGTACAATATGAGTTTTTTTTATAATTACAAAGCTTCTGTATGTGCTGTCTTCTACAATAAATGGTATTTTGTTTGGAGGTTTTTTCCATTTTTTTGTTCTTGGACACATTTGAATCCCCATCACAATTTATATTGATGTGGTTGGCTTTTAGATTTGATATAAACAGTGTCACTGGGTCACCCCATGGATCGGTGTTGTAAAGGTTTTCAGTCATGTCCCTCTTCATTTCAGGGTTTACTGGGTTGTGTTTTCCAATTTGCGGCCCAACAAAAAATTACAAATATCAGATCCTATTTTTAGTGGTTCTGCAGTTTGATCTACAGTGTCAGGCCAGGGTAACTCCAGAATGAGCAGAAGAAAACTGATCTGTTATTTCATTAGAGAACTATTGTTTATATACAAAAAGGAGACGGAACAGTTCATCTTCTTGATGACTGTTCACGTTCCAGTTTACCCAACCGCCTTCGGATTAGGTGTGAACATTCCCCCCCTTAATCTGAAGGGATGTTGGTGAGTCCAAGCATCGTTCTGAATCTTTCAAGCTTTTCTCTTCCAAGCGCTTTGGTGAAGATGTCTGCAATTTGCTCATTTTGTGGAACAATGACGAAGATGGATTTTTTTGGCCTCAACATGATGTCGGATCAGATGATATTTAGTATTGATGTGCTTAGTACGATCATGGAACTTTGGGTTCTTGGCCAACTTTATTGCAGAGGTGTTATCAATCATGAGTGGAGTTGATTGTACTTGTTTTACTTGCAAATCTTCAAGAATTTTCCTGAGCCACACAATTTCTTTCGTTGCTTCAACTTCTGCCACGTATTCTGCTTCTGTTGTGGAATCTGCTGGAACTGATTGTTTGCGTGATCTCCAGGAGACAGCTCCTGATCCAAGACTCATAGCATATCCTGAAGTAGATACCCCAGTTTCTTTGTCTCCATCGAAGTCTGAATCAGAGTATCCAATCAAGTTGAAGTCGTCCACCTGTGTATACTTGATTCCAAGGTTTTGAGTTCCCTTCAAGTACCTTAGAACTCTTTTTGCAGTAGACCAATGTCCCTCACAAGGCTTTTACATAAACCTGGAGAGGATTCCAACAACAAATGAAATGTCTGGTCTGGTAGTAGTGAGGTAGATGAGACTTCCTACAAGCTGTCTATACTTTGTTGCATCCTCAAATTCCTTTTCTTCAATAGATGTGATCTTCAAGTTTTGTTCCATTGGAGTAGAAAGAGGATTGCACTCTGTCATGCCAAATCTGTTTAACAAGTCTCCAATGTATTTCTTTTGAGAAAGAAATATGGATTTTGAATGTTGGGTTACTTCAATGCCAAGATAGTAATGAACATAGCCCAAATCAGTCATTTCAAAACTTTTTCCTAATTCTTTCTTTATGGATGCAATATAGCTTTCATTGTTCCCTGTCATTAAAAGATCATATACATATACCACAAGATATACAACTGTTTTGCCAACTTTCTTGACAAATAAAGTTGCATCATCAAGATCAAAATGTTTGAAGTTGAGTTTCAGAAGATGCTCAGTTAGTTTTTCATACCAGGCTCGTGGTGCTTGTTTGAGGCCATACAAGGACTTCACAAGTTTGCATACTTTATGTTCATGTCCTTTCACAGCAAATCTTTCAGGCTGGGACATAAAAATATTTTCTTTTAGATCTCCATTCAAGAATGCAGTTTTTACATCCATTTGATGGACTTTCCAACCGTTCTGAGCAGCTAGTGCAAAGAGTGTCCGGATGGTGGCCCATTTTGTTGTGGGGGCAAAAGTTTCCTCATAATCGACCCCTTCCTTCTGTGCAAAACCTTTTGCCACAAGCCTAGCTTTGTGCTTGTCAAGTGAGCCATCAGCTTTGTACTTGTTCTTGTAGATCCACTTGCAGCCAATTGGTTTGGTTCCAAATGGAGGATCAACCAGCTTCCAAGTGCCATTCTTTATGAGGGCATCATACTCCTTCTGCATCGATTCTTTCCATTCATCATGAGAAGCAGCTTCTTTGAAGGAAGTTGGTTCAAAATCTGTAGACAAGTTCAATTCACAATCATAAGTAACATCTATATCAACAGGTGAATTAGAGTCATCTACATCACCTCCATCTTGTCGGTTTGTATTTCTGGTTCCTGTTTTTCCAATTTCATCAGGATGAACACTTTCAAGTGTCTTTGTCAGCCACTTTGGGGGACCTTTCTGAGATGGTCCAGGCTGCTCTGTTGATTGAGTTGGGATTGAATCAAGATTGAGTCTCCCAATTCTATTAATTACATCACTTAAAGGATCATCCGGTGTTGGAGTTTCATGCAAGGGAGATTGTTCTTCAGAAGAAGATTCCACATGTTGATCGAGTATAGGAATCCCCCCTTCAATATGTGGAATCTGATTATCAAACTCTTGAAATGATTTTATTTTTGTGAATCTATCCAAGCGATCAAGTTGCCGCTCAACAACACTGTCAAATTTGGATGATTCAAGAAAAATGACATCTCTAGATACAACAAACTTTTTATTTACTTCATCATAGAGACGGTATGCTTTAGAGGTGTTTGAATATCCCAGGAAGATACACTTACGACTTCTAGCACCAAGTTTGTTTGTATGTACCATTGGTATTAAAGCATAACAGGTGGAACCAAAAATCCTGAGATGTTTTACCGAAGGAACATGTCCATACCACAATTCATAAGGAGTCTTGTTTCTTATAGCACTAGATGGACATCTATTCTTTATATATGCATCACATAGAACAGCATCAGCCCAAAACATTATCTTTACATTTTTGAAGAAAAGCATGGATCGTACCATATTATTGTCATAGTTGCGATCAGTGTAATTTTGACAATGAATAAAATAGCCAGAATTGGTGAAGTATTATAGTTCTTAAAAACTCTAATACATTCCTCTGATCATGATACAATAAGAATAAGCAAAGCTTCTCTTGTTGACATTAGAACCTGTTTGCATAATGTACAAGATAATATTGAGTTTTTGCAGCTGGAGACAAAGCTACAGCAGGAAGAATTACAGGAGTGGAGTCATTGTTCTGAACCTGTTTATGTTCAAAACAATGAAACAGACTCCCATAAAAAGCGAGACAATATTGTTGAATTTCATTCAGATCCAGTGCCCAATAAAGTAGTAGTTGTACATGGAAATGAAAAAACTCAGTCTGCACTTCCCAAGCCCATCATCAGACCTTGGGAACAGCTTGTCCACAATAAGCACAGAACTGGTCTTGAATATGACAAGGACTTGTCCTTTCATATTCCTGACTACTCAAAGCCCATTTAGTTTCAGAGTGTTGGATTCATTCATGACAATTCACTTGCTCCTCATGACAGTTCACCTCTAGCTGTTCTAGATTCTACTCCTCTTCCACAACAACAACAACAGATAATGAAATGCCAACACTGTGACCGAGTTGGCCATTTGAAAGATCACTGTTTTGATCTTCATCCATGTAAGCGCTGTCATAAAACCACCCATTCTTCACACAGATGCTTCAAACGTCCTGCAAGAACAAAGATTCATCTTAGATGGATCGCTTCTTGGCAATGGGCATCAACAGCCAAGAAGATATTCCAATCACATCTCAGAACTTGTTCTAGAGTATTGAACAGTCTTTCAGTTGAGTTTTCTCCATCATCTCACCTTGTATCTAACCGGGGGGAAATGATGGTCATCTACAAGCTTCAAAGTCACATCAAGCGAGCCTGAGCCACAACTTGCCACACCAATTTCAGAGTTGTAGCCAGAGACAAAGATGCCCCTGAGCATGCCTTCAGTTGGTAATCTGGGACACTTCCTCTAGCAGAAGACTTCAGCTTCTTACCAGTTTCGGAACAATTCCAGGAACAAAATTGGGGACACTTCCTCTAGCAGAATACTTCAGCTTCTTGCCAGTTTTGGAAGAGTTCCAGGAATTGCATTAAGCATTCCAGAGTTGTTGGTCATCCTTAAACCATCACAGGTTGAGACTTCTCTTTTTAGGTTGAAGTTCTCCCTTTTATGCGAGGTGAGACCTCCCTTTCATGGTTGAAGGTTTCCCTCTTCAAAACAACATGAGAACTTCCTCTAGCAGAAGACTTCAGCTTCTTGCCAGTTTTGGAAGAGTTCCGGGAACTGCACTAAGCGTTCCAGTGTTAATGGTCATCCTTAAACCACCGCCCTTTATACCAACATTTTAGAGAGCACATTCAGCCTAGTGCTGCCATGCATTTTTGCACATTTTGTATTATAGCTCTCTCCTTGGACTCATACATAACCCTTCGAATTAAGGGGGGAAATGTTGGACACCTAATCCTCAATAGGCAAAGTAGTCCAAGAGACCTTGGGATGTGAAACCCAACGGTCACAACATGTACTATAAATGTAAATCATCTGTTAATAAAAATTGTACTCTCATGTTTTATCCTTCATATTCATTTGTTGCCCATGTGTGTTTAACAAGAATGTCTCAACATGGCACAGAGATCTTTGCAGGTATCTCTTTTGCAGAGGGGTTGGATCTCTAAGTAGAAATGAAGGTTCCTTAATTATGTGGTGGCACAACTACCTGAACCGATTAGCTAAATATCTTTGTGAATTTGAGGGTGTGTGAGAACATTCTTATTGTTCTTTGTGGAAACAAGGTTGATGTGAAGGATAGGCAAGTGAAAGATAAGAAAGTTACTTTTCATAGAAAGAAGAATCTTCAATACTATGAGATATCTGCAAAAAGTAACTACAACTTTGAGAAGCCATTCCTGTACTTGGCAGGGAAGCTCTTAGGGTGAGCCTTTAATCTAGTTTCTGATGCTCCCTAATGTTATATTAAAAAATTTGCATTGATTCTATAATGGGTTATTTTTATAGGGATCCAAACCTTCATTTTGTGGAGTCACCTACTCTTGCTCCTCCTGAGGTTCAGATAGACCTTGCAACCCAATAGCAGTAAGTAGAATGCTATTTTCTTATTATTTTTTGTTAACTTTTATGGAAATAATTTGTTCCATTTGTAAAATATTGAAACTTTGGCTTACAATCTTTTATGTTGTCAGGTACGAGGCAGAACTTGTAGCAGCTGTGGCCCAACCCCTTCCAGATGACGATGATGATGCTTTTGAATAGCTTTGTTAACATGCTTTTGCATATTTAGGGATTGGCGGATTCAATTAGTTTTGTATCATTGGAGTTTGCTCTTGAGTTCCGACATTTAATTCTGATTTGTATTTGGGGCTTAGAATAGTATTATCACATCTCTATATGTGATTTGGGTACTGTGCAAATGTTTTCATCGGTGGAGTTGGCTAAGCTATCTTAGTTCAACTCCATTACAGAGCTATTTTATATGCTAAGATAGTTTTTTTCCGTTAAATACTATTGCACATTTTGTACAAGAACTTTTTGTACTCTTCAAATATTTCAAGAATTCTCAAGTGCCTTTCGTTGTGTACTGTTGGGGGAGATGCTAGTTGCGATGATTGTTGCTTGTAATATATTATGGCTTGTTAAAACTTTCTCTGAAAATTCTAGCTATGTCTGGGGATTTATTAACTCTAAAATTGGTTTATATAGTTGATAATTGTGGCTATCAAGCCTACCTGTGTATTCTTGTGGGTATGTTGTCTATCGAACACATAAAGGTATCGCCATTTCATTAATTGGGCTCTCGATTGATTTCTGCATAAAGAATCACATTGTCTAAATCTTGAATGTAATAATAAGACATTGGAAACATTAACTGGTTTTTCTTCACTATGAAAGGTAATTTGTTGCAAGAAAATGTTTGTTGCACATTTTGACTTTTAGGTAAATCATAAACAGACTTGTTAATTAGGACTAAATTCTTTTTGGTAAATGAAAGCCAGGTTTTACATTTAAGTTGGTGCTAGAAGTTTTTTCAATGAAGAGGACTCGACTGAATTTTATTCTACATATTCTTTTCTTTTTGTAGATTGAGGAATGGGATTTACTTTTTTCGATCAGCTAGACCAAGTAGGAAAGTTTCATAAGTTTTAACATTGCATGCCAAGAAATAATAAATTATGGTCTTACAAATGGTTCAAGGTAAAATTGTTAACCAATTGTTGACTGCATTGTGACTGTTAACTTGTGGGCTTGCATAGCTTATTTTACTGATGCACAGCGCCAAGCACGTATTATTAAGGAACCCACAGCTGCAGCAATAGCTTATGGCTTGGACAATAAGGGTGGAGAGAAAAATATTGTTGTTTTTGATCTTGGCGGTGGCACCTTTGATGTCAGCGTTTTGACTATTGACAACGGAGTTTTTGAGGTTTTAGCTACAAATGGTGATAATATGTCTGATCTGTCTGAACTCTATCTAGCAGTTTCACATTACAAATTTGAATACGTGCACGGTGGTTATCATTGACTTTTTTGGTTGGCTTTTGAGCTTTGGAATACAGAGATGTACACTAAGTGAGGACTTTGACCAAAGGATAATGGAATATTTCATCAAATTGGTCAACAAAAAGCACAGAAAGGATATGAGTAAGGATAGCAGAAATGAAATAAGACATTCAATGTGTTCCTTGTAATATAGATATAAACAAAACATTTAAAGAAAAGTAATTGCACAATGATCAAGTCCCAAAAAAACAAGGTTCTCGACAAACCAATTAACTCTTCTAGAAAAACTCAACAATTCCAGTTTAATAAGGTTTTCGACAAACCAATTAACTCTTCTAGAAAACTTCAACAATTCCAATTTAATAATCCTATCGGCCTCTCTTTGTACCTTTTGGGACAATTGCTAGTAATAGATATTGATGAATTGGACATGGGATGAATTTTCTTCTTATTGCTCAATAATTTTTATGATATATTCTTTAATCGCTTGGATTTACCAACCACCATATTTTATCATTGCATGGTTTTCTTCTGCATTGCATACTGGATACTTGATTAATTTTTATGATATATTCTTTGACAACTAGGATTTACCAACCACCATCTTTATCATTGCATGGTTTTCTTCTGCATAGTAAAGAAAAATAACAAAGCTAGGCCATTGTTTTGAAATTCTTTTATCAATTTAAAAATATTAAAATTATAATCATTACAAACCTATTATAAAAATTATAATCCTTACAAATCCATTATAAAAGTACTAGGAATACTATTTATGAACATTGCATGGTTTTCTTCTGCATGGTAAAGAAAAATAACAAAGCTACGCATATTGTCATACCGAAATGCATATTGCCTGATATGTCTCTTTGGAATTCTAATAAACAATCCCAAATCCCAGCCTCCTTGGTAGGGATTTGGATCTGTGGCGAAATGATCTGTAGCAGCAGGCTGGACAACTATCTCGGGATAGCAGACATATGAAAATGCAAATGCTATGGAAGGCACAACGCGTTTGAGACACACCTACATTTATTCTGATCTTTTTTTTTCTCGGAGGGAAAATCAACATATGGCCGAGGCCAGCAGATATTTACAACATATGGCCGAAGCCAGCAGATTTTTTACAACATATGGCCGAAGCCAGCAAGATTTCAGAACCGAAGCCAGCAGGATTTCAGAATTTTTACGACATATGTCTCTTTGGAACTCTAATAAACAATCCCAAATCCCAGCCTCCTTGGTAGGGATTTGGATCTGTGGCAAAATGATCTGTAGCAGCAGGCTGGACAACTATCTCGGGATAGCAGACATATGAAAATGCAAATGCTATGGAAGGCACAACGCGTTTGAGACACACCTACATTTATTCTGATCTTTTTTTTTCTCAGAGGGAAAATCAACATATGGCCGAGGCCAGTAGATATTTACAACATATGGCCGAAGCCAGCAGATTTTTTATAACATATGGCCGAAGCCAGCAAGATTTCAGAACCGAAGCCACCAGGATTTCAGAATTTTTACAACATAGCCGTTACAAATCGTTCAAAGGCCGAAGCCAGCAGATAACCAAAGCACGAGTCCACATCCACGGCTGCAGGAACCAAAGCGCGGGGTCCACATCCACCGCTGCACGAATCGATCGCGACTGAGGGGAGCGAAAGCCATCCGCCCCACCCGACTTGTCATGCACGTCGCGTGCCTACATTTATTCTGATCTTGCCATACCGAAATGCATATTGCCTGATATGTCTCTTTGGAACGCTAATAAACAATCCCAAATCCCAGCCTCCTTGTTAGGGTTTTGGATCTGTGGCGAAATGATCTGTAGCAGCCGGCTGGACAACTATCTCGGGATAGCAGCCATATGAAAATGCAAATGCTATGGAAGATGTGGCACAATGCATTTGAGACACACCTCCTCACCAATTGAAAATCGATATGGCAAATCCGGCAACCAGAACTTATACTATTACCAACCTCTAACATAATCATTTTATATTTAAACTTCTTAAAAACCATTGATTTTAACTTGTCAACCTGGCAGGGTTAAATAAATTTAACTTAAATACAACCATACCCTTCAAATTTGTTTCCTGCTTACTATAATAAATAACCGCCTGGAGGAACGTATTGCCAGATAACTGGGAAGGATCTGGATCTGTGACGAAATCTACGGCGGCAGACTGGACAACTATCTCGGGATAATAGCCATCTGGAAATACAATGTGTGTGGTAGATGTGGCCGCAACGCATTTGAGAGACATTCTCGCCCAATTGAAAACCGATATGGCAAATTGGGCAACTTGAACTTCACCGATGTGCTCCTCTGAAATGCTTATTCTACGCAACCCCATTACGCTCAACTGCTCCTCCGTTAGTAACTGCAACTCGGTAATTCTGTCTCTGGTTGTGGGAGGCAACTGCTCCACAGTTACAGTTAAATTTGTGTGTCGCAACTGCTCCCCAGCAACTGTATCTATCTGCTCATTTGGCAACTGCTCCTCCGCAACTCTATCTGTGTCTCTAGTTTGTACGAGTTCAAGCCAAGTAGGCACATCGTCATTATTCGCATCTGTTAGATCGTTGTGAGTGACAGTATTATTATCAGTGGGAGGACGAGTTTCAGCTGTTGTGCTACTCCTCCTGCGCCCTTCTACCGATGTTGATCTACTGCTGCTCCCGCTGCGCCGCTCTCCTGATCTTCGTGTTTCGTTTTCCATTTCGAAGATAAAATAAAATGAATGGAGAGTCGTTTGGAGAGTCGTTTGTTAAGTGATGAGATGAGCGATGGAACACGTTATGCATTTTGGAAATGAATAGTTCTTTATTTATAGACTATGAGACTAGCCCCATCTGGCCGACGCCTTCTTCAGTGTACTCGATTACATTGATACTCCAAAGGGAAAGTTTCCCGCAAATCACTAGGTTAAGCAATTAACGCAACTAAAAGTAGCAGGAGCAGTTCAAGCTCGAGAATATCTGTGGAGAAGTTGCCTCACATAACCAGAGACACACCAGCAGATATAGGGTACCTGTGGAGCAGTTGCGAGATAGAACTGCAGTTGTGGAGGAGTTACCTAGCAGTTTGGCACCTCCGGAGGAGTGGCGAAGCATAGTCTCACTTGTGGGGCAATTGAGAGCAGTAAATATTCAGACCGACACTTGGACTAACGTATCAATGAGTAACAGCGGCTTGGGATTAACATTTCAGCAGAGCATATAAGTGATAATAAATTGAATTAATAATAAAATATAATAAAAATTGAATTTTTAATGTTAAATTATGGATAAGTAGAATAAATTTTTGGTAAAGACAAATGAATAAGCAATTAAATGCATAATACTATACCTGTGGTTCTTATAATAAATTGAAATGGAAAGAAAGAGAAAATAAACTATATTTAGTAAAAGATATACTCAATAATAATATTAAACATTGAGTATGAATATTACCACAAGGTATACTCAATAATAATATTAAACTTTGATTATGAATATTACCATAATTGGAGATCATGTTTCTAATAGAGTTCTTCGAAGACTTGTAGTCAGATCATTATTATGTATACATAAATCTTGAAAATGCAAGTTTATGTTAGAAAAGAGTGATATAATAATAATAATAATAATAATGGAAATATTTAATCAAACACTCAAAAAGAGAGCCAAAAGGTAGAGGGAAGAAAGTTTAATAATAATAAAATAATTTTTTCTCAAAAAAAACTCTCTTGAAAATATGAATCACACAAATAAAATGGTTAATAATGGGTTTAAATGGAATGAAAAGATTAATATAATATAATATAATTAATACCATTCTAGATCTATGTTAACTCTTGAACAACCAAGCTTTGAGAAGCATCAAATTTATTTAAGTTTACAAGTCAAAAGATTTGAGTCTCTTAGTACTTGGTAGATCCAAAGTTATAAAGATAGGTTTAGGTTGATTTAATTACTAATTATAATCAATTACATTTACAATTATAATTATTCATTTGTTGGTTTAAGTTCCCCTATAAACAAGCTATATTGCAAATGAATATTATGGGTCAATACCATAGGTGCTCATAAACCTAGAGCACCCAATAAATTTTTTGTTTTTATTATTTTAGTTTGAAATTATTTTTATTTTATTATTTTATTATTTTTATTTATATGATAGGATAGAACATGACATTATAACATCTCTTCCATACTGGGTTCACAGACAACTCTCTCTTTTCTTCAACTTTATTAATGGCTATAGATGATGTTTGTAACTCAAAAAATTTGATTATTTTGGTATTGAATAGATCTAAAACTAAAATGGCTCTAATTAAAAAGTGTAGATTTTAAACAACTAACTAATCTAGCTAAGGACTAAATCTAAAATTAAAATAGCTCTAATTAACTTGTGTATCTTTTAAACAACTAACTAATCGATATGGATTGCGTTTAACGGCCTGATATGTGACAAATCTTTCCATTACTACAACTAACTAATCTTGATATTGAGTAGATCTAAAACTAAAATGGCTCTAATTAACCAGTGTATCATTTAAACAGCTAACTAATCGATATGGATTGGGTTTAACGGCCTGATATGGAGTAAAGAAGGCATCGGCGAGAAGGGATTAGTGTTGTAACTACTGAAATTGTGACTCTAAATAAACAACTCATAGTTTTCAAATTTCAAAACGTGTGTCATCGCTGATCTCATGACGTAACGAAACACGAAGATCAGGAGAATATCTGTTGGAGGAGAATAACTAGAGACACACTAGCCGCTATGGAGCAGTTGCGAGATAGAGCTGCAGTTGCCTAGCAGTTTGGCACCTCCGGAGCAATGGAGAAACATAGTCTCGCTTGTGGAGCAGTTGAGAGACGAAGCCACGTTTTTAGAGCAGTTAATATTCAGAGCCACACTTGAGGAACGTATCAATGAAGAACAGCTGCTTGGCATTAACATTTCAGACGATAATAATAGTATCACTTCAAGTTGCCTAATCTGCAATATCGATTTTGAATTGGGGCAGGAGGACGCTTCTCAACTGCAGGGCGGCCATATCTACCATACCAGCTGCATTTCCACATGGCTGCGATCACAGAGTACTTGTCCAGTTTGCCGCCGCTGATTCCAAATGCCACAGTAGAAATTTGTTTGTACCTATTTAAGTTCTGATAACGGAGAAACGTATTATATTTATTAAAAAGTAGGTAGAGAATCTTTTCAGGTTTAAAAGATATAAATAATCTAATTTGACGTTATTACCTGTGTATTACCGTTTCTCTCTTACTTTAAGTTAGAAATATGATTTCAATTGTTATGGATTGAAAAGAGGATTCAGAAGATAATGCTGATTTCTTACAGTTTTGAAAACAATACTATTATGGAGCAAATATCATGAATAAATTTAGTATAGTTGTTTTATACTTCGTTGATCTCTCACAAGCTGTAAAAGAAACATTTCAAATGGATAAATATAATTTCAATAGCATACTTAGCAAATAGGTTTTCATCAAAAGAAATATTTTAAATCGATAAATATAGTTTTAATAGCACATTTAATAAATAGGTTTTCGCTCAATTGTTGATGGTAGTGAAAATGAAGTGTCACCAAATCGGAAGTCTTGCTAATGATAGTGGAAATGAAGTCTCATTGAATAGGAAGTCTTTTGGGTTCAGATCTTTTGCTATCCCTGAGGGTCTTGGTGAGAAGTTGGACATGATGAACACTTCACAAATAGGAGAACACATATACATGGACTAAGAAATATAAGAAACTCTTTCAATCTAGATAAGACCAAAATTGGTGTAATAAGCAATGATATTCTATAAAAATTGGTTACCAAAAAAAATTCCTACTAGCATAGTGGTAACCATAAAGAGTGAAAATATTAGATAGTTTTCACTTGGGATTTTGCAAAGATTTTCTAAGATCCCCTAGGCATTTCTAGCCTTACTTTTAAGAGTATTTTCCTCTTGGTTCCAATCCTTGTAAACCTGGTTGAAAAAGAGGTGAGTGATGTAAGATGTAGATATTTTTATGTTTTGAAGAAAAGAGGTGAGTGATGTAAGATGTTGATATTTTTATGTTTTGAAAAAAATAGGACATGGTAATTTTTCATAGAATAGACCCTAGTCATCAAGTTGATAGGAAACTAGCCGAGATCCATCTTAACCCCTAATCTATCAAACCCCAAGAGGGATCAAATCACTCGAGGTGCCAAAATATATTTTGTAGGTTTGCACCTCAAGAGATTTGACCCCTCTTCCTTATAGTGACATTTATATATTATATGTTTTTATTTATTTCTCATGATTATATAATTGAAAAAAAGGTCTTTATAAAATTATAAAATGATAACATACTTACATTATGTATAACATCTATTGCCTACATATATTGAGATTTCATATATGTGCAACCATGAAATTCCTTTTTCCCAGCAAAAAGGAGAATATATCTTAGTTCTATTAGTTCATTAAAGTTATGTGCACCTTATTCCTCTTCCTTTAGATGGCATTTATCATACATCGTCATTAAGAAATACCAAGCATGTGTCTTTTTGAATGGTGATTTCTAGGTGAGATTTTGGAAGCTTATGAGGGGCTCTGAGTGAAAATGTCCAATATGGCCATATGTTATATAGCATAATAAGTGATAGAGTGTTCAACATCTTCAAACAAAGAGTGATTCCCAATCATGGAAATGCCCCAAGTGATTATTGAAGGGAGGGATTTGTAATTTTTGATGTGATGGTTATCCAACTAGGATATCAAAGCCACTTCAAGTGAAGTTCCTTCTCAAGAGTAAGGAAGCCCTACTGAGTTTTGGGTTTTTATCCCATATAGCTATAAACAAGGTTTTGTTGGATAAAAGAAGAAACATAAATATTTTTTCCTTTGTTGGGTAGTTTAACTTCCAAATCTTTTCTTCCCACTCACAGGGATCAACATTGATTTCTTGAGTAAGGGCGCTACAGTAGAGTTTGGGGAGTTACCCACCAAAGGGTTTAAGGGACCAAATCAATTTATCCTTTTGATCTAAGAAGGTGACAAAGGAAATTTGATGTGATTTAATATATTTTAACTATTATCACTCCAGGAAACTCTCCGAGGTTGTAAAACAGAGATGCCTGGTAACATATAAATTTTAATATTGTTCTCTAAAATATTGGAATGAAAGATGGTTTGGATCAAGTCAGATAACCATTTCAACTCTATTCACACTCAAGGCATGCATGAACACCCCCAATAACACAAGGCTTTAGACTGCTAATGCTCAATAGTTTGTAGATTTAATGGATAGATGGAGAACACTGACTATGCCAGTAGGTTGCATACATGGACCTATACGAATGGCTAGCTACAGGAAGCAAATGAACTTACTGACTATACCGGCAGATGCGTATATAATTAAACATATAAATGGCTAGCCATAGGTAGCAAAGAAGCTTGCAAATCTAATATATCAAAGCAGAGATAAGATGACAGTTATCTGGCCTCGAACATACAGAAAACCTGAACAAACTGTTCAGGTGCAAGCATAGAACAGAAGAGAAATGGACATTAAACATGTAGCAGCAAAAGAAGCTTGTATTACTAAAGACTACAGATGAGAAGCTTGAGAAACAGGGGAGGAATAATCTCCAAAAGTTGAATGCTCGTTACATCTTGTTTTTAGCTATTTATAGCTTGCTTACAATGGTCCTCAGCCTTTTGAGGCTTCAGGTGTCTTAATCTATCCTTCTGTCTTGTTTAATTGATTGATTCCCTCAATAGGTAGGCATGGATCGGCGGTTTTCCTCTTCTGACAGAGAAATAACCATACTCAGATATTTTGGGTTGCCTGCTGTGATGCATAGGAGCTCCCTCGTGCCAAAGATGCCCCATTAAGTTCGTTAGGATGACTGCTGCACCGGCAGGGCCGTTAATGCTCCATGATTTTATTTGATTTGGGTTGAGGCGTGTAGTGGCCCTTCCCCTTCCCTTTCTGTGTTCTGTTTGCGGCCGCTGTCCCTCCGCCGAATCCTTCTTCTGGTATATAACATAACTGCACGGTTCCTTCAAGGATGGCTTGCCACTTGAACCTGCAATGGAGTGGCTGCCGTTCTTATGAAATCCCTGCACCGGTTCCTTGTTTTTTTAATATTTGAACAATATACATAAAACAACTGCAAAATCATGAAAAATGGCTCTGGCGGATTTGAAGAATATATATATTTTACTTTCGAATCCCATTGGATCTAAAACCCATCATAATCGGCATCTGCCCAGGGCTTCCCTTTATATTTTCTTTATACAAATAAAATACACCAAATACATTGAAAACGATATGGGCGCGGACTTTAAAAAATATGAAATGGAGTGTTGTGCATATATCGGGTCCAACCCATCGGACTGCACCATCATTTGTGTTAAAGCCCCACCCCTTTGAAAGTGCCGATGCGATATCGACGATCACCGCGGACCCAATATTTTATAAAATGGAGTGTTGAAGGGTCATCGGGTCCGGCCCATCGCATCGGCGCATAACATATGTGAAAGGCCCTGTACTCTTTGGCAGCCCCGATAGCGAAATGCCGACGTGATGCGAGCCGTTGATATGTGCACGCGATTAACGGCCCTGATCAAATCGCTAAACCGCAATCGCAATGCCACTGCCGATACCGCCGACCCGCCGATCGCCGATATTGCCGCAGACCCGATATTTTATAAAATGGAGTGTTGAAGGGCCATCGGGTCCGGCCCTGTTGTGGGGAAAAATGCCTATGCAGGACGATCCTATCCACCTAAGGTGTGACAGTTCCTTAGCAACAAACAGAGACAGCTATTCTAGTATTCTTCCTTTATGAATTAAGAATGAAGAGAGATAGATGGACTAACCGGTGTCTTCCGTTTGTCCCTCGATCCGATCTCTCTTCTCTTTGAGGGTTCCCAGCTACTTGCCTTCTCGCTTGCCCAGCTTCAAGAGGTTTCTGCAAGATCACAAGAAGAGAACACTACACAAGACATGGATTCATATTCATAACTAGTTCAGGATTAGAAATAAACTAAACATACTAATGCAATCATACATCAAAGATACATCAGTATATAGGAGAAACCAAGATAGCTTTATTGATGAATAACAAGGTTCAGGAAGAGATACAACCCAGAGGGCTCCAATCCAGCATCTCCTTCCCAGCAAATGGAATTCCTATCTTCACCCCCTTCAAAGCATTAAGCACCCAATGATTCCAATCTCAAACCAACAGCAATTCTTTGCAATAACAAAATTCCCGCCTCTAGATCTCATGGAGGGGAGATCCATATATAGATGTTTGGAGAGAGGATGAGTCAGCTTGAGATCTGACTAGTGTCCTCTCCCTCTGTCAGTCCTTGATTCCACTTGGAGGTTCTTGCTTCCACTTGGAGATTTGGAACCTCTTACTCATCACCAGTCGAATTCCCTGAGGCAAGTGTCATTGAGGAATATTTTGGAAGCTTCCTGGGCTTTGACACCTCGTGGAATGAACTTGCCACATGTCAACTCTCGCTCAGCGCAGGTAGCCAGTGTTGCCTTTGACATTCAGCGCAGGTATCCAGTGTTGGCTTTGACATTCAGCGCAAACAGCTAGTGGAGCCACTGAATTGATCCTGAATTGACTTGTTTTTGAGCAGTTTCTGGTGGAGAACTTCTGTGAATTGCTGTGGTTTTTTAGCCTTGTTCCTCTAGGGGTAGGAACAATATGTTTAGGGACTTTGGATCCCTTAGATTATGGACATTTCATGCTTAATGCTGTAAGGCACAAAAATGTCTATAACAGTTGCCCCCTAAAGTATGAGGCCGTTTATCGGGTGAAATGCTTTATCAGGGGGATCCGAAGTTCATCCAATGCTGGGAGGAGACCTGTAATAAGATACAATACAATACATTATTTTTCATACCGCTTTCATGATCTAGCTGAGGCGGGAATTCCCATGCTCAGCTTTATAAATTCATTTTTCTGTACATAGAACAGACAATCGTCTGATGGTAGACTGATAATTTTGATGAAATTATCATCCTTTGAGTAGGATGATTATCTGTTGCAATGATGTACATGTCAATGTCTTTATCTTTCCTGAATATATATATCGCAGCCCAGATGGATGAAACTAGATCCGGGGTCTTCAAACTCGTTCGATCTTCACTCTAAGTACAAGTCGATCCATGTGAGAATTGTTTTGAAGTCGAACATGGAAAGACGTCGCTTGATTACCGGTCAATGAGGTAAACCGTTAACAAGCGCGAGAGGAATCACCGATAATGATAATGACCCTCAAGGTACTGCAGTACAATTCACGTGGTGTGAATAAAGGACTTGGCGTCGAACACCATGCAAAATATTTCGGTCGAAGGTCATTGATGTATACCTGTCGCCGGAAGTGAGAAACTTGCCATTGAGGCATGCAAGCTTCAAAGTACTGAAGGGGTTGTTCCTAGATCAACTTCTCGGATAATGAGCTGATGTCAACAAGAAGCGATCCGTCAAAGGAGGGCCTTAATGAATCCCACATCAGTGACACGGAACGGAGCTAATGATTTTAATAGAGGTGAAAACGATCTGTGACATATGATTCAGGGTGGCGGTCATGAAAGGATGAAGGATAATGTACGACAGTGGATGGGACACGGTTGACTTTTCTGAACGACTTCTCTTGAACATGTGGCGACACTGATGCGATGGATCGGTAGCATTACCCCAAATATATATGGTATGGCGAGACCATGGATGTGACCGGTGAATGAAACAACCCAACCCGATTGTGGTACGGAGGAAAAGTGTCATGTTCAAGAGCGACTTGCTACCATCAAAGTTTTCTTGAGTTTCTCCCAATTTTTCCCCAGTCATTGCTGACCAGTACCTCTTTATTTTTGTCAAGCTTGAGGAGGATAACATATGCTTGTTCTATAACCTACCCTTCGGGCAAGCCCATCGCTATGTTTTAACGAGCCTAGCGATAGTGAAACTCGTTCTCGTCTAAAGACAAGTTTGTCGCTATTTAATGATTTTAACGAGTCTAACGACAAGGATAACTCGGTCCTTTTCATTTTTAGAGAGTTTGAAAAGGTACATAAAGTTAACTCCAAAAGTCCTTTTTCGATCTAATCCCTTAAGTCCGAAAAAGTATAAAACAATACAGAAGGGATGAGTTTTCTATAGTTTTAACGAGCCGAATAAAACAAGCGCTCGATCTTTTTGTGCAATAATCCCTCAGGTCCAAAAAGATTAAAATATAGAGGAGGGATAGCACTTCCTGTCCCTTTAACGAGCTGGAAGGCCAAGGACTCGGCAATCTTTTCATATTTTACGAGTCAGATGAAAAGAGCTTAAAGAAGACTCGTCTTTTGAGGAACGAGTGATGAAACAGGTTAGCAGCTGATTCCAGGTACAGGTTGGAATTTTCCAATCACGGCAGTGTCACAAGGATGGCTAGTGAAATCACTCTTCGCAGCTGTTCCTCAAAATGGGTAAACAAACATATGGAGGTGAACGATCGGCCAATGGAAAAGTGGAGGTGACGGTGCAAACACGACCAAGGCTTTAATGGCTGATGATATTACATTCACAGTGGTTATTTACCGGGATAGTTCATTTTTTAACGAGCTTAAACGCGGGTGGAAACATTTGCTCGATCTTATGTTTATTTTTTAACGAGCATGAACTATGCGCTAAAACTGCTCGGATCTTGTGTTTATTTTTTAACGAGCATGAACTGTGTGCTAAAACTGCTCGAATCTTGCGTTTATTTTTTAATGAGCATGAACTGTGTGCTAAAACGGCTCGATTACCCAGTCATATGATAAGAATGTCTCATTAAGATTCTATTTTTTATGGAGCTTCATCTTACAAAGCTATGCCCCGCATCCTTTCTTTATGCAAGTTAGGAAACGGCTAACCCAAAAAACAGATAAATAACCGCTCTTTGCTTGCACTCCAAAAGGTTTGCATGCCCCCAGGTATAAAGTACAATTTCAAGGTTACCCCTCAATTTGCAGATAAAACATTTGTTTTACAGGGAGAGGCCTACCTCTTTCAGGCTACCCAAAGATTGTTCTGTTATTCTTTCAACAAAACACTTCTTCGGCGATATCTATTGAAATAGACAAAGGTGAGTGACAACGAGCGCCAAACACATAACTTTGACAAAAGAATCTTATTCCAGAACAACCCCTCTTCCAACCACGGACGGGGTACAGACTAGTCATATTCTTCCGCGGAAACCTACCCTATACCCAAAGTTTTCCTGCCGAAGCAGACCAGGACGCATGCCCCCCAAGCTTCATTGCATTCAACTCGGTGGTTGGAATGAAGGTTTACCTTTGAGACTCGGAAAGGGGATTTGTTTCATTTTTTAATGAGGTTGACACAGTAAAAGAACTATCCTCATGACTCCTTGTTTCATTTTGTAACGAGGTTGACACGAGATTAGAACCGTCCTCGGAGCCCACTGTATTTATAGTATTTCTATTAGGGCGATGATCCACGCTGACAAAATGTTTAGGAATCTTCCGAATCCATTAGATATAGAAGATTTCATATTGTAGGTTTCCACTGTGGCCACTTCCGCCAGATTACTTGCAGGCGGTAGGGCAAAAGTACCCATTAAGGCAGGGTCTTTTAGGAGACCTACTCCAATATTTTGAAGCGAATGATTGCTTCCGTGGATCATTGGAATGCTTCCCGTAACTTGTGAACTGTCGGGGAGGAAAGTTTGTTGGTCGACGACTGTAATTCCTCCTTGAAAGGGAAATGCAATCTTCCTGAAGTAGGTCGACACAACTGCGGCCATGGCATATATCCAGGGCCTTCCCAGTAGGATGTTGTAATCGAGGTTTCCATCAATTACTTCAACATCAATTCCTACTGTTTTGCACCCTAGTTCAACTTACAAGTTACTTAAAATCCCGTATGGAGTGTATGATCGTCCATCAAATGCTTTTAACGTCGTTGACGATCTCGACAAGGGTGGTGAGCCTAAATTATTCCAGCAACTCATCGACATAATACACGTAGATGCCCCCTCATCGATAATTGTTCGATGAACAGTTTTGTTGAGGGCTTTCACTTGAATAAGGAAAGCTAGTTAAGCTGGTAACTGAGGGTCATATCCTTTATGATCAAAGGCCACAAGATTGGAGTCCATTGGGTCAATTTCACCTATTGCTGATAATAAAGCTTGCTCTTGGGAGAGGCAATTTTGCGGTACCTCAAGCGTCGACATAGCGGACGGCGATTGGGCCAGGTCCTCTATTATATTATAATTCTGTGCTATTTTTGCATGAGGATTAAATGTCGACTTGTACCCTACTCCCTTTGGCGACTTTATCATTTGTTCAGGAATGGTGGGTGGCACAACTTTGGTCAAAGTTGTTGTCGAACTACTAGGTTGATCTTTACCTTTGTCGTTCGACAGCTGCGGATTCCCGTAATCTTTGTTCCTTGTCGAAATCAAAGCATCATTTTGTTACTTGGAGATTGACAACATTAGCACTTGCGACGGGGAAGCATTTCCACTATCAACCAGATTTTGACCTGGATTCGGGAACGGATCAGTTAACACAGCTGAGGTTTGCGAACTTTTGAAGAACCTTTTAAGCTCAACTTTATATGGACAATTGGTTGTCCAATGATTCTCGTCACATATAAGACATGGACTTTTTGGTTTCCCTTTCCCAGGAGGGTTTGAAGAAGTTTTTTCAGGGGATGAATCACCCTGTTTCTTCTTCTTCCCTTTGTTTTGTTTCTTCTTGCTTCCTGGTTGATTGGTTTCTTTGCCTTTATCTGCTGATACGGCATTTACTTCCGAAGCAAGAATTTCTTCTTTTGCATTTTGATCTGAAGTCTTACGGGCTTTCTTAGACGAAGCCTTTGTCGATTTCGCGTTTGCCGTGCCAATCACACCATCGCCAGCATGAGAGTCACTATTTGATTTAGGAGGAGGAGGAATTGAGAATTCCGGTCTAGGGGCGTCAGGTATTTTGTCGTAGAGCGTGCTAGACTGAGTGTAGACTAAGTCTAGATATTGTGCACGAGCAATAACATGCTCCTCCGTTACGACTCCCCCCTTGGCCACATCTTCTGTTATGGCAGGAAGTAACGACTTGATAAACCATTCAGCTAATAGCTGATCGGGAATGTATGTTTTCACCATTCTACGACGACGGCGCCACTCATGTATATGATCGGATATATGAGTGGCCGTTGTCTGTTTGAAGTTGGTTAATATTTCCGTTCCCGTTTCATACCTTATCGGTAATTGAAAATGGGTTAAGAAAGTTGTGGCTAGGGAGCTGAAATTGTCGAAAGAGGCTCTAGGTAATTCAATATACCATCTTGCTGCTGGACCCGTTAACGTCCTCTGGAAAAGGCGAAGCCTTATCGAATCATCGTTTAGGGTGTTTGATGAGCACCACAGATGAAAAGTCATCACGTGATTCGATGGGTCTTCACCCGGATTTCCATTAAATTTAGGAATGTCCGATGGAAGTTTGTGGGGAATCGTTGGCCACCAAGGGGCATAAGCGATTGGATCGTTTGTTAACCGGTGTAAATCGGGTAACTCTAAAGTTGCCACGAATGGTAACTGTTGATTCAGGTTAGGTGAAGCATACCCAGGGTACGATGGAATTACCTGAGCAGTGGGCCTTTGCATACCAGCATAATGTAATTGATGTTGGTATGACTGATACGGTTGGTGGACTTGACCACTCTAAAGCGGTTGGTTTTGACCGTTTTGAATATACGGTTGTCCACTGTTCGCAAAGATCTACTGCTCAGAACCTTGGTACACTTGCTGGAATTGTGGTTGTTGGTATTGCACCAACCACGGTTGTGAAGCCATGTTCTGTTGTGCTATACTAACCGTTGGACCAAGGTGTGGGGTAATTGTACCCGTTTGGACCTGTGTCGCCCCACCAGTACGCGATTGTGGTTGAGTCACAGAGTCAAGGGGCTGTTGCATTATAACCTGAGAAATCTGAGGTTGACATACAATAGGCAAAGTTTGAACTTGCGACACTGTCAGAATAGACGGTGTGGTCGGGATGTTCGACATAGGTACACACTGTTGCATGGAATATACAACCCTTGGTTGTTGAGGTAGCATAGGTACCCAACCACTTGATGTAACTCCAGTATAACCTGAACACTGTTGTGAACTCCCGTATGGATATCCTCCCGGAGGGGGTAACGAAAGGGCATACTACCCCCCATACGGTAGCAATCCGGAACTCAAGGGGATAGATTGTCCTTGGGGACTGGATTGCCCAAATTGACCTCCAAATGGATCAATCTGGTGAGTTTCAACATAAGAGTTGCCGGATATTATTCCGGAGGAACAAACTGGAACAGACCACACTGTCGAAATAGTCCCTGGGTGGACTCCTTCTAGCGGTTGTGAGCTAGTTGGGACAGATGGTATGCCGGCAAACATTGTCGGAGTAACGGCAGGGGGTTCTACTGTTGCTGTGTCATTCGACACAGTCCTAGATGTTGACGGTTGTTCAGACATTTTGAGTCTATCCAAGAGATTGCCTAGCGATTCTACAGGAACTTCCACTTGTGGTAGACTAACTTCTGATGTCGAAGGAAATAGAGTGACCCCGACTCCAAAATGTGTTGGAGTACTTGCTTGCGGATCTTCTACAATTTCCTCTATTGCAATCAAACCAGGTGGAAGGGGAAGACCGTCAGGTCCGTAAAATATTTCTGGTGCCGAAGAAGGGGTTGAATCAACAGCGACAGATGTTTGTAAAACAAGACTCTCTGAACCGGTTACAGATGGAACTGGTTCAGTAACACAAGTGTTTGTTCTCAGACTAGGATCAGTATCACCGTCCCTCTGTGACTGTTGAACTTATTCTGTAGAGGTAGGGTTTCCAGAAATGTTTGGAGTAACCGGAATCTCACATGTTGTTGGAACACTTGTTCTAACTTTGATAGGAGATTTAGAACCGGTTAAACGAGTTCGCTTTGTCTGTACTGTTTTCGATTCCGGAGACAAATACGGTTGACTCGTAAGCCTCCGCAAACGACGGGGTTTCAATTGACTTTCTTCCACGATTGCAGATTACTCGATCAACCAAAATACAAAAGGGGAAAATGTGTTTCCGAATTAAATGAATTTTTTAGACGCTTTTAGACACAACTTGCTTTTTCACTTTTAAAGAGTCAAGAAAAAGCTAAAGATGACCCTAGTCTCCTTCGATGTTTTAACGAGCCCGAAGTGACAAATGCTCAGATGGACTTTTTCTGTTATAGAGTCTGAAAAAGGCCAAAAGGAACTGCTCTGGAGTTCGAGGCAGAGGGTGTGCCAAACTTTTCGCAAAACCGCAGAATACTTTTTAGGGTACGGGCGGTCGATCTTCCTGAATGCTGTGTTCAGTGCATTGCGATCAGTAGGGCGGCCGACACGGCTTCCTAAGGATAAATGTTTTATGCCTATAGGGGTCTCCCAATATATACGCTACGGTACGTGGGAGCACAATCCGTACTGGCGCTATCGTCCCTCAGGAGGAATCACCCACCATCCATGAGATCGACAGTCACCAGGCTTTATGACGCCGGAACACGTCTCTAGCCTAGACCTCTATGTTGTGCGTTATGTTGCAAAGCGTTGTTAAGTTCATTCAATTTATTTTAGGTTGATCTTTTTAGAAGTTTGCCTTTTGAGGTTCACCACGAGATGTATGATACAATTCCTAAATGCAGTCTAAAGATGATAAGCAAGCTTTATATCTTTTCAACTTTGAAAATCCTAGCTACTAAGGGAAAAGAAAGACACCATCTTTTCTCAAAGAGCAATCAGCACACTCTAATGCACTTTTCCTAAATCAAACATGCAAATTATCAAGATGCAAATGCACAATGCAGGTGTTTGTTTTCCGCTTTCTTAGTATTGATGCCTACAAAGAAAGCTTTTTGTACAACTTTGAATTCGCTTTTAAATGACAAATACAAACAAGTTTGCTTTTTCGAAATCAGAGAGGGTAGAAGAGATTACAACACTTAACGATTTCTGAAATGAATACTTGTTTCGACACTTAAAAGAGACAAACTCAAACCAATAAGCAAAAGTAAATGTATAATCAACTGCAAACAGCCAATGAACTCTCTCCTAAGATCACAATCAACAGATTTGAATCAAGGGCTACAGGATGACTATTTCACTCTTGCAAAGGAAAACTGTAAATGACGCCACAAACACATAAAAACACTCACAGTCTTTTTGTACAAAAGGAGGCGGAATTTAAGCAGAGAAAAGGAGTTATCAGACTGGTACCTATGCTGGTTACAGGCTGCAAAAATCAGAGATCTAAACAAGGCAAAACAGAGCAGAGAACCCTAGCTGCACAAGGCCAAACTGGTTCAGCGCAACCTCAACACAGGGGTTTTGACATTCAGCGCAGGTAGCCTTCACGGGACCCGCGTTGAAATGCAGAACCTCTTCACAGCTGTCGCCCTGAAGGAGAAACGAGAGTTTCTCACTGGGTTCTGGGTCACAGATTGCTATTTAATCTACTGTTTCATGCCAAATCAAAGCAACAAGCAAGGTACAATCAAAGGGATGCTTTGAGGGAGTACTAAGATTTATCACAAAGGATCATCAAATCATTTGTGAGTCCACTGTTCAGATCATAGACAAGTCCAGTGATTGGATCAAAGCAGCAACTGTCTACTTTGCATCTGGGAATAGCAAATGCAGTTCGATTGTTGCTGTCAAGTCTATGAAACAAACAATGATAGAGACACAAATAAAATGACTAAACAAATTTCCCCAGTGGAGTCACCAATTTGTTGTGGGGAAAAATGCCTATGCAGGACGATCCTATCCACCTAAGGTGTGACAGTGTGTCAGGCGGAAAGAGTCGATTGTGCGGACACAACCAACCTCCCTAGGAGCCTAAGACTCTCTAGTGACAAACAAGACAAACAAGAGCAATCCTTCTCTAAACATGCATTTACTATACGGGAAATCAAGTGTTTAGATCCTACCTGTAATCCAACGCTGTTGTAGCAGTCCAGCTCCGCTGATGCAGATGAGCTCCTCCTTCAATTTGAAACCTGCATACACTAACAATCAAACGATTAAATAGCACTTGATAATCTCATAGAATAAAACATATTTAACACATAGACCAAGGAGTACATGAAACAACTCATAAATAACAAGTTATTGAGAAGAATGGACTCATTTGCATTAATAGGTAACAAAAGGAACAAATACAACCTGAGCCTTGGTGTTGTGCAAGTCCCTCCCAGGGTCCATCAAGAGTTCTCCTTTACTTTGACAAAGCTCACCCACTTCCAAATAGAACAAGCAAAGATGGCAATCTCTCCTCACAAGCTTCTAAATGGGAGTCCTAATTCCTGCAGCATTTACCCTTAGAAATGTATAGCTTTCAACCCCTTCTCCTTCTGGCCCAATGCCTGTATTTATAGTGCTCAAGAGGAAGTTAATCAGGTCCACCATCAATGGGATAATCCCCTCTTTGGATGGGATAGCTCCCTTATTGATGGGATAAGTTCCTCTTTGGTAGGAGTGCATGAACCATCTGGAGGCGCTCAATACACGTCGAACAACCTTCTAGAATGCTCTAGAAATGACCACAAGTGACTTTTTAAAGATGAAACTTGCGCATTTTAACCTTTTCAGGGGGACGCACCTGCCCCTTTACATACAGAGCGTCCAAAGACGCAGCTTTTGTGAACATTGGGTGCATCCCCGTAGGTAAGGTTGAGAGAACCTGCGTCCCCAGAGATAAATACATTTAGAAAGACTTTCTCTCTTTTTGGAGTTTGACATGGAGAGCAGAGGCATAAGACTTGCCTAAGAGGGTAGCATGACTGTTGATAGAGCCATCTTAACTGTGAATAGTCATGGTGACATTTTTTAGTGTAACAGATTGCCCCCTAAAGTGCGAAGCCTGAAATAGATTAGGGTTTTATATTATCTAGGAAGGGTGAAGCGCTTTATCATTTCAAGGATTATCTCGTGGAGAGCCTGGTCAGAACCTGCAATTTTCAACACAAAATACATGTATAAGATTATATCATCACTGAGGTAGGCATTCCCATACTCAGATTAAAACTTTAACTAACAGACTAACTACTCTGATACAGGAATGATCTTGCAGTACATCATAATCATAGACTTTTGTAGACACAGTATGGGCGCAACCATCTGTTTATGATTAGTCTACTTAGATAATGAATACAAAACTCCTCGCAGCCTGGATGGTGGAAACTAGATCCAGGGTCTTCATTTCCACTTCTCGAATTGGTACGATTCTAGCCATGCGAATAAATGAGTTGATGTCGAACATGGTAGAAACCACTTGATTACCAGTCGATGATGTAAACTGTTAACAAGCATGAGAGAGACCACCAGTAATGTCAATGGTTCTCAAAGTACCCAGTACAATCCATGAGATGTGAATGAATGAGTTGATGTCGAACATTTCACAGAATCCTTTGATCGAAAGTCAATGATGTAAACTGACGTCAAAGGCGAGAAACCTGCCATTGATGCATGCAGACTTCAAGGTACTGACGATTTCTAAGTCATCTCTCTAGATAATGTGCTGATGTCGATAGAAAGCGACCTGTGGCAGGAAAGCCTGCAACACGAAATCATTGTTCAAGTTGAAGAAATTTTGCTGTAAGGACTGACTCAGGGATGGTCAAATGGATGACAAGTATTTTGCAGATGAAAGTTTTGCTTGCAGACCTCTTGAACACATAACGACACGACAGATGGCATGGTGATGAATAACTCAAAGTTAATCCCTGGAACCTGGCTGAAGACTTTCAAAGTGGTTTGATCAACTGTGAGGTAAAGGATTTCCCAACCCAGGTGAATGAAAAGTGTCATGTTCAAGAGTGGTAATAAAGTTTCTTCTGAGACAAAAGGTAACAAATAGGCTCATTCTTCTCTCTTTTCCCCCACCATTTCTGGCAAGTACCTCTTTATTTTTAACAAGCTTGAGGAGGATAACATATGCTTGATTATAAGCTCATCCTTCGGATGAGTCCAACCTAGTTTTGATTCGAACCCTAGGAAGTAGTGGTTCGTTCCTGTTTGTAATTGAACAGGTCCTTTACTGTGAAATGTTTAACGAGTCTAGTATAGGAGAAACTCGGCGTTTTTCAATTTTAGAGAGTCTGAAAAACTTAAGAAGACTCCAAGTTGAACTTTTTCGTAGATTTGTGTCCCTCAAGCCCGAAAAAGTATAAAATAATACCTGGGGGAACCGCTTGATCTTGCGACCAAGGAGTACTTTCATAATTAGTGTCACTGACCTGAAAAGTAAAAAGCGATCAAGGACACGTCGTTTTATTTCCGTATCGATTTTGAAACGACAAAAACCCGGCAATCTTTTCCTGATTCTACGGTCAGAAAAGAGCTATAAGGGGACCGTCTTTTAATTCCGTTTTAACGAGTGTAAAAGAAACGCTCGGCAATCTTTTCATTTTTTAGGAGTCAGAAAAGGGCTTAAAAGATGACTCTGATATTTTGGTTCGTGAAAAATGACAATTTTCCCTCTAAGTCCCTTTGTCCTGCACAAAAACAACACATTACTCATACCTGTTTAAGATAGGCAAAAATACATCGAAAAACATCCTTCCATGGTGAAAAATGAACAAATTCATCCAAAAAACCTATAAAAAGACTTTTTACCATGTCATTTTTACCATTTTACTGTTGAGGTTGAAAAAAGGGCTTTTGGCAAGAAACTTCCCGTGGTTGCTGCGGAAAATCCGACCGTCGGAATCGAACGCCGTCTCTTCCAGGTATTTTACAACATCCAACTCTTCAATTTCATCCGATTAAAATTGTATTTTAGGTTTTAGTTTTGTTTTTTGGGGGGGTTTAGGTTTCAAAATGCCCTCTGCGGTGGACGCAGGTGCCCTTCGGGTGACCTGCGTCCCCCGAATTTTTCCTATACAGGAAAATGGTCGGGGGACGCAGCCCACCTTCAGGCCAGCTGCGTCCGGACGCCCTGTGTTCTAAACGCGGGGTGCGTCCTCCGTGGAACGCGGAATTTGAAACCCCAATCCTCACAAACAACCATTCAAATTTCCCCAAATTAATTCTAATCATTGTTTCTTGGTGTGTAGGGCACTCACCATGTTGGATTGGAGAGAAAGAGAGCACGAGGACGTTGATTTAGCTGCAATTGAACATCAACCTTCCATTGATGCCCTAAAAGCATGCGGGCTATATAAATACTAGGCCATACCTGGCATGAGGGCTCAGGTGAGATTCTTAGAATGGCTGGTTGAGAGATGGAACGTTCCAGAGCAATGCTTTTACATAGGAGGGCACCAGCTCGAGATAGAGCCCTTTGATGTATACTTTCTCACTGGCTTGCCGAATAGAGGTGAGCAACTCAATCTAGCCGGGACTAGGCCGGGTGGCCAATCCCTTGTTAGTCTCCGGGAAGATTGGTGCACACCCAATGCACACCATTCGAAAGGCGTGGAAATCAAACACATCTCTCTGCGTGAACTCAAAGTTATAGCTTTCACGGTTACCAGAATTTGCGGCGCAGCCGCTTTACACATTGCTTCCGGGTCCCAAATGCGGATGGCAATTGACTGTTACCAAGGCACCATTTTCAACTGGTGTGATGCTGTGTCGGCTAATATGAAGAGCCAACTGACTAAGGCAAAGAACGAACGACTGAAAACTTTTGGATATGGGCCTTTAGTCGTGAGCTTTGCCTTAGAGAGAGTTCCAATGCTGATCCCTCAGCAACTCACTGTTGATATCTTGGGTCCTCGGGAGCCAAAGCTGGTACGATGGGTTGCGGTGATGGCCCGGCATCCTGACGAGGGCGCGGCAGTTGTTCGATTCTCTGATAGTTATTTTCACTGGTTAGAGGACCAGGTTTTTTCGATCCAGGACTTTCCGTATGCCGGAGTAGATTTTCGAGGTGATCCGGACATGGTTCTTCCACAGGGAGAACAATGGGATGACAGAGGTACTTTATTTTTCACAAGTTTTTAAATTATGTATTTTTTTTTTGTTTTTTATATATCGTCTCAAAACTGACAGTAAAAATTTTCAAAATGCAGATGTTGGTCCACAGCGCCCAGCCAACCTCCGGCCTTTTGAGAGGAGACATCCAGTGCACCGGTACAGGCCCCACAGGACGCGGCTGCAGAGGTACTAGCTGAGTTGGAGCATGATCTAGAGCGTCTGACGGCGGATATGCCTGAGACTACCATGGATGATATTCCTATCAGGCTTCAGCGCTATGTAGTCGCAGTCCCTGGACCGTTTAGGAGATTTTTGCGTAAGGTAGCCCGTGCAGTGGTGTCGTATAGGGAGCACCACCAGTGATTGGCTAGTCACTTTGTAGACACATGTGACATTTTTGACTTTTTGTACTTTATCATTTTTGCCGATCATAAGGTGTTTTTCAACCTATGATCGAAGACGATGTATATTTTTTGACACACTCCTATCTATATATATCACTATTACCGGCTTATCTTGTTTAACATATGTGATGAAATGTTTTTAAATTTACTTGCATGATTATCGTAAATGTCTGTCCAACATTCGAGAAGCAATTGCATCTGCTAATGTATTTAAAGACCTTGGAATATGCTGATATTCAATGTAATCAAATTCACGTTCCAAGAGACGCACTCTCAAAAACAACCTTAATAACACAGGATTTCTAATGGCATAAACTCTATTAAGCTGTAATACAACAAGTTCAGAATCTAACCTCACTATCAAACGTCGAATTCCAAATGAAATAGATTCGGATAATAATTCAACCACTGCACTGTATTCTGCAATGTTGTTCGTTGTTTGACCGAGGCTTACCCCATGCATAGAAACTAACTCGTCAGAGGGTGAATAGATAACCCAAGCTGCGGAAGAGATATTCCGTGTACTACGACAAGCACCATCAGCAAATCCAATGTATGTTTGGAGAGGCGTCGACATCTGCAATATCAAGAGTAAAACCAAGATAAGCCAGAATAACGACGAAAAACACACTCTCTAAGCTAAGCACACTGACTAACTAACAAACATACTAGCTAGAAAGAAAACCTAACCTAACTAAAAATTCTCCATACCCACCATTTAAGCATAATACCTCTTTAGGTAAAGTCCATTTCTGGGTTTACCCAAAGAGTCCCCATCAAAATCTACCAGCTCATAAGCCCCTTTTGCTAGCTTTCGCTTTACAATATAGGGTCCATGCCACATAGGAACGAATTTTCCAGCACCTAGCTTATCGTTAGCTTGATCATATAATAGCACTAGGTCTCCCTCCGAAAAACTTCGAGGGGTCACATTTCTATCATACTGAGCTTTCATTCGCTTCGCGTGAGTCTCGATTGCCAATGTAGCGTCACGTCGAGTCTCATCTAATTTAGCTAAGTACAATAAACGTTTCTCCTCTTCGGAAGTAGCTGGGAGTAATTCGACAGCCATTTGAAGTGATGGGATTTCGCATTCAATGGGTAACACAGCTTCCAAGCCATAAACTAGCTGGAAAGGAGTGAACCCTGTTGAAGTTTTCACTGAGGTTCGGTATGCCCATAGCGCCGAAAATAACATGTTGTGCCAATTCGACCGATGAATACCAATGGTTCGTCGGATCATGATAACCAGAACTTTGTTGATAGACTCAACCAAACCGTTGGCTTGCGGATAATAAGGAGTAGAGCTATCGTGGCGCAAACCAAGCTGGCTTGTAAGCTCAGTCATCATGATGTTTCGAAAATGGCTCCCATGGTCAGTAATGATTGCTTGTGGGACACCAAACCTAGTTATAATATGATTGAATACGAAAACTGCAGCTGTTTTGCCGCTTGCGTCGAATGTAGGCATCGCCTCGGCCCATTTAGTGAAATAATCAACCGCGAGGATGATATACGCATGCCCCCCGGCCGAGTGAGGGTTACAAGTAATAAAATCGATACCCCATTTGGCGAATGGACCAACGGCAATTATAGGGTGGAGAGGAGCAGGTGGTGCGCGCATCTTGCGATCAAACACTTGACAGTTGTGGCACTTCCGGACTGCAATGATACAATCTTTAAACATAGACGGCCAGAAATAGCCAGCGCGCAACACCTTCTGAGCTGTGGCATACCCAGACATATGACCGCCACATGCTCCAGAGTGACAATCATTCAAAACCTTCTCAGCCTCTTCGTGAGTTAAACAACGTCGAAAAACTAAGTCTGCCCCCCGGCGATAAAGTGTATCTCCAATAATTTTGTATTGCTGGGATTGAAACCGAATTTTTCGACGTTCCGCTTTGAAGCTTCAGGCCGAAAGGTTTGGGTTTGGAGATAGATGATTATATCCCCGTACCACGGATCTAAAGTACTGATAAGAAACAAAGATTCGTCCGCAATGGACTCCTCTGCCACAGTCTCTGTGTCAGCACACGGGAAATCACACATCAATTCCGCAAAAACTAAGGATTTCTTAGACTTGGACTTCTCGAACTCCAAGTCGAACTCTTGCAGGATAACGATCCATTTAGAGTACTTGCCCCCTAGCAGTTGTTTTGTCAAAATATAAATCATAGGGTTGCAATCCGAAATAACTGTAGTTTTACGGAGAAGAATGTAGTGACGAAAACGCTGGACAGCTTGAACGGCTGCCAGGGCCAATTTCTCCACATGCGAATATTTTAGCTCAGTGGGATTTAAGGTCCTACTAAGATAATATATCACATGTTCCGCTCCGAATTCATCTTCTTGAACTAACACCATTCCAATGGTGGAATGCGAAGCTGCGAGGTATAAGAAGTAGTCCTGGTTGTAGTTGGGAGGATGCAACAACGGTGCATGGGTCAACGCGTGTTTAAGTGCATCAAAAGATTGTTGGGCAATCTCGTCCCAAAAGAATTGAGCGTTCTGTTTCAACAACCGTGTAAAACCTTTAGTGACCTCGGCGTAGTTTGGGATGAATCGGCGTAAAAAGTTCGCTTTCCCTTGCAAACTTTGGAGTTGGCGCAAACTCGAAGGAGGAGGCAATTTGATGATAGCTTCGACCTTCGAGGGATCGACGCGAATGCCGGCTTTTGAAACAACAAATCCCAGCAATCGACCTGTTTCTATACAGAAAACACACTTGTGGGGATTCAACCGAATTCGATAATGCCTACACCTCATAAAGATTGCTCGTAGGTGGACAAGGTGATCAGCTCGATGTAAAGAATGAGCAGGCAAATCATCGAGGTACGGTTGCACAATGTGCTTGATGTCATGAAATGCGTAAGACATCGCCCGTTGAAAAGTGGCCCCGGCATTCTTAAGCCCAAAAGGTAATTTGCAATAAGCAAATGTCCCCCATGGACAAATGAATGCCGTTTTTGGTTGGTCGGCAGGTAGAATATTGATTTGATTATAGCCCGAAAAACCATCCATAAAGGAAAACATTTCACTTCCGGCACAATCATCAATAATTTGATCGATATAAGGCGTAGGATAGTTGTCTTTTGGACAAGCTCGATTTATATCCCTATAGTCGATACAGATTCTTATTGTTCCTTGTTTCTTGTTGACCGGAACAATATTCGATACCCAATCCGTTAACGGGATCGGATAAATGAAACCTGCTTTCAACAGCTTTTCGACTTCTGCTTTAATCGCAGCCGCTTTTCGAGGGTGAATCTGACGCAACCGTTGCCGGACGGGTTTAGCATCCGGGTAGGTTTTTATTTCATGAACAACAATGGCAGGATCGATTCCTGGCATTTCCTCGTAAGACCAGGCAAACACATCGCGGAATTCTTGGAATAGGGCCTTGTAAGTTTGGATTTCATCTTCTGTACATGCGGCACCTATATGAATGTTCTCCTCAATTCCGGGCTTCACTGAAATATCAATGGGAATAGTACGAGAAATATTCCCTAAATTCAACTCTGAATCAGAATGTTTCGTTGGATCCTGAGCGTCTTTGACATATTCAGCGGTAAAGATAGATGAAAAATCATTTTCAAATGCATCATCCTTAGGTAAAAACGAAGATCTGTGATGGAGATCCTCCCATGGTAGATCGTCTACACTTAGGATTTCGCGAAGTTGTTCGTCAGATGACACGACTTCGGGAAACGCTATCCGTTCTAAGGTTGAGGTGAAAAGTGATTCTTCACTGACCACATTCATTTGGTCGATTTCGGTTGAACGCGAGTCGGTAAAAGACATGACAGCTTCATAAGCAATTTCATATGGACTCAAAGGCATAGCATCACCGAATGAGTCTATCTCAGATTCAGATGGGACAATCCAAGGATCATCATAAATAATGTTTTCTGATGTAATCATATGAATTGTTGCAAATGAAGGTTCTACGCTGAGTGGAGGGAGAGGAAAAGTTCCCAGTAAACCGGAATCCTTAACTAAACCTACACCAACGTCCCTATAAGGGATTGTCGTCTTACCGACATGCTGGATACTCTCTGAAGAGGCTGGGTCGGATGAAAAGTATGTCAGCTGATCAATAGTCACGATCTTACCGTTATGTGGAAACTTAATTACTCTGAAGACCGATGAAACGACCGCCGTCATAGCATATGACCAACTTCGACCCAAAAGAAGGTTGTAGTCTAGAGGGGCATCAACCACTTCCACATCCAGACTAACGGTTTTACCTTCTACCCCTATAGGCAATTCCTGTAGAATACCAAACGGACGGAACCCACGGCCATCAAAGGCCTTAAGGATGGTGGGGGATTGGTTCAACGAAGGAGAACCAAGAGATCTCCAACATTGAATCGACATAATACACGTAGAAGCTCCCTCATCAATCACAGTCCGATGAATAGGCCTGTTTTTGACTATCACTGGAATTTGGAAAGCCATTTGATGGGGGAGACGTGGTGTACTATTTTCTAGATCGAAGATTATCAGGTTCGGGTCCTGAACATCAACAGCTCCGATAGCCGACAAAAGTAATTTTCGTTGTGCTGGGCATGATTGCAGCACTTCTAACGCCGACATTGCTGAGGGTGAAACAGCTAAGTCCTCAACAATGTTGTAATTCTGGGCTGCTCTCGCATGTGGATTGAAAGCAGACCTTCGAAGTACACCCTTGGCGGGCGGTTTAATTACTAAGTCCGGGTTAGGTTTTTCGATCTGTAGTGGATCGGAACCAGGAGCTGAGGTTGATGGGTTAGATGAGAAGATTCTGCTTCCTTACCATCAACAGGATTCTTACTACCATAATCTTGCGATCGAGTCGCAATCCTCACATGAGACATCATCAAAATGGGTTCTTCACTGGCATTCGAGGAAGAACCTATCATCTTATTCTCCTGCTCCGGAAATGGATTTTTTAACACAGCAGGAGTGGGAGAACCTTTGACTATTTTCACAACCTCGGCCCGATGAGGGCAATCTCTCGTAAAATGATCCTCTTCACAAATAAGACAAGGATATCGAGGTTTGCGTTTTTCGTCATTGGTTTCCGACTTTTCAGTTTTCTCCTTCGGAGCCTTGTCTGCTTTAGCCTTCTTCTTTCCTTTCTTCTTTCCACCGTTTTTTGATTTGGCCGTAGATGACTCTACAGCGTGAATATCGGCGGTAAGTTCAGGAGAAGACTCTCCTGTCGGGGAATCGGGCAAAGTGATAATAGGAGTAGTTGAAGCCTTGGAAGACTTCTTCTTGCTCTTTGTATTCACGATACCAATCATACCATCAGCGGCATGAGATCCCGAAGGAGCAGCAGCGATTTGATTCGACTTTGGAAGATCCGGAATCTTCTCGTGTAACGTACCCGACTGAGTATAAACTAAGTCAAGGTATTGCGCCTGAGCAATGACTTGCTCCTCAGTAACTACTCCGGCCTTAGCTACATCTTCAGTAATCTTCGGTAATAATGATTTAACAAACCATTCAGCTAAGATTTGGTCCGGGATAAAAACTTTCACTAGCCTTCTTCGACGTCTCCACTCATGAATGTGATCAGAAATATACGTGGACGTCGATTGTTTTAGTGAAGTTAATAACTCCGTGCCGTTATCGTATCTGACCGGCAACTGAAAGTGAGTTAAGAACGAGGTAGCTAACTGGCTAAAATTGTAAAAAGAGGCCCGTGGTAACTCAATGTACCACTTGGCCGCGAGACCAATGAGTGTACGCTGGAAAAGACGTAAGCGGATCGAATCATCCGAGATAGAATTTGAAGCACACCAGAGGTGGTAAGTCATCACGTGATTGGACGGATCCTCTCCAGACTTACCTTCGAACTTGGGTATATCGCTGGGCAACTTATTTGGCATTGGCGGCCAGAACTGAAGATATTGAATTGGATCGTTCGTTAGGCGCGTCAAGTCTGGTAAATCCAAAGTTGCGATAAACGGTAACTGCCGGTTAGGATCTCTAAAACTCTGGGTCACAATACCAGTCCCAGGAGGAGGATATCCAGGATAACTAGGAACAGGAGTCGCATTTGGGATATTATATCCTCCTGGAAAACCAGGATTAACCGGACCGTACTGGGGTTGTTGAGGTTGTTGATAAGTGTACCCAGGATACGGTTGATACTGGTAAACCGGTTGTTGGACAGCTTGCCCATGTTGGTACTGTCCCTGGTACGGAGGTTGAACAAATTGAGGTTGAGTAGTGACAACCGTACTTATACCAGGCTGACCTACAGGCATCTGGACCGTGGTTTGAATCGTAGATCCAGACAACGGTAAAGATGTCTGAGGCGTGGTTACAGGGACAGTAGAAACTGGAGCCGTCGATACTCCAGAAGTAAGTATGGTAGATGTGGCGGTAGTTGCAGCAGCCGTTTGAGATGGAGTACTAGGTGCAATTGGCGGCTGAGTAACTACCGAAGTTACAGAAGTTTGAACATTTGACTGGACAGGTTGCGGTTGCTGGGGTGGACCAGAAACTACGGGTTGTCCAGCTTGAGGTACCGACTGTATACTTGGCTGCAACACCTGTTGACCCTGTGATGGATCCCACACTAACATTCCAGGGTATTGACCCGTAACAGGTTGAGGATACTGAGATCCATAACCGGATTGAGGATAGGATTGATAATTGTAAGGTGCAGTTCCCATACCTTGACCATATGATTGACCTTGAGGTGGTTGATAACCTTGACCTGAGTATTGACCTTGAGGTTGATAACCTTGAGGTAAATACAGATACTGGGGTTGACCTTGACCTTGAGGTTGGTACCCTTGAGGTTGATACCCTTGGGGTTGCCATCCTTGAGGTTGCCATCCTTGAGGTTGATATTGATACTGAGGTTGACCCTGGGGTACATATTGAGGCTGGGGTTGACCTTGAGGTATGTATTGCACCATAGGCACGTACTGACCTTGAGGTTTCCCCCCAGACACAAATGATGTACCTTGAGGTTGCCCCCCAGGTGTTAACTGAGGCTGCCCCCCAGGCGGTAATTGGCCACCTTGAGGTTGGGAAACGGGAACTGAACCTGACATCATGTAAATGTCTCCTACACCCAATGGTATATTACCACTGTTTCCAACTAATAACCCATGATCAACGGGTTGAGGAGATGCCCCCGCAAAGGTACCAGAAAGAGATTGATACCCAGTGGGAACAGAAGGACCGCCGTGTAAGAAAGATTCAGGACTTTGAGTAAACACGGACGACTGACCAGACATATTTACAGGAGTATGAATACCTCCAGGTGGAAAAGGAGTACGAGGTGTAGAAAAACCTAGCCCAAAGTTGTCTAAATAATTGGTTAACGAAAGGTACCAAGTAGTACTTCTAGGAGGACTGTAAAAGATAGATTCACGCTCCCTTAGATCAATAGTAAGTTGATCTTCAAGGTTAGAGACGCCTATTTCTTCCTCTGGAGCAAGTTCTTCAATAGCAATCAAACCAGTAGGAAGATTTTCGGTGATAATTCTTTCTATTCTCGGTGAATCAGGAACACTAGAAGTCGGAGTAATAGGTTCGGATATTTATGGTTCTTCGCCTGTATCACTAGCAGACGAAAAACTACCAACAAGCTCAGAAACTGTAACAGCTTCGGGATTATAACCTGTCTCTAAGCCTTGGTAATCTGAATGGACTACCAAGGAAGATTCTCCTTCTTCAGGTGAACCTACTCTACTGCCACTAGGAGGAGTTACAAGGACCTTTAAACCTTCTAGATTACCTGGGTCGTCTCGAGGAGGCGATCCCCTAAGCCTACGGGATCTTCTCAACAATTCGGCCACAGAAACAACTTCAGGAGACTGGCCCCGAAGTCTACGGGACTGTCTCGGTAATTCCGCCACAGCTAAAAACTTTTAACTACTACACACGAAAACAAAATAAAAATTCAAATCAAACCACCTAAAGTCTCTAAAGAACCAAACAAATTTGAATCACACGCCTAAAGAATCTAGGGCGTCAAACCAAGCACAAACAGTAGCCTTCCAGACCGAAAGCGCTAGTTGGTGATGAAGCCCAACATCGCTGGATTCAGTACAGAAGTGGCGGGTGGAACAGTTACCCCGGCAACCTGCTTAATGAATAGACTGGACCAAGTTCCTCCACTTTAACCGTCTCGAGTGAAGTGAACCCCCCAGAAAATCCAAGTGAGTCTAGCCGACGTCTGCTCCAGGTACAGTGGGACCTTCCCTCCACCGTCACCTCGGTAGAATCCTAAAGATAATGGTCACTAAGGTTACCAACCACAACAAATGCACCTGGGGGAACAGTCTAAACTCCGACAGCACGCAAGGGCAGAGTAGCAAGCTCAATCCCCTTGCCGGCTCCTTGACAATAATCCAAGGTTTACCGACAAGTGACCCCTGGCTCCTCGACAATGGTTAATCCGAGGTTTACCGTTTGTAATACGTGCGTGTCTGGCGTCGTTCCCAACGAGGGGGGATTGATCCCCTCACTGGTTCGGACACGAGCTCGTGCTTCTCCTTTAAGAGGAGCTTTCCCAGAGTACAAGTGAGACAATTGGATTTATTCTATCACAAGATAAGCTACTTGTTTGGTTTTGTTGTCTTGGAGAGTTAATTACTCACCTACTCCAAGACACTAGCCTGATCTAAATTGGTGTTTCAGAGCCCTAGTAAATAAAAGTTACTACGTCGATTTTACTTTAAGCGTTAATTTTATGGTTTTTCTTAAAGACAAAAGGTAGCGGAAGTGAAACCAATGGTGTGTAGACTCGACTCAAACCACTACAAAGATGCACCTAAGATGATTTACGCTACTTTCCTTTTTCAATGAAATTCTTAACTAAGAGAGTTGAGAGAATGCAAATTTTATAGAAAACCACTTTCTTAGAAAAGACAATCAAAGAAACAATTCTCTTTATCTTTTCAAGCATACAAACATGACCACTCCTTACGTGCACGAAAAAACTCTTTTTCTTTCAAAACTTTTCAAAGCTACTTGAAACAAAACTTTTCAAAGGAGATGTTTTTGTATTTTCTCTTTTTAATTAAGCATATAAACCTATCTTAACAAAAAACAATCTCAAAAGCTATAAAATCTATGAAAACTGGACTCACAAGCAAATCAAAAGGGAAATTACTCTAAGCAAAACTAACAAGGCAAAAGCTCACAAAGATGATTCTAGGTTGTTTTACTTGACCAAAATCAAATCAAGGACCAGCTAATGCAGAATCAAAAGACTAGTCAAAACAAAACTCAAATCTTTTTGTTCTTTTTGTAAAATGGAATTCAAGACTTAAACAACAAGCACTTCGAAATTTGCCCAAAGAGACAACTCAATGGTAAGCTGCTCACACAGGTAGACTTTATGACAGGTCTGACTTCTTAGAATGCTGACAAAACCAGAGAGATCTAAGGCTTGACAACTTCTACCGCCAAAGTCACTACAAGACCTACTCAAAAATCAAACCCTAGGGCTTACACTTCGATGAAATCCACTAAAACACTCAATGCTATCGAAACAAGTTCAGGTGAAGATCTTTGACAAGGGACTAAAGAATCTGGGCAGTAAAAACTAAGAAAAAGCAAAATCTAAGAGCAAAAATGCAAAAAATGGAATTTTCTCAAATTTTAGCAGGGGACGCAGGCGACCCGTTAGAACAGGTGCGGGCCCGCTCTGTGCACACAGCGACAGTGCGTCCAGGGACGCACTGTGCAACACTCAGAGGGTGCGTCCTACTGAAAAACTCAAGAAAAACCAAAATGAAACTAATCCTAAGCTAACCCACCCAAAGACAAAGTCACAGAGCCAAAACCAGAAAAATAAACCAATTTTCTCAGAGCAAAGTTCACACAAAGGAAAAGACTTTTCACATCAATGGAGTCCCCAGCGGAGTCGCCAATTTGTCAGGCGGAAAGAGTCGATTGTGCGGACACAACCAACCTCCCTAGGAGCCTAAGACTCTCTAGTGACAAACAAGACAAACAAGATCAATCCTTCTCTAAACATGCATTTACTATACGGGAAATCAAGTGTTTAGATCCTACCTGTAATCCAACGCTATTGTAGCAGTCCAGCTCCGCTGATCCGGATGAGCTCCTCCTTCAATTTGAAACCTGCATACACTAACAATCAAACGATTAAATAGCACTTGATAATCTCATAGAATAAAACATATTTAACACATAGACCAAGGAGTACATGAAACAACTCATAAATAACAAGTTATTGAGAAGAATGGACTCATTTGCATTAATAGGTAACAAAAGGAACAAATACAACCTGAGCCTTGGTGTTGTGCAAGTCCCTCCCAGGGTCCATCAAGAGTTCTCCTTTACTTTGACAAAGCTCACCCACTTCCAAATAGAACAAGCAAAGATGGCAATCTCTCCTCACAAGCTTCTAAATGGGAGTCCTAATTCCTGCAGCATTTACCCTTAGAAATGTATAGCTTTCAACCCCTTCTCCTTCTGGCCCAATGCCTGTATTTATGGTGCTCAAGAGGAAGTTAATCAGGTCCACCATCAATGGGATAATCCCCTCTTTGGATGGGATAGCTCCCTTATTGATGGGATAAGTTCCTCTTTGGTAGGAGTGCATGAACCATCTGGAGGCGCTCAATACGTCGAACAACCTTCTAGAATGCTCTAGAAATGACCACAAGTGACTTTTTAAAGATGAAACTTGCGCATTTTAACCTCTTCAGGGGGACACACCTGCCCCTTTACATACAGAGCGTCCAAAGACGCAGATTTTGTGAACATTGGGTGCGTCCCCGCAGGTAAGGTTGAGAGAACCTGCGTCCCCAGAGATAAATACATTTAGAAAGACTTTCTCTCTTTTTGGAGTTTGACATGGAGAGCAGAGGCATAAGACTTGCCTAAGAGGGTAGCATGACTGTTGATAGAGCCATCTTAACTGTGAATAGTCATGGTGACATTTTTTAGTGTAACGCAGTGCCTTAGCAACAAACAGAGACAGCTATTCTAGTATTCTTCCTTTATGAATTAAGAATGAAGAGAGATAGATGGACTAACCGGTGTCTTCCGTTTGTCCCTCGATCCGGTCTCTCTTCTCTTTGAGGGTTCCCAGCTACTTGCCTTCTCGCTCGCCCAGCTTCAAGAGGTTTCTGCAAGATCACAAGAAGTGAACACTACACAAGACATGGATTCATATTCATAACTAGTTCAGGATTAGAAATAAACTAAACATACTAATGCAATCATACATCAAAGATACATCAGTATATAGGAGAAACCAAGATAGCTTTATTGATGAATAACAAGGTTCAGGAAGAGATACAACCCAGAGGGCTCCAATCTAGCATCTCCTTCCCAGCAAATGGAATTCCTATCATCACCCCCTTCAAAGCATTAAGCACCCAATGATTCCAATCTCAAACCAACAACAATTCTTTGCAATAACAAAATTCCCGCCTCTAGATCTCATGGAGGAGATATCCATATATAGATGTTTGGAGAGAGGATGAGTCAGCTTGAGATCTGACTAGTGTCCTCTCCCTCTGTCATTCCTTGATTCCACTTGGAGGTTCTTGCTTCCACTTGGAGATTTGGAACCTCTTACTCATCACCAGTCGAATTCCCTGAGGCAAGTGTCATTGAGGAAGATTTTGGAAGCTTCCTGGGCTTTGACACCTCGTGGAATGAACTTGCCACATGTCAACTCTCGCTCAGCGCAGGTAGCCAGTGTTGCCTTTGACATTCATCGCAGGTATCCAGTGTTGGCTTTGACATTCAGTGCAAATAGCTAGGGGAGCCACTGAATTGATCCTGAATTGACTTGTTTTTGAGCAGTTTCTGGTGGAGAACTTATGTGAATTGTTGTAGTTTGTTAGCCTTGTTCCTCTAGGGGTAGGAACAATATGTTTAGGGACTTTGGATCCCTTAGATTATGGACATTTCATGCTTAATGCTGTAAGGCACAAAAATGTCTATAACAGGCCCATCGCATCGACGCATACATATGTGAAGGCCCTGTACTCTTTGGCAGCCCCGATAGCGAAATGTCGATGTGATGCGAGCCGTTGATCTGTGCACGCGATTAACGGCCCTGATCAAATCGCTAGACCGCAATCGCAATGCCACTGCTGATACCGCCGACCCGCCGATCGCCGATATTGCCGCGGACCCGATATTTTATAAAATGGAGTGTTGAAGGGCCATCGGGTCCGGCCCATCGCATCGGCGCATAACTTATGTTAAAGCCTGCCCCTCGTAATCGCCGATAGCGAAATGCCGACGCGATCTGGACCGTTGACCGGCCAGATCCAACGGCTGATATGATTTCGGACCCTTAAGCCTGCAACTTTGGTTTTTATGTGATTTTTTGGGTATTTTCACCTTCCGATAGTGTAATTCTGCCCTCCAAAGGGCTTCCCAATTACAACCTCTTTAATCTGTGGGTAGCTTTTTTCATGTCTTGATGATTTAAACAGCAAACATGGAATTTGGGTATGACTATAAGCATATTTGCAGCCTTTGAGAGCTTTTTGAATCTATTTTTAATCCATTTGCATAGCAAAGCTAACACTGGCTCCTTCTGGGGATGAGATCCTCCCTGTGAGGTCTCAAGAACTGCAGATCAATGCCTTTCCTGTAGAAAACAAATTAGCCAAAATTTCCTAGTGTTCCATTGGGCATGGAGTCTACTTTGCTTATACTGAAAATGAAAAAATAAAATATTTACAGTTTTAAGGCCTAAAGACCTTAAATCACATAGCTTTTCAAAAACCGCCCATTAATTGGGCCATCAAAAACTAGTTCTCCCTCCATACTTTTCAGTATGAAGGTATTGTTCCCTTGAATCTGTGAAATGATGAAAGGGCCCATCCAGAGAGCATCAAATTTCCCATGATTGCCTTTCTTTTCTTTAAATGCATCCCATTTCATAACCAAATCCCCAACCTGCAAGTTGTCTCTCTTTGCCTTCTTGTCAAAGACTTCCTTGATCCTCTGCTGATGTGCTATAGCTTTTTCAATCAGCTACTCTCTGATCTGATATAATTCTGTTAAATCAGTGATTCTATTGGCCATAACATCTTCTTCATTCTGCACTGTTTGGAGCAAATTTGCCATAGGAAGAGTAAGCTGAATTGGAAAAATAGCATCAGTACCATATACCAGCTTGAAAGGAGAGCAGCCTGTAGATCTTTTGATGGTCACTCTGTCTGCCCATAGTGCATATTTGAGCTTTGCATCCCAATTCTTCTTATTATCTTCTAACAGCTTCTTAATAATCCTGATCAGACTTTTGTTAGAGGATTTTGCTAGACCATTCCCTTGGGGGTAATAGGAGGTGGAATGAACAAGCTTAATGCCCATTGAATCACACATTTCCACCAACTCTTTTGCCTTGAAGGCTGCTGCATTATCTGTTATAAGCTTATGTGGGCAACCAAATCTGCTGAAAATGTTTTCTGATAAAAATTTCATTACCACATTATGATCAGCCTTCCTTGTTGGGATTGCTTCAATCCATTTTGTAAAATAATCAGTGGCAACTAATATCCACTGTGCTGGCCACTGGAGTACGGGTTGATTTCACCAACGAAATCCAAGCCCCACTGCTGAAAAGGTCCTTTTGCAATTATTGGCTTTAGGGGCAAGCATTTTAACTGCTGCTTTCCTTCAAATCTCTGGCACCTGTCACAAGATTTAACAAAAGAAAATGCATAAGAAAATAAAGATGGCCAATAGTACCCAGCTCTGAGAATCTTTTGGGCTGTAGTTCTCCAATAATGATGTCCTCCACACATGTTGTTATGGAACTGCTGCATAACTTCTATTGATTGTTCTTTGTCTAGACATCTTAAAAGCACTCCAGATGGATCCTTCCAATAAAGCGAGCTATCATTGATGCAATATTTCATTGCCTTGAGCTTTAACGTTCTCCCTTGACTTTGAGAAAATTATGAAGGAACTTCTAACTCTAAAAGGAATTTAATTATTGCAGCATACCAATTACATGAAGCTAGGTTCTCGGCCACCGACTGCCCTCTCTGCGATTCAGTTGTTTCATGCTCTTTCACTAGACCATTTCCTTCTACATTGAACAAGAAATCGACATCCAAAGATTTGCAATTTTCTTTAGCCAGAGGCGGTGGATACTGCATGTTACCTGATGTTGAAGCCTTGAAAATCGGGTCGACAACAAGGGGGATACCCACCCGGTCCGGACCTTGGTTGGCAGCTCCTTATCCGTTTGGTATAGCGGGTCTGACTGGGGATAATGGGACCAGTTTCCCAATCTAAGGGGTGTGTGTGTGTGTAGAGTTGGATGATGCTGATCTAGGAGAATTTTAAGCTAATTTAATTCAAACTTCTAAACTAACTCTATGCTATTGTAATCTAATGAGAAACAACACATCTAATCTACGCTAACCCGGGGTGTATTTCTTCTATTATGCGAACTAAAGAGATTTCGAACAATAACTGGTAATAAAGATCATTCAGCTATCATAAGAATAGAAATCAATTAAGATAAACCATTCTGCGTAAGAAGTTAAACAAAACAGTTATGAACAGCATATCGCATAATAAGTTATTCATATATCAAGCACAAATAAATGACTCCACCGTACAAAAGTGCCAAATGGTAACCCACACATTCATGCATTAACATATAAACAACTGAAAACTGCATATCACTTTAAGAATATAAGCAGAAATTGGTCAAGAGATAAAAGTACCATTTATGACTGGTTTCACTCATAAGCTTCAAGCAATAACGATTTACCTCTACTTGTTCTAACATCTACTAAGAGTACAAAAGTGCAACATCAGTAGCAGACATTAAATGCAAACATTAATAAATCTCGATCCATCCATTCATCAAAACCTCCTCTGAGGGTGCAGAAGTGCATGTTCCGAGGACAAGTTTTTGACAAATTTCTGGACCCTTCTCTAAATGCATGAGAAGGGTTAAAATACTACTTCCTAATTCTAATAATAGTATTATTACAAAATTTAGGATGCGGTTTTCAAATGACTGTCCTTTTTCTAATCTAGTTAAAAGAAAAAACAACATTCTAAGTAAGGCTACTTCTGAACTTGGTCCTTAAAGTTGCAAGTGTTCAGCATGGGCTTGAGGAGAGTCGGCTGACTGATTTTGGCACTGAGCTGGGCTGCGAAAACAACATCTACAAGAGCTGGCGCTACTTTTTCGGCCGCGTTTGTGATGCATTTCACCGTCATCCATTGGCTGTGCGGCTTGACCAAGTATGTCCAGTAACATTCCCAATTCAACCTGGCTAATGCTTGGATTGCTCTCCCCTTTGCCTACGCTTTCTGCTTCCATTCTGCTTCCAGTTGTAACTTATTTGGTAGGTACCCCGGGGTGGTCTCTGCGATTAAATTGGCCCTGTGTAAATTCTCATTTACACAGTCGATAAGAATGCTTGCCTGTGTAGCCGCTGTCTCCGCTGCTCGCTCCGCCTGCCTGATTTGATCGTCCCATTTATTAAAGAGCAATTCTTTATGATTTTCGTTTATCCTGGGTGCACCTGCTCTTTTCCCTTCATCATCATCCTGCCAAGTTAAGTATTCCGTCACCCTTCTGTCACTCTGATCATAGTCACTCCGCAAGTCTACCACTTGATTGGTGATTTTATCGCTCAGCTCGCAATAGTGACTCCACTGTGATATTTTACGTCCCAACTCTTCCTATTGCTGCAGTAGTTGCTCATTTAAGCCAATAGTTTCTGAAATAAATTCTGCCATCTTAGGCTCATCTTTATGCATTTCTTGTAAGGTCTGCAATTGTTTTTCTTTCTCGTCTAGACTTCTTTGATAGCCTATCTGCATCTGTTGAAAGTCTTCCTGCAGCTTCTCGAGCTGTTTGGAAGCTTCAATGTTAGCATTGGCTTGTTGTAACTGTTGTTGTAGTAGCTGTATCTGATCTTCTTGTTCTTTCAATAGTTGTTGAACTTCCGATGCTTTAACAATAGTTGTAGAAGCATATGCTCCTGCGATCTGAGACAGCTTAGTGAGGTTTTCAATCAGGTTATTGTTGGGGTCTTTCCATAAGACGTCCAAATGTTCAGCATCTTGTGACAGTGTATTTTCTAGTTTACTTTTCTTCCTCTGCCTCCTTACAACTGCTTTGTGTTGGGGACTATAGAATACATCCAGTGGGGGAATTTCTTCTACATTAAGTAGAAGCTCAGAAGGTGGAGCGATAAGAATGTGCTACGTTTCTGTGACACTGCTGACTATGGTTGGAATCACTTCTTGCACTACCTATGTATTTTTCACAGGTGTATTCGGGGCTTGCCCTTCAATATTGATCAATTCATTGAAGGTTTCCCATTCTTTGTCCAGTTCTGTTGTGACGAGTGGTGCTTCGATGACAGGAGGGGGGACATTTCTTGGCGGGGAGGCGATAACTTGCTGTTGAGACATTGCACTTGACTGAGCTATATCTTTAATTGTTTCTTCATTTTTTCCCTGGTCGTATCCAGACTCTTTAGGATGCTCAGGCACTCCTTGCGCAGCGTTGGATTTAGATCTGGAAGTGCTAGAGTTTTCGCTGAGGCTAATGCTTGGAGTTGGTTCTCTAGCAGGCAGTCGCAGTTTCTCTAGAGGAATACTAGCCAGCCTTCTTTCCCTGTATAACATGAATCTTTGGAGGTCATTTGGAGACAACCTCGACCAAGCTTCCCGCAAAATTTCTTAGAGCGAACTTTTACTATGAAACAGATCATCAAAAAAATCTTTCTTTCCAGAGAAAACTTTTATTTTGACGTTCCTTGTGAACTATTGGGCAACATCATTTGGGTCAAATGGCCTTGCTGGGAATTTAAATAATTGAAGACACGTCACATTCTCCACTTCGCCGAAAGCGTGTCCTACATTGAACAATGAGAAGGCCCCACAAGCTACAGGAAATTGAGGCCATATGGCCTTCTTCTTGTCCTTTAGGTCTTTGGTCTGGCCGCCTTCTGAACAGGTTTGATAAGCAATTTCCCGAGCCAAAAGTTTATCAGGGATATATAGAGGTAGGACATGTGGAGGTACAGTGCTTCCAAAAACTCTAATATAAGTAAACCATTCTTCCCCGAACCATCTCGCGATGGGGATGATGTCGATTTGTGCCTCGGAAGAGCACCTCGGGGGGTCTTTATCATACATTATTCTGTACAAGGGCAAAATAAGCCCGTGGAAAATCTGGTAAAAGTGAGGGACGAACTGAGAATCCCATAACACCTTATGATAAACATGGATAGGCAATGGGTCCTGGGTAGTCCATTTCCAACCCATAACAGGGAATTTAGACACAAGATAAACAGAATCCATAACATATGCAGACAGATAAAAAGGAGGATAGATCCTTTGAGACAAGGATCTTTTAGACCGGTAATTGATAACAACCGTGTATAGATTATCAGAAAGGATTTTGGCCCAATCTATAATATCGGCGTTTTTGGCAGCATCAATTAATGGTAGCCATTCGGATGAAAACTTGTTGATATTCGGCATCCCAAATAACCTACAAAGCATGGCCGCAACAAAACAATATGGAGAGGTGAGGGAACCAGTGCTGTACATGCCGTTTTTGTCCTTTTTGAGTGGCTCCTCTTTTCTAGACCAATCTTTGGTGGTCTCTGATAGGTCTGGGTTCTCTGCCGCGAATTTCTTAATGAATTGTGCGTTATAGGTCGCTTGCGGTTCAGGAAGATGATACATAAGCTTCAAATATTGCGCAACAAATGATCCGATGAGCCCATGTCCTTGAACTTTGAATTGTCTGTTGTTCATGTCTGCATCATCCAGTATCCACTTGATCATATCTGTATATGGTATAATTTTGGGTCTTGCCGCTATCCTATGAATAAATGAACATGCTAGGTCCTCTAAGGACGCCTCAGAAGAGAATTGTGAGCCTGCAGCAGCAACAACCTTCATTATTCTAGGATTTTCCTCTTCTAGCAGCCTGTACATGCTTTCCCATGTTGATATCCCAGCGTCTCTGTTACAGGCTGTGTCTGTATACAAAGGCGCCATCTCCTTCGTCTTTTCCTTCGCTTCGGAGCTTTGAGCTTTATTTTTCTTTCCCATTTCTTCCTGCGTTTGTGCTTGAATCGTCTTAGCTCTTCGTTCCTGCAGATTACGAGTGAAATGGAAATGACTGATCCAGAAAGGTGATGGGAGAGTTTTAAATGCGACAGATGTATAAAATATGCCACCTTACGTGAAGTAAATCTCTACAAAGGCACGCGTCTTTAATTCATTTAATAACTGACAACTAATTCATTTACTATCATTAAAGGCGCATGATTTCGAGTCAGATTATGGTAAGTGGCTTTTCTTTGAATGGCGTGCCCGAAGGATTCATAATGAAGTGATTCATGATTTGCTTACGTAACCTCGCATATCGTGTGATCGCAAATCGCACCATCGCAAATCGCAAGGGTGCAATATCGCAGCAATCGCAACATCGCAGATCGTAGAAGTTTGATGTTTGCCAAATCTTACCGGTTCATTTCTGCGATATGCGATCTTGCGATCGACGTTATCGCAGATCGGTGAATTTTTAAGTTTTTCTTTATGAGTATTACTTTGTTGCGATGCGATGTTATTCTTAACACGAGGATCTTGCGCATACTGGTATTTAAAGAGAAATGGAGGTATTTCGTATCTTTTTGCAAGGCGACTTTAAAGATTTTCTCCTTATCATAGACTTAGGTTTAAAATATTCAAAAGACTTACCTAAGCCCATGATGGTAACCTTATTTTGAGGAAAGGAAACTCTTGTTTTTCCTAAAAAAATTAACTAAGGGTCCCCATTCATTTAGTATTTTGGTCAACACTTAAATGAACAAAGGGGGGGTGTTGCTGGCCACAACAATTGGCGATTCACTTGGGAGAACCAGTTATCTCTGATCTTCTATTGACGCTTTCAAACTCCTGAAATTTTTTTTTCTCAGAGAACTTAAACTTTATTATAAAAAGATAAAGCATATCATACTTCAAACTGTCAATGATGTTTTGTTTCAACCTCTTTCTATTTTAATTACTTGCATCCTCAGCTTGTCCTTGCATTTACATCAGCCATTACTTGGTCTTGTAAAACATAAAATAAAGTTTCCCCTGTGTAGCAGCCTTTTTAAATATGCTCCTTCGTCGCAAGTAGAGCCTCTGCGGCCAGCAGGCGTCCATGGCTCGACAGGGTTACCTATTACCCAGTAATGATCCTTTATCCTGCTTAAGGTTATTTACAACTTTTTCAGAGAAAAACCCATTTTGACACTTTTTGCTTTTTATTCTCTAAAGAATAATGTCTTGGTTTGGTGGAAAAATTATGACACAGTCATTCACTTGATTTACACTTTTTCTGAACAAGTTGGCTCGTGATGAGACCCCTTGTCTTTTGATTGCAACAATCTTGAGTCGTTGCCCTGTTTTGGTGGACAGTATTGGCAAAGTCAGCAAGTTGTAATATCTGTGATCATGATAAGCCGGCTCATGATGAGACCTCTTATTCTTTGAGATATAGTGTTTCTTTTCGGATTGTTCCTCTGAATGCTGCGATTTCCTTTAGCAGGGAGGAAGTCAAATTTTCTTTCCTTAAGAAAGTTCTGGACGACAATGATAGAGTTGTTTGGAAATGGTTGTTTCTACAGAGAATCTTTATTTCATTATTGATACCTTTCATTGTACTGACATAAAACAATTCCTTCACCAAGATAGCTTTCTTCAAATTTCTTGGAGTTGAAACTAGCATCATATCTGGGTTAAAGTTCTATTGATAATAAAGATTAAGTTTTCAAAAGATTTGCTGTTCATAGAAGCAGAAGTTCAAAATCTTTGATAGAGAAAAGGTGTCTTTAGTAAATGTCAAATGCTGTTAACCATAACAAATCTTATTATGGAGACAAATATTTAACTATTATGAGAGGTAGACATTTTCTAGGGTTATGTTCAGAATAGGGATAATCCCTTCTCTTATTTTGCCTATCAATTATTAAAAGTAAATCTAATAACCTAGCTAAATTACTCCTACTCCTATTCTAACTATATACAGAAAATTAGCTAGGTGAAATGATATTTCCAATGGAACCATCTCTTCATTTTTATTCCTAGCCGTTTGTAACTTCCAAACATCAATATTAAGAACGAAATTTTCCTTGGACTGTTAATGTTGGCTGTGGAATAAGAATGCATGACTTCAGTTGGAATTCTGTCTAGTATTTCTTTCTCATGAAAATTTCTTTCCAACTGGATACCTATTGGATCATAAAAATTAGGATGAACTTCTGTTATGGATTGATGATCTCGTAATAGGAAGGATGATAAGCCAGGTTGTGAATATGATTTTTTAATTTCAATGGCTTGTAACCTACTGTTCGTTAAAGCTGAGCTTTTAGCGATTTCGTTTAAAAGGAAAGTTTCCATATATAAATCACTAAATAGTTCGATGCAAAATAGATGGAAATTCCCGGAAAGATCTTTATCAATTGGCGCGAATTGCCAATAAGTTTCGAAAGGTACTTTCCTTGGTTGATGGTGTTTTGGATGCCAAAGAAGTTTCTTAAGAAAGTCTGACATTGATTGATCTCGGAATTGAGAAAGTTCTATACTTCCTTGACATAGCTTAGCTTTCCAAAATGGTGGCACATCTTTCGAATGTTCTTTGATAAGATGCTCAACATGCCACAATAATCTATCAAAAGTCTGAAAATTTAAAACAAAATCCGATTTTGTACAAAATGAGTGCAAGTGAGAAAGAAAGGAATGATTACCTGTACAAATAGTGTTACAACACAACTGGGATTTACTTGTAATATCTTGCTTCTCACAAGAACTGGCCAGAATTATGGGATCCGAGCAACTTCGAATTTCGTCTTGTGAATCAGAAGACAAGTTATGATTGTGAACAGGCATGGAGGTTTCCTCATGATATGAATCATAGATCGGGGTATTGTCTTGGATAGTAAAATCATGCAAATGATCTTTTACTTTGAAATGAGGATTGACTGATATGACTTCTGAATTAGGATAACTCTCATTATCTGAGCATAGTTGGGTTACTTGGGGTAACCCAACAACATCTTCGTTTTCAAAGTAGCTATCATAAATGATTTTACAGGTTTCCCTAGATTTCTCTTTTTCTTCATATATTTTCAGACAAGGAAGGTCAAGTGGTTCTTGTTTGAAAATGGCCAAAGGCTGTTCTATAGCTGTCTCTAGATCTTGAAAACCTAATGATGGCTCGTTTGAATAATCCTCTGTATTTTTTGAGATATCTTTAATATTGAGAGGGGAGAAATTATCATCACTAAAAACATCAGGATAAAGAGAAAAATGCGATTCTGGAACAATGCATTTGAAAACATCATGAAAAAATCTTTTTTCATCAGATTCATCATAGACATCGGGCTTTAGATCATACCTTTGTGTACTGATACTTTTTGAAAGAGAAATAGTTTGCTGTTCTAACCTTGGGAACTGCATTTGTTGACTTGCAATGATATTATCTGACCTTGTATCAAAGTGATCTCCTGGTTCCAAGGTAGGCTTCCCTCCAGCATTCTCTCTTTTGTCTTCTTGCATTAGAGCATGCATGACTCCCAGGCTCTGTGGACTTTCTTCATCATGGCTGATTTGTATATTCAACTTGGAATCCTCATTCATAGTAGAAGAAAATGAGACAAAGGTTGAACTAATTTCTGCTTGATCAGCTATAGGAGGCAGGGGATACTCAGCATAATCTGAAGATTCTTCATCCATGAGTTCATTTTCAAGATCATACTTTAGACAATTAAGATGAAATCGCATATTAAAATCCCTAACAGATTCATCTTGTTTCCGTAGATAATCAATTTCATCATATACCTGGTCATAGTCATAACAATCAAATTCAAAAATGAAAGTCTTGACGAATTGGTCCCAGCTGTGAATTGATGCAACTGGGAGGGTTCTGCACCATTTTCTAGCTTCCGCCGTGAATGTAAGAGTAAAAATCCTGCACAAAACGCCTTCATCAATTCTCTGAATATCAGAACTTGAAACTTTTTGAATAAATTGAAGGGCATGATTAAAAGCAGAAGAATTATTCTTACCATTGAATTTTACCTGAGACAAGAGTCTTACCACTTCTGGTGGAGTGTTGGAAGAGGTAGGAACATGGATGCAACTCCAAATAGGAATTTTACGAGCAACCATTCTGATTCAAATTTTTCAATTGAAAATCGTTCCAACAAACACTATGTTCAGGCCCTCCTTCTAGCGCCAAATATGTTGAAGCCCCGAAAATCGGGTCGACAACAAGGGGGATACCCACCCAGCCCGGAACTTGGTTGACAGCTCCTTATCCGTTTGGTATAGCAGGTCCGACTGGGGATAATGGGACCAGTTTCCCAATCTAAGGGGTGTGTGTGTGTGTAGAGTTGGATGATGCTGATCTAGGAGAATTTTAAGCTAATTTAATTCAAACTTCTAAACTAACTCTATGCTATTGTAATCTAATGAGAAACAACACATCTAATCTACGCTAACCCGGGGTGTATTTCTTCTATTATGCGATCTAAAGAGATTTCGAACAATAACTGGTAATAAAGATCATTCAGCTATCATAAGAATAGAAATCAATTAAGATAAACCATTCTACGTAAGAAGTTAAACAAAACAGTTGTGAACAGCATATCACATAATAAGTTATTCATATATCAAGCACAAATAAATGACTCCACCGTACAAAAGTGCCAAATGGTAACCCACACATTCATGCATTAACATATAAACAACTGAAAACTACATATCACTTTAAGAATATAAGAAGAAATTGGTCAAGAGATAAAAGTACCATTTATGACTGGTTTCACTCATAAGCTTCAAGAAATAACGATTTACCTCTACTTGTTCTAACATCTACTAAGAGTACAAAAGTGCAACATCAGTAGCAGACATTAAATGCAAACATTAATAAATCTCGATCCATCCATTCATCAAAACCTTCTCTGAGGGTGCAGAAGTGCATGTTCCGAGGACAAGTTTTTGACAAATTTCTGGACCCTTCTCTATATGCATGAGAAGGGTTAAAATACTACCTAATTCTAATAATAGTATTATTACAAAATTTAGGATGCAGTTTTCAAATGACCGTCCTTTTTCTAATCTAGTTAAAAGAAAAAACAACATTCTAAGTAAGGGTACTTCTGAACTTGGTCCTTAAAGTTGTAAGTGTTCAACATGGGCTTGAGGAGAGTTGGCTGACTGATTTCGGCGCTGAGTTGGGCTGCGAAAACAACATCTACGAGAGCTGGCGCTACTTTTTCGGCCGCGTTTGTGATGCATTTCACCGTCATCCATTGGCTGTGCGGATTGACCAAGTACGTCCAGTAACATTCCCAATTCAACCTGGCTAATGCTTGGATTTCTCTCCCCTTTGCCTGCGCTTTCTGCTTCCATTCTGCTTCTAGTTGTAACTTATTTGGTAGGTATCCCGGGGTGGTCTCTGCGATTAAATTGGCACTGTGTAAATTCTCATTTACACAGTCGATAAGAATGCTTGCCTGTGTAGCCGCTGCCTCCGCTGCTTGCTCCGCCTGCCTGATTTGATCGTCCCATTTATTAAAGAGCACTTCTTTATGATTTTCGTTTATCCTGGGTGCACCTGCTCTTTTCCCTTCATCATCATCCTGCCAAGTTAAGTATTTCGTCACCCTTCTGTCACTCTGATCATAGTCACTCCGCAAGTCTACCAATTGATTGGTGATTTTATCGCTCAGCTCGCAATAGTGACTCCACTGTGATATTTTACGTCCCAACTCTTCCTGTTGCTGCAGTAGTTGATCATTTAAGCCAATAGTTTCTGAAATAAATTCTGCCAGCTTAGGCTCATCTTTATGCATTTCTTGTAAGGTCTGCAATTATTTTCCTTTCTCGTCTAGACTTCTTTGATAGCCTATTTTCATATGTTGAAAGTCTTCCTGTAGCTTCTCGAGCTGTTTGGAAGCTTCAATGTTAGCATTTGCTTGTTGCAACTGTTGTTGTAGCAGTTGTCTCTGATCTTCTTGTTCTTTCAATAGTTGCTGAACTTCCGATGCTTTAACAATAGTTGCAGAAGCATATGCTCCTGCGATCTAAGACAGCTTAGTGAGGTTTTCAGTCGGGTTATTGTTGGGGTCTTTCCATAAGACGTCCAAATGTTCAGCGTCTTGTGACAGTTTATTTTCGAGTTTTCTTTTCTTCCTCTGTCTCCTTACAACTGCTTTGTGTTGGGGACTATAGAATACATCCAGTGGGGGAATTTCTTCTACATTAAGTAGAAGCTCAGAAGGTGGAGCGATAGGAATGTGCTCCGTTTCTGTGACACTGTTGACTATGGTTGGAATCACTTCTTGCACTACCTGTGTATTGTTCACAGGTGTTTTCGGGGCTTGCCCTTCAATATTGATCAATTCATTGAAGATTTCTCATTCTTTGTCTAGTTCTATTGTGATGAGTGGTGCTTCGATGACAGGAGGGGGGACATTTCTTGGCGGGGAGGCGATAACTTGCTGTTGAGACATTGCACTTGACTGAGCTGTATCTTTAGTTGTTTCTTTGTTTTCTCCCTGGTCGTATCCCGACTCTTTAGGATGCTCAGGCACTCCTTGCGCAGCGTTGGATTTAGATCTGGAAGTGCTAGAGTTTTCGCTGAGGCTAATGCTTGGAGTTGGTTCTCTAGCAGGCAGTTGCAGTTTCTCTAGAGGAATACTGGCCAGCCTTCTTTCCCTGTATAACATGAATCTTTGGAGGTCATCTGGAGACAACCTCGACCGAGCTTCCCGCAAAATTTCTTGGAGCGAACTTTTACTCTGAAACAGATCATCAAACAAATCTTTCTTTCCAGAGAACACTTTTATTTTGACGTTCGTTGTGAACTCTTGGGCAACATCATTTGGGTCAAATGGCCTTGCTGGGAATTTAAATAATTGAAGACACGTCACATTCTCCACTTTGCTGAAAGCGTGTCCTACATCGAACAATGAGAAGGCCCCACAAGCTACAGGAAATTGAGGCCATATGGCCTTCTTCTTGACCTTTAGGTCTTTGGTCAGGCCGCCTTCTGAACAGGTTTGATAAGCAATTTCCCGAGCCAAAAGTTTATCAGGGATATATAGAGGTAGGACATGTGGAGGTACAGTGCTTCCAAAAACTCTAATATAAGTAAACCATTCTTCCCTGAACCATCTCGCGATGGGGATGATGTCAATTTGTGCCTCGGGAGAGCACCTCGGGGGGTCTTTATCATACATTATTCTGTACAAGGGCAAAATAAGCCCGTGGAAAATCTGGTAAAAGTGAGGGACGAACTGAGAATCCCATAACACCTTATGATAAACATGGATAGGCAATGGGTCCTGGGTAGTCCATTTCCAACCCATAACAGGGAATTTAGACACAAGACAAACAGAATCTATAACATATGCAGACAGATAAAAAGGAGGATAGATCCTTTGAGACAAGGATCTTTTAGACCGGTAATTGATAACAGCCGTGTATAGATTATTAGAAAGGATTTTGGCCCAATCTATAATATCGGCGTTTGTGGCAGAATCACGGCATCCCAAATAACCTACAAAGCATGGCCGCAGCAAGACAATATGGAGAGGTGAGGGAACCAGTGCTGTACATACCATTTTTGTCCTTTTTGAGCGGCTCCTCTTTTCTAGACCAATCTTTGGTGGTCTCTGATAGGTCTGGGTTCTCTGCCGCGAATTTCTTAACGAATTGTGCGTTATAGGTCGCTTGCGGTTCAGGAAGATGATACATAAGCTTCAAGTCTTGCACAGCAAACGATCCGATGAGCCTGTGTCCTTGAACTTTGAATTGTCTGTTGTTCATGTCTGCATCATCCAGTATCCACTTGATCATATCAGTATATGGTAGAATTTTGGGTCTTGCCGCTATCCTGTGAAGAAATGAACATGCTAGGTCCTCTAAGGACGCCTCAGAAGAGTGTTGTGAGCCTGCAGCAGCAACAACCTTCATTATTCTAGGATTTTCCTCTTCTAGCAGCCTGTACATGCTTTTCCATGTTGATATCCCAGCGTCTCTATTACAGGCTGTGTCTGTATACAAAGGCGCCATCTCCTTCGTCTTTTCCTTCGCTTTGGAGCTTTGAGCTTTATTTTTCTTTCCCATTTCTTCCTGCGTTTGTGTTTGAATCGTCTTAGCTCTTCGTTCCTGCAGATTACGAGTGAAATGGAAATGACTGATCCAGAAAGGTGATGGGAGAGTTTTAAATGCAACAGATGTATCAAATATGCCACCTTACGTGAAGTAAATCTCTACAAAGGCACGCGTCTTTAATTCATTTAATAACTGACAACTAATTCATTTACTATCATTAAAAGTGCATGATTTCGAGTCAGATTATGGTAAGTGGCTTTTCTTTGAATGGCGTGCCCGAAGGATTCGTAATGAAGTGATTCATGATTTGCTTACGTAACCTCGCATATCGTGCGATCACAAATCGCACCATCGCAAATCGCAAGGGTGCAATATCGCAGAAATCGCAACATCGCAGATCGCAGAAGTTTGATGTTTGCCAAATCTTACCGGTTCATTTCTGCGATATGCGATCTTGCGATCGGCGTTATTGCAGATCGGTGAATTTTTAAGTTTTTCTTTATGAGTATTACTTTGTTGCGACGCGATGTTATTCTTAACACGAGGATCTTGCACATACTGGTATTTAAAGAGAAATGGAGGTATTTCGTATCTTTTTGCAAGGCGACTTTAAAGATTTTCTCCTTATCATAGACTTAGGTTTAAAATATTCAAAAGACTTACCTAAGCCCATGATGGTAACCTTATTTTGAGTAAAGGAAACTCTTATTTTTCCTAAAAAAATTAACTAAGGGTCCCCATTCGTTTAGTATTTTGGTCAACACTTAAATGAAAAAAGGGGGGGTGTTGCTGGCCACAACACCTGATCAACAGATCACCTTCATCAGCGTTGGAGGATAATACTCCACAAGAAGTATGGACTGGTAAGAAACCCTCTCTTTCACATCTAAGGGTATTTGGATGTGATGCATATGTACATGTTCCAAAGGAGAAACAAACCAAGTTGGACAGTAAATCTGAAAAGTGCATCTTTATTGGGTATAAGGATGGTTTAAAGGGTTATAAGCTTTGGAACCCAGTCACACGGAAGGTTGTTTACAGCCGAGATGTGTTGTTCAGAGAGGTAAAAGATGTTATTCAACATGAATTCCAACCAAAGGAACCTGAGAAGATAGAGTTTGAGCCAAAGGAGGAAGAATCAGACTCTGCAGCAGAGGAGGAATCAGAAGATGAAGTGCCACAAACTCCGGCTGTGAGAAGATCAGTTCGAGAAAGAAGGCAGCCAGAAAGGTATAGTCCATCTGCTTTCAGTTCAAATTTTGCTTTGTCTGTTACTGATAATGATCCCAGAACTGTGAAGGAAGAAGTGGATTCAGAGGATGGAAAGCTCTGGAAAGAGGCCATGGTCGATGAAATGGCATCGTTGCACAAAAATGAGGCTTGGGATCTGGTGGAGTTGCTGGCTGGAAGGAAACCCATTGGCAGCAAATGGGTGTTCAAGAAGAAGACAAATGCAGAAGGAAAGGTGGATAAATACAAAGCTCGGTTGGTAGCAAAAAGTTATTCCCAGGTGCCGGGAATTGATTTTGGTGATATTTTTTCTCTTGTTGCCAAGGTAACTTCTATTAGATTACTTTTATCTGTTGTTGCTGCTTTTGATTTTGAGGTAGAACAGATGGATGTGAAGACAACATTTCTTCACGGGGATTTGGAAGAGGAAATCTACATGAAGCAACCTGAAGGCTTTGTGGTGAAGGGTAAGAAAGAACTGGTATGCAAGTTAAAGAAGTCTCTGTATGGGTTAAAACAGTCACCAAGGATGTGGTATCAGAAATTTGATACATTTATACAGGGACTTGGCTTCACCAGAAGCAAAGCAGATCATTGTGTGTATTTTAAATTAATTGGTGACCGTATTATTTATCTGGTCTTGTATGTGGATGATATGTTGCTGGTTGGAAATGACAAAGAAATTATCCAGGATTTGAAGATCCAATTGTCCTCCAAATTCGACATGAAAGATCTTGGTGCTGCAAACTATATTTTGGGCATGGAAATTAAAAGAGATCGGTCAAAGAGGAAGCTCTGGTTAAACCAGAGGAAGTATGTCGAGACAATACTCCAGAGGTTTAATATGCAGGATAGTAAACCGGTGAAGGTTCCTATTCCTGTAGGTGTGAGGTTATCTACTGAACAGTGTCCCAAGACACAAGAAGAGGAAGAGGACATGTCCCGTGTTCCATATGGAAGTGCAGTGGGTAGCCTGATGTATGCAATGGTCTGTACTAGACCAGACATTGCACATGCAGTGGGAGTATTGAGCAGGTTTATGTCAAAACCTGGGAAGGAGCACTGGACAGCAGTGAAGCGGGTTTTCAGGTATTTGCGTGGCACTAGTGACTATGGTTTGTGCTACCAAGGAAGACCATGATTAGACAGAGTGTTGTATATTCATGGCTTTGTTGATGCAGACTGGGCTGGAGATCTGGATCAGAGAAGATCTACAAGTGGGTATGTGTTTAACCTATTTGGAGGTGCAGTTAGTTGGATGAGTAAGAAACAATCTGTAGTAGCACTATCAACTACAGAGGCAGAATACATGGCAGCCACTCATGCAAGCAAGGAAGCAGTTTGGTTGCAGAGATTGTGTTCAAGTATGGGGTTAGTACAGGGAGCTATAAGAATATACTGTGACAGCCAATGTGCAATTTTCTTGGCAAAGAACCCTGCTTATCATTGAAAGACAAAGCACATGGATGTTCAATATCACTTTGTGAGGGATATGATAGAAGATAGAAAGGTGTTGCTGGTAAAGGTGGACACTTTGAAGAATACTGCAGATGCATTGACAAAATCTGTGAGCCCTGAGAAATTCTCTTGGTGTAGAGAAGCAATGGGAATCTCAGGGCTGAAAAATGACTAAGCTCTCCTGTGGCCCCCTGTGGAAAGAAAACAACAAGTCGGAGATTGGTTGGTTGTGTTATATTCTTTCCACATAGTTAATAGGGGGTTTGAAGGGCACCCGTAACCCCACTTTATGGGGTCCGGGGCAGCGCGGACCCACCTATGGTTTTCGCACATGTTTTCTGGACGCGATGGTTTTCGGTCCATGGTATTGGATGCTTCGGCATGTATAAATATGTATTGTAACATTGAAAGGAACATAATGAAAAATCAAGCTGGTAGTCCCGATTTTGGGATCCAGGGAAAAATCTCTGTGCATATGTGTTTTATGGGTTATGCTCTCGCATTGTTTATTTTCTTTGTTTAAAAATTCGTATGCAAGTAATTTCTGTACAGGGTTAAAACCTACATGTAGAGGATGTGTTCTGAGCAAGTATGCCAAAGCAGCATTTCCTAAATAAGTAAAAACAGGGCCAAGAGTGTACTATGATAGATACACTCAAATATTTGCGGACCTATGTCCACTAAAGCTCTTAGTGGTGCCAAATACTTCGTCAACTTCATTGATGACCACTCAAGGAAAGCTTGGATATATTTTCTGAAAGCCAAGGATGAGGTTTTTTATTGATTCAAAGAGTTCAAATCTCTGGTGGAGAATCTGATAGGGGAGAAAATAAAATTTTTGTGCTCAGATAATGGTGGAGAATATGTTAATAAGAGCTTCACTAATTTTTGCGCTAAGGAGGGCATCAGAAGAGTGTGGAAAACTACTTACAATCCAGAGCAGAATGGAGTAGCAGAAAGGAAGAACAAGACTATCATGGAAGCAGCTAGGGCCATGATATATGATCAGGATATGCCAAAATTCTTGTGGGTAGAAGCATGCAACACAAAATTCTATGTCCATAATAGAATTGCTCATAGAGCATTGGGAAATATTACTTCAGAGAAAGTCTTCACAAGAAAGATTCCTGAAGTCAGCCATTTTAGGATATTTGTGAGTTTAGCATATTTTCGTATACCCGAGGAGAAAAGGAAGAAGTTAGATCAAACTGTAGAGAAAGGATATCTAGTGGGATATAGCGAGAATGCTAAGGCATAAAAAATTTAACTTCCAAGGAGTAGAAAGGTAGTAGTTCGACGAGATGTGAAATTCATGGAAGATAGTGCCTTCAGAAAATCTCAAGAAATGCCTTTTGGGGAGTAGTCCAAATATGAGTCGTTGGTCAAACCACTTCAACCAGCTGAAGCCAAGAAATCTTCCTCAAAACAGGAAGAATGACATGAAGATGAGGAGCTAATAGAAGCACCTGCTACTAGACGAAGAACTAGTAGGGAACTTCGGCAGATTCTGTGGGATACAGAAGATTTCATTGGTGCACCAAGAAACAATAAAAGGGAGCCAAAACAACTAGATAGATTTCAGGCATTAGTGGCTCAAGATGGGGATCCTTCTAGTTTTTAGGAGGTTTCTCAACATCAAGTTTGGTTGGATGTGATGGTAGTGGAATAAAACTTTATAATGGTGAATGATGTCTGGGAAGTCGTGCCTAGGCCTGAAGACAGATTAGGTAGGTTCGAGATGGATCTACAAGTATAAATACGTTGTAGATGATAGTGTGGAAAAATAGAAATCCAGGTTTGTGGCTAAGGGGTATGCTCAGAAGGAAGGAATTTTTTACAAAGAAACCTTCAGCCCAGTAGCCAGGTATACATCTATTAGAACCGTGATACCTCTTGCAACTCAGATGGGATGGGAGATTCATTAAATGGATGTCAAAACGAAGTTCTTGGACAAGGTAATAGAAGAGGAAGTATACATTGAACAACTAGAAGGCTTTGAGACACATTGGAAGAAGTATCATGTATTCATATTGAAGAAAGCCTTGTATGGGCTCAAACAAGCACCTAGAGCGTGGTATGGTCAAATTGATGGCTACTTGCAGAAAATGGGGTTCATCAAGAGAGATCATGATCCCAATCTCGACTGTCTAGTTGTAGAAGTTGACCCTCTAATACTAGTATTATATGTGGATGATCTCTTTCTGATAAGTTCATCCAGGCTCATCGAGGAATGGAAGAAGAATCTAGCCACAGAATTTGACATGAAGGATTTTGGACAGATGCATTATTTCCTAGGGTTGAAAGTTTTGCAGCAGAAGGATAAAATCTTTCTTGGACAAGGGATATATGCTACAGAGGTCCTGAAGATATTCAAGATGCAGGACTATAGGTCGATGGCTACTCCAATGATCACCAATTGGAAGAAAATTGATGCATCATAGGACAAATATGTTGATCCCACCTTATACAGGAAATGCATAGGGTCCCAGATGTATCTGGTCGATACCAGGCTGGACATTTGTTACATTGTCAACACCCTCAGCCAGTTCATGGTGGAACCAAAGAGAGATCATTGGGCAGTAGCCAAACATGTCCTCAAAAATTTAAAGGGAACAGTCAATTATGGATTCTTGTACACCAGAAGTAAGGATAGCAGATTGAGTGGGTTTACATTATAAAGGAATTTTCTCGTAGTCAATTCTCTGCGACCAGATTTCATCTTGGAATTCAAGAGTTACCGCATTTGGGAGAGCACTTGATATATCCATTTTGACACAAATTCAAGAATATGTGATGTATTTTCCCTTTTGGGTCGCCTCCAATAGCTTTAGAAAGTAACCTAGCAAATTGTCGATAAATTCTAGATTTTGCAGTAGCCAGTAATCTAAAGGAAAAGAATATAACGTTCTCAACTAAGCCTTCAAGCTATCTTTTGCATTTTTCAATTAAAATAAGATCAATCTTCATATACCATAAATGATAAAGGATGGGATCATTGCTCAATTAAATTGCTCGGTTAGTTGTTTTTGTTACAAAAGGTAGAATTAATGTGTAAATTAATATATTTATAAATATATTTTTTAATATTAATATTAAAATTCTCTATTTATATAGAGAGATTTTTAACCTATAAATAAGATTTCTAACAATCCCATAGCTTATTAATACCACATGCCCAAAAAATAATGACTCATTTCATATCACACTTTTATTTATTGAAGTTATAGTTTAATTAGGCCGATAGGCCTTCCTTTGAGTGAGCTTTTCGTCTACATTTTGTTTCTATGCTTGACAAGTGGCATGCACTTTCAACTACCATATGGCTGACATCTGTCGTGCAATTCATTTCTGTTTCTCCTCTTCAGCTTTCTGCTCTTCTTGTTTTCTTCCACGACCATTTCTATTCCTCCTGTTTCTGCTTTCTACTTTCCGTGGGCACTCTACACTCTTCGCATGCAACTTTTTTTTCCTCATATCGTCTAGGCCTCACCTTCGGTGGTCTCGTCCTCTAATTGGGTGTCTGATGTGCTCTTAATCTTGTTAAATGGTATGCCACAGATCTCCATGGTTCATCGTGCTTGTTTTTAAACCCTTTATTTGTTGGGTTGGATTCTAATAACATTGGTATGTTTATTTTGTGCTTATTTGTTTGGCTTTCTCTTATATTTAGGCTCTACACAGTCAACATGCTCGTTGCCCTAGCTTTAAGCTCATTATTGTTGGCGATGGAGGAACTGGTTTGCTATAAATAGGGTTTATGTTCAACTTTGTCTGTTTTCTTTTTAAATCGGTTAGATTGACTGTAATATATTTTTTGAATCAGGGAAGACAACCTTTGTGAAGCATCATCTTACAGGGGATTTTAAGAAGAAATACGAGCGTGAGTACAATATGATTTGTTTTTATAATTACAAAGCTTCTGTATGTGCTGTCTTCTACAATAAATGGTATTTTGTTTGGAGGTTTTTTTCCATTTTTTTGGTTCTTGGACACATTTGAATCCCCATCACAATTTATATTGATGTGGTTGGCTTTTAGATTTGATATAAACAGTGTCACTAGGTCACCCCATGGATCGGTGTTGTAAAGGTTTTCAGTCATGTCCCTCTTCGTTTCAGGGTTTACTGGGTTGTGTTTTCCAATTTGCGGCCCAACAAAAAATTACAAATATCAGATCCTATTTTTAGTGGTTCTGCAATTTGATCTACAGTCTCTACCATAAATGTGCCCATGGACAAAACTTCAAATATGATATTCTTCATCAGCAGGTAGATCTTTGGTTGTGTAAATTAGAAAGATAATATAATGCCTTAAGCCTTAAGGAAAATCTTGCCATTTCCCCTTTCTTTCTCTTTACCTTCTTACAATCAGTTTTCCGATTAAATCACTCTAGGAGATTCAACCACCATTAATTGCATATACTTATTTTTTTGGGATTCTAGTGACTAAATCTTTTCCTTGATATGAAGAATCTTAATCATGCCTTGTCATAATTCTCTTTGTTGGATCCTTTGGTAGAGGAGCGGTCTCTTGGGACTTTACGAAAGTAGTGTTTTTTGTCATCCTCTGCAGGTGTAGTAGACACCTATTGATTGGAGCATTGTACATTTGAGCTTTTGGGGTGCCTTTTCAACTTTTTGCTTAAAAAGGTCCTACATGGATTTAAACTTGGATTGATCACAAGAGAACTTTTGACTTATCAATTCTATTTTCCCGTGTTGATATGTATGTAGTGTGGGCTCAGTAGCAACACCTTTTAACCTCAATATCAATGACAATGGAGCAACTATGAGCCATTTTTTGGTTCCTTCTTATCAACACTCTATTTTAATCATTTATGTCTCTTTATTTTGAATTTTAATTTAATTTAATTTTGAATTTATAGACAGACTGTGCTATTGATTATTTTGATCAATACTGGTTTGCTTTTCCTATTTCTGTTGGCATTTTCCTCATTGAATTGGCGAGGGTTTTGTATTTTTCCACTTATATTTATTTGAATTTTAATTTAGTTTAATTTTGAATTTATAGATAGACTGTGTTATTCGTTGTTTTGATCAATACTGGTTTGCTTTTCCTATTTCTTTTGGCATTTTCCTGATTGAATTGGCGAGAGTTTCGTATTTTTCCACTTCTATTTATTTGCTTCCTTCTTATTTACTAATTGGGATTTTGTTTGTTGCAGTGTTCATGGGAAATGTGTAATTATCATGTTTGATGTTACTGCACTATTAACTTACAAGAATATTTGGACACCTAATCCTCAATGGGTTAGTGTGGAAGCCGAATAAACAAAGTAGTCCAAGAGACCTTGGGATGTGAAACCCAACGGTCACAACATGTACTATAAATGTAAATCATTTGTTAATAAAAATTGTACTCTCATGTTTTATCCTTCATATTCATTTGCTACCCATGTGTGTTTAACATGGTATCATAGCGGGCGATTGTTGGTCCTGCTCTAATCTGGTCTTACTCCAATTTGAGCCACTAGTTTTGTGGCCTCCACCTAGGTATGCATGTTCTAAATTTCAGTCTTGCCATTCTGATCTTATCCTAATTCTCTGTTATATTCTCTGCACATTTAATGCCCTCTGCTATTTTTTCAAGAATCTACTACACTAACACTCCCTCATGAAATACATTGGTCCTAATTCGAACAACATTTTGTATTCTGACCTCTTGCATGAGAATCGATACTAGACTCTGCCTTGAAGAGTGATTGGTCAAATATCTGCGCACTGACTTGTAAACAAATGTTTTATATGCCCAGTGTATTTGCTACGGTTTATCTGAATTTTCCTGGAATCTCCTCAGCGCTGTCCTCGATAGTTTCATATTGATTTTGTGGCATCTCTCATGTCAGTTCTACCCTTTCTACTGCTTGTAATAACTTGAGCATTTTATTTTTCAATGTGCGCCTACTCATCAGAACTATCATGTTAGTTCTGCCCTTTCTGTTGCTTGTAAGGACCTGAGCATTTTACTCTTCACTGTGCACCTACTCTAATGCTCTGAAATCTGCCTGAAAACCTTGGCGCCCCTTAGAATTGTATTTTTAGTATGTTGTCCCTTTGCATGCACTTTTATGTCTTGTCAGATAACAATTCCTAAAATCTTTGAAGCTTGTGTCTGGTGGGTGTGATAACACAGCTTAGCCTCTGGCTACCTTCTCGCTGTGGAATTGAATATGCTTAATTTTTTGTAATGAATTGAGCCACCACATTCGTAACAACTGCATGAATGGGCCGCGGCCATCCACCAGGCTTTAGATGAGGTCGTTTGCACTGATTTGTCAGGATTACAAGAATGATTTTCTCCACGGCACCCTGTCCAAGTCAATGACCTTGCGACAGGTGTGAGGAAGCTTAAGGTTAGCTAGTATTTGTGTCTCTGGCTTTCAATCCATGTGATACAATAATCAAGTTCAGATCACTGCTATCGATATCGCAGTTGTTCCTAATCCTGTTCATGTCGATATCCCTCCATAAAGATTCCAGAAATCTTGAGACATGGTCAAAGACATTGGCAATGGATTCACCCTCTGGAAATTGGTAGAAAAAGCGGCCAAATCATTCTCTGGTCTGCTTAATGATCTTCATCCGCTCCTCTTCTTGAAAATTTCCGAAGTCCTATTCTCTGAGATGAACATTTGCTAGAAGATTCAGAGATATTCATCTGCTCCTCTTTTTGAAAATTTGCCAAATTCCTGTTCTCTGAGACGAACATTCGCCAGAAGATTCAGAGCCTCGCAATCAAACTTATGACTTCACATTTAGGGTGCACTCTGTCGATATAAACAAGAACTCGAAAACCCAACGTCTCAAGATTGAATCCTCAGAATGTCACAGGCATTTTATATCTAGGAGGCCGAGTTACCTTCTCTATTTGTTGGAGGTTTATTTGTTAAAGTGGGCCAAGTTCCTCCATTTTGAAGTTGGTCAAGTTCCTTGTTTAAACTGGGCCACGTTTCCATTACCTTTCAGCTGAGCATGCTCCCTTCTGTTGGTCGTGGAATTCCTCTTCAAGCTGGACAGGTTCAGTATTAAGTGGGAACATATTTACTTTCAAAGATTAATTCCCTGAGGTACATGCAGAAGGGACACTTATTATCTACTCAAGGCAATGTTCAGTGAGCCATTATAGACTTAAAAAAAAGGAAAAAAAGAGAGGGTTGAGTCATCATTAAATTCGTGGGCTATCTATTCCCTGTACGTGGAAGGAGTCTATTTTCTGAGGTTGATTGCTATCTAAAGAGCATGAGCTAGGAATTCGAAGGCATACTGTATTTTTCATACAAGGTTGATCTCACTGTGAAGAAATCAAGTTTTGAGACGGGTTTTTCTGTGCATGGCTTGATGGAAAAATTCCCTTGTACATGGTTCGATGGTGTGTGCAATGTCCAAATTGAGGGTGTAAGGGTCTTAATCCACTAAAACATGCCACCACATATGAATGCTTGCTGAAATTCTGAATAAATTCTATGTACGTTGTCGCTTTCAAAGACTAGACGCCTGTAGTGTGATTCTTGGAGATCAAATACTTCACTGGTATAAGAATTGTTGCTATCATTCTGTAACGAGTGACGCAACTATGCATTTAATTCCTGAAGCAATAATCTTCTTTAACGAATTTATTATTTTCTGGGAAAGTCAATTTGCTTAATCCAGAGACAACATTCGATTATAGTTGGACATTGAATTAATATTGTTAGAGATCGTTGGGATTTCACAAATCTAGGTGTGAATTCCTCTGCTAATTTCAGAAAGGTTGGGTTGCTGGATGTGCATCTTCAACCATGGTTGTAGTAGGCATTGTAAAGCAGAGATGAGGAGGTTGTGCTTATCAGTCTTTCCCAAGTGTATGCGCTGCATATGATGCATTCAAGGAGGTTGCTTATGGTATGACAGTGTATGGTGTGAAAATGGTTTTAAATGCATCCCTTCCCGATGAAGAAATTGAAGCGTGAGAGGTTTTGAATCCAAAGTTCAAAGAATTGTTCCTTTTTTAGGTTTTATATATTAAGAAATTTGCCTCTTAAAATCCCGTGGTTGCTCCTCATTCTGGCATATGTGTTGGTCATTTTTCTTATCGATTCATGCTCCTTATATGGCGTTGATTACTTTATGTTATTTCAAATGTGTTGAAATATGAAGCTTATATAACCAAACACAACTGAAATCAAGAGCCATCACTATTTTTTATGACAATTGCAATCTGTTGAAAAATCCAATTGTATTGACATATTGCGAGTGAGTGTTGATTTTTCTCTACAAGTTCATAGTTGCGATCAGTGTAATTTTGACAATGAATAAAATAGCCAGAATTGGTGAAGTATTGGAGTTCTTAAAAACTCTGATACATTCCTCTGATCATGATACAGTAAGAATAAGCAAAGCTTCTCTTGTTGACATTAGAACCTGTTTGCATAATGTACAAGATAATATTGAGTTTTTGCAGCTGGAGACAAAGCTACAGCAGGAAGAATTACAGGAGTGGAGTCATTGTTCTGAACCTATTTCTGTTCAAAACAATGAAACAGACTCCCATAAACAGCGAGACAATATTGTTGAAGTTCATTCAGATCCAGTGCCCAATAAAGTAGCAGTTGTACATGCAAATGAAAAAACTCAGTCTGCACTTCCCAAGCCCATCATCAGACCTTGGGAACAGCTTGTCCACAATAAGCATAGAACTGGTCTTGGATATGACAAGGACTTGTCCTTTCATATTCCTAACTACTCAAAGCCCATTTAGTTTCAGAGTGTTGGATTCATTCATGACAATTCACTTGCTCCTCATGACAGTTCACCTCTAGCTGTTCCAGATTCTACTCCTCTTCCACAACAACAACAACAGATAATGAAATGCCAACACTGTGACTGAGTTGGCCATTTGAAAGATCACTGTTTTGATCTTCATCCATGTAAGCACTGTCATAAAACCACCCATTCTTCACACAGATGCTTCAAACGTCCTACAAGAACAAAGATTCATCTTGGATGGATCGCTTCTTGGCAATGGGCATCAACAGCCAAGAAGATATTCCAATCACATCTCAGAACTTGTTCTAGAGTATTGAACAGTCTTGCAGTTGAGTTTTCTCCATCATCTCACCTTGTATCTAACCGGGGGGAAATGATGGTCATCTACAAGCTTCAAAGTCACATCAAGCGAGCCTGAGCCACAACTTGTCATACCAATTTCAGAGTTGTAGCCAGAGACAAAGATGCCCCTGAGCATGCCTTCAGTTGGTAATCTGGGACACTTCCTCTAGCAGAAGATTTCAGCTTCTTACCAGTTTCGGAAGAATTCCAGGAACAAAATTGGGGACACTTCCTCTAGCAGAAGACTTCAGCTTCTTGCCAGTTTTGGAAGAGTTCCAGGAATTGCATTAAGCATTCCAGAGTTGTTGGTCATCCTTAAACCATCATAGGTTGAGACTTCCCTTTTTAGGTTGAAGTTCTCCCTTTTATGCGAGGTGAGACCTCCCTTTCATGGTTGAAGGTTTCCCTCTTCAAAACAATAGGAGAACTTCCTCTAGCAGAAGACTTCAGCTTCTTGCCAGTTTTGGAAGAGTTCCGGGAATTGCACTAAGCGTTCTAGTGTTGGTGGTCATCCTTAAACCACCGCCATTTATACCAACATTTTAGAGAGCACATTCAACCTAGTGCTGCCATGCATTTTTGCACATTTTGTATTACAGCTCTCTCCTTGGACTCATACATAACCCTTCGAATTAAGGGGGGGAATGTTGGAAACCTAATCCTCAATGGGTTAGTGTGGAAGCTGAATAGACAAAGTAGTCCAAGAGACCTTGGGATGTGAAACCCAACGGTCACAACATGTACTATAAATGTAAATCATTTGTTAATAAAAATTGTACTCTCATGTTTTATCCTTCATATTCATTTGTTGCCCATGTGTGTTTAACAAGAATGTCCCAACATGGCACAAAGATCTTTGCAGGTATCTCTTTTGCAGAGGGGTTGGATCTCTAAGTAGAAATGAAGGTTCCTTAATTGTGTGGTGGCACAACTACCTGAACTGATTAGCTAAATATCTTTGTGAATTTCAGGGTGTGTGAGAACATTCCTATTGTTCTTTGTGGAAACAAGGTTGATGTGAAGAATAGGCAAGTGAAAGATAAGAAAGTTACTTTTCATAGAAAGAAGAATCTTCAATACTATGAGATATCTGCAAAAAGTAACTACAACTTTGAGAAGCCATTCCTGTACTTGGCACGGAAGCTCTCAGGGTGAGCCTTTAATCTAGTTTCTGATGCTCCCTAATATAAATGTTATATTAAAAAATTTGCATTGATTCTATAATGGGTTATTTTTATAAGGATCCAAACCTTCATTTTGTGGAGTCACCTACTCTTGCTCCTCCTGAGGTTCAGATAGACCTTGTAACCCAATAGCAGTAAGTATAATGTTATTTTCTTATTATTTTTTGTTAACTTTTATGGAAATAATTTCTTCCATTTGTAAAATATTGAAACTTTGGCTTACAATCTTTTATGTTGTCAGGTACGAGGCAGAACTTGTAGCAGCTACGGCCCAACCCCTTCCAGATGACAATGATGATGCTTTTGAATAGCTTTGTTAACATGCTTTTGCATATTTAGGGATTGGCGGATTCAATTAGTTTTGTATCGTTGGAGTTTGCTCTTGAGTTCCGACATTTAATTCTGATTTGTATTTGGGGCTTAGAATAGTATTATCACATCTCTATATGTGATTTGGGTACTGTGCAAATGTTTTCATCGGTGGAGTTGGCTAAGCTATCTTAGTTCAACTCCATTACAGAGCTATTTTTATATCCTAAGACAGTTTTTTCCGTTATATACTATTGCACATTTTGTACAAGAACTTTTTGTACTCTTCAAATATTTCAAGAATTCTCAAGTGCCTTTCGTTGTGTACTGTTGGGGCAAATGTTAGTTGCGATGATTGTTGCTTGTAATATATTATGGCTTGTTAAAACTTTCTCTGAAAATTCTAGCTATGTCTCGAGATTTATTAACTCTAAAATTGGTTTATATAGTTGATAATTGTGGCTATCAAGCCTACCTGCGTATTCTTGTGGGTATGTTGTCTATCGAACACATAAAGGTATCGACATTTCATTAATTGGGCTCTCGATTGATTTCTGCATAAAGAATCACATTGTCTAAATCTTGAATGTAATAATAAGACATTGGAAACATTAACTGGTTTTTCTTCACTATGAAAGGTAATTTGTTGCAAGAAAATGTTTGTTGCACATTTTGACTTTTAGGTAAATCATAAACAGACTTGTTAATTAGGACTAAATTCTTTTTGGTAAATGAAAGCCAGGTTTTACATTTAAGTTGGTGCTAGAATTTTTTTCAATGAAGAGGACTCGACTGAATTTTATTCTACATATTCTTTTCTTTTTGTAGAATGAGGAATGGGATTTACTTTTTTCGATCAGCTAGACCAAGCAGGAAAGTTTCATAAGTTTTAACATTGCATGCCAAGAAATAATAAATTATGGTCTTACAAATGGTTCAAGGTAATATTGTTAACCAATTTTTGACTGCATTGTGACTGTTAACTTGTGGGCTTGCATAGCTTATTTTACTGATGCACAACGCCAAGCAATGAAGCATGCTGCTGTTATTGCTGGCTTGAATGTAGCACATATTATCAAGGAACCCACAGCTGCAGCAATAGCTTATGGCTTGGACAAGAAGGGTGGAGAGAAAAATATTGTTGTTTTTGATCTTGGCGGTGGCACCTTTGATGTCAGCATTTTGACTATTGACAACGGAGTTTTTGAGGTTTTAGCTACAAATGGTGATAATCTGTCTGAACTCTGTCTAGCAGTTTTACATTACAAATTTGAATACGTGCACGGTGGTTATCATTGACTTTTTTGGTTAGCTTTTGAGCTTTGGAATACGGAGATGTACACTAAGTGAGGACTTTGACCAAAGGATAATGGAATATTTCATCAAATTGATCAACAAAAAGCACAGAAAGGATATGAGTAAGGATAGCAGAAATGAAATAAGACATTCAATGTGTTCCTTGTAATATAGATATAAACAAAACATTTAAAGAAAAGTAATTGCACAATGATCCAGTCCAAAAAAACAAGGTTCTCGACAAACCAATTAACTCTTCTAGAAAAACTCAACAATTCCAGTTTAATAAGGTTTTCGACAAACCAATTAACTCTTCTAGAAAACTTCAACAATTCCAATTTAATAATCCTATCGGCCTCTCTTTGTACCTTTTGGGACAATTGCTAGTAATAGATATTGATGAATTAGACATGGGATGAATTTTCTTCTTATTGCTCAATAATTTTTATGATATATTCTTTACTCGGTGGGATTTACCAACCACCATATTTTATCATTGCATGGTTTTCTTTTGCATTGCATATTGGATACTTGATTAATTTTTATGATATATTCTTTGACAACTAGGATTTACCAACCACCATCTTTATCATTGCATGGTTTTCTTCTGCATAGTAAAGAAAAATAACAAAGCTAGGCCATTGTTTTGAAATTCTTTTATCAATTTAAAAATATTAAAATTATAATCATTACAAACCTATTATAATCCTTACAAATCCATTATAAAAGTACTAGGAATACTATTTATGAACATTGCATGGTTTTCTTCTGCATGGTAAAGAAAAATAACAAAGCTACGCATATTGTCATACCGAAATGCATATTGCCTGATATGTCTATTTGGAACTCTAATAAACAATCCCAAATCCCAGCCTCCTTGGTAGGGATTTGGATCTGTGGCGAAATGATCTGTAGCAGCAGGCTGGACAACTATCTCGGGATAGCAGACATATGAAAATGCAAATGCTATGGAAGATGTGGCACAACGCGTTTGAGACACACCTACATTTATTCTGATCTTGCCATACCGAAATGCATATTGCCTGATATGTCTCTTTGGAACTCTAATAAACAATCCCAAATCCCAGCCTCCTTGGTAGGGATTTGGATCTGTGGCGAAATGATCTGTAGCAGCAGGCTGGACAACTATCTCGGGATAGCAGACATATGAAAATGCAAATGCTACGGAAGATGTGGCACAACGCGTTTGAGACACACCTACATTTATTCTGATCTTGCCATACCGAAATGCATATTGCCTGATATGTCTCTTTGGAACTCTAATAAACAATCCCAAATCCCAGCCTCCTCGGTAGGGATTTAGATCTGTGGCGAAATGATCTGTAGCAGCAGGCTAGACAACTATCTCGGGATAGCAGACATATGAAAATGCAAATGCTATGGAAGATGTGGCACAACACGTTTGAGACACACCTACATTTATTCTGATATTGCCATACCGAAATGCATATTGCCTGATATGTCTCTTTGGAACGCTAATAAACAATCCCAAATCCCAGCCTCCTTGGTAGGGTTTTGGATATGTGGCGAAATGATAATAAACAATCCCAAATCCCAGCCTCCTTGGTAGGGTTTTGGATATGTGGCGAAATGATCTGTAGCAGCCGGCTCGATAACTATCTCGGGATAGCAGCCATATGAAAATGCAAATGCTATGGAAGATGTGGCACAACGCATTTGAGACACACCTCCTCACCAATTGAAAATCGATATGGCAAATCCGGCAACTAGAACTTATACTATTACCAACCTCTAACATAATCATTTTATATTTAAACTTCTTAAAAACCATTGATTTTAACTTGTCAACCTGGCAGGGTTAAATAAATTTAACTTAAATACAACCATACCCTTCAAATTTGGTTCCTGCTTACTATAATAAATAACCGCCTGCAGGAACGTATTGCCAGATAACTGGGAAGGATCTGGATCTGTGACGAAATCTACGGCGGCAGACTGGACAACTATCTCGGGATAATAGCCATCTAGAAATACAATGTGTGTGGTAGATGTGGCCGCAACGCATTTGAGAGACATTCTCGCCCAATTGAAAACTGATATGGCAAATTGGGCAACTTGAACTTATACTATTACTATCGCCCAGGGTTGGAATTTGACAGGCATTTTGCCTGTCAGAGGCCATTTCGCCCGTAAAATACGTTGAACTTTTTTAAATGACCGTCAGGCATGACGTGTTTGGAAGGATGCAGAACGTATTTTTGACGGCTAAGGTTTTTCTGAAAACGTTATTAAAATCTTATCCAAAGTCTATACCTTTGAACAAAGTGTTACTATAACACTTTATTTTGAAATCCGGACAATGGGCTTGCAGTGTAATTTTGAAATCCGAACAATTTGCTTGCAGTGTAATTTTATCTTCATAATTATAGGATTTCCTGGTTATTCTAGTCTTGCGTTTTAACTATAATATTTGTAGAGTTGTATAATTGTTGAAGCTATGTGAATTTGCGGTTATGACCATAATATTTGTAGAGTTGTATAGTTGTTGAAGTTGTGTCAATTTGTGAATAAGGGTTTTTGCAGAGTTGTATAGTTGTTGAAGTTGTGTCAATTTGTGAATAAGGGTTTTTGTAGAGTTGTATAGTTGTTTAAGTTGTGTCAATTTGTGAATAAGGGTTTGAAAATTGGTTATAGAAAAAAAACTAGTTGCTTTCTGATGATTATTTTGAAGGATTGAAAAAATGAGAGGACGATAAGGGCAGTTTGCTCGACTTTATTTTACATAAATGTGTGGCTGAAATTAAAAGTCGTGTGCGCCATAAGCTCCATGATTATGGCTTCGACAATACTTGCTGAAATATATTATTCATGACCATCCAGCTCAGAGATAGGTTATTATTAACTATTTTTTTGGATTGGAATTAAGCATAATATGTTTTAAAGAAATTGTAGATTTATGTGGGTTAAATTATTTTTTAAATGTGTAAATTAATTCAGTGTATTTAAAACTCTCTTTAACTTTAAAGCATTAAAAATTTGATAATTTTTTTTTTTAAACTTAGTGTTTTCTTTATGATGTTTTAATTAAAAATATGAGAACGATAAAGGCAGTTTCCTCAGCTTTATTTTACACAAATGTGTGGCTGAAATTACAATTCGTGTGGACCATAAGCTCCGTGATTGTGGCTTCGACCATACTTGCTGAAATATATTATTATGACCATCCAGCTCAGAGTTGTGGTTATTATTAACTATATATTTTATTTGTATTGGAATTAAGTAGGGTATGTTTTAAAGAAATTGTGGATTTATGTGGATTAAATCACTTTTTTTAAATGTATAATTCAATTCTGTATGTTTAAAACTCTCTTCAACTCTAAACCATTAAAATTTGACAAATGCAATTTTTTAAAAAATTTAGTGTTTTCTTTATGATGTTTTAGTTAAAAATATACTTGAAATATATTTAGTAAAATTAGTGAATTGCTCTCTATAATATTTTAATATTTTTTGTTTATTTTTTTAACATAGTGGGAAAAATGATTATAATTCAGTTGTGAAATTCACATTGGGGACAATCATCACTGATAGCTATTCATAATGCAGGTTGACTCATCATGGCCTTGGAATTACCTAATGCAGGTGGACTTATCATGGTTATTCAAGAAAAACCATACCCTAGAATTACCTTACTAGTAGTTTGAGTTTGGATTTCACTCTTACCAAATGTCCCTGAGCCTTGGGCTATTAACCTATTTCCTTACATTCCATGAAATCAAACTCTTAGCCAAACAAAAGCAATTTTAAGACATACTATAGAACTAAAAAGAAAATCGTCAACAATTCTGATTTATAAATACAATTCTTTTATAAAATTTGTAAAAAATGAGTATATATTTAACTATTACTGTGGGTTATGTTTACTCTATCCATCACCAACAAGGTGTGTTACTTAAACACATACTTGTAGTATGTTAAGTAGGTTAAGCATTCAAGTAAACCAAAATCTAATTTATTATTTTTACAACTTGACCATCAGAATGAAATGAATCTAAAACATCACTAGAAACTATTTATTAATTTATTAAAATTAATAAATGTAGTAATGGTGTTGAAGAACTGAATTGTAAACATAATAATTTTGGCAAAACCGTCTAGAAATGACTTTTGTTTGGCTGTTTTATGCTTTAGGAATTATTACAAAAAGAAACTATAAACTTATAATAACAATTTTACATATTTTTATTCCCAGGCTTCACATTCTTAGCTTTTCTCTATTATCTTTTGTCCCATTAATATTACAAGCTTTCAATTTTCCATGGGTAAATATATTTAGGCCCCTTTTTCACCTTTGAATAATTTGCTTTCTTGTTGATGCAGCTTGAGGTGCATATGAGTGGACCATGCCAATTGAAGAGAGTTCCTGAGTGAATTTGAATATGCACACACATAGAAAGAAAAACATATTTTTATTAACCTATAGCCTAAGGATACACAAACACGGAAAATGGATCTAAGACCATTGAACAAAGGTTATTACCTAGTCTACTTAAATATATATCTAGAACACTAAGTGATCAATAAGCATCTAGTCTAATAGAGACTCTATATCAAATAATTTCATTCATATATATATATATATATATATATATATATATATATATATATATATATATATGTATGTATGTATGTGCACGCCCACAACACAACAAATTTGGCTTGGTTTGAAATGTTTTTGTTCATGATGAGGTCTCATCAGATGCTCGATCTTAGTATTATTGAATTCCCATAGGTGTCACCTAGGAGGGACAAGGGGAAGAAAACATATATATTTCATACTCCTTAAAAAGAATGTTGTTCAATAACTCACAATTCTTTTAGTTGATCACGGTAAGTTGGATTAGAATCCTAGTCAAAATAGTTTCCTTGAAATCCAATGAATATGTATATATCTCTTATGCAAACATCATTAAAATTCTCACTTGAATGAAACAAACAATCAGTCCATGAGTGTGTTAGTGCATCATCAAACCTACGTAGATAAAAGAACAAAACCTCTTCCTTGTCATAATAAATTTGGACCACAATCTTTCTTGTAGCCACTTGCTCTCCCTGAGTGTATTGGCCACCCAACTTTATTGGATTGTTTGGGTGAGAGGCTTGTCACAGTGTCACCGACTCACCACTCACTTACGAAGGTTATCTTATGTCACAATGTCGCCCGTGGAATAGTGGAAGTGTCAGTTCGAATACAATTTGCACCAGATATCGAGTGTCTCAACATATCACTCAAAAGCTTTGAATGATATGGCTTATGAAGAATGACATACTGCCACTTATGAAATACTAAAACACTTTTAATACATTGTACTTTCTTGACTACAAACTCTCCGGGGTGGACCCCCACATTGATTCCATGTGATTACAATAGTGGAGAGGATGTAGAGGATAGTCCATCTTATAATTTTACTTTGTTGGTCATCTTATATATCCCATAAGATCTCCTTAGTAATATCTCATATATACAGATGCTATGGCATGTCTGAGCCAAGGACATTTGATTTCAGAGTTATGGAGATTTTATTGTGAGTGTTCCATACAATTTCAAACCAAAATTGAGAATTCAATAAGTCATTTATGTGTTATGGTCATTTTGGTTTTTTTTTTATTATGATAGATATGTGTTTTTAATGAAACATTTATTAGTGAAGGGTTAATTTATCATCAAAACATCACTCTTGAAGGGCAAAATTTTAAGCATAACGTTTCTTGAAAGGCATAATAAATACCTAAAACGTAAAAAAAAAATTGTATGATGAGTAAAAAGGAATCCAAATTCCAACCCTGCTATCACCGATATGCTCCTCTGAAATGCTTATTCTACGCAACCCCATTACGCTCAACTGCTCCTCCGTTAGTAACTGCAACTCGGTAGTTCTGTCTCTGGTTGTGGGAGGCAACTGCTCCACAGTTACAGTTAAAGTTGTGTGTCGCAACTGCTCCCCAGCAACTGTATCTATCTGCTCATTTGGCAACTGCTCCTCCGCAACTCTATCTGTGTCTCTAGTTTGTACGAATTCAAGCCAAGTAGGCACATCGTCATTATTCGCATCTGCTAGATCGTTGTGAGTGACAGTATTATTATCAGCGGGAGGAGGAGTTTCAGCTGTTGTGCTACTCCTCCTGCGCCCTTCTACCGATGTTGATCTACTGCTGCTCCCGCTGCGCCGCTCTCCTGATCTTCGTGTTTCGTTTTCCATTTCGAAGCTAAAATAAAATGAATGGAGAGTCGTTTGTTAAGTGATGAGATGAGCGATGGAACACGTTATGCATTTTGGAAATGAATAGTTCTTTATTTATAGACTATGAGACTAGCCCCATCTGGCCGACGCCTTCTTCAGTGTACTCGATTACATTGATACTCCAAAGGGAAAGTTTCTCGGAAATCACTAGGTTAAGCAATTAACGCAACTAAAAGTAGCAGTAGCAGTTCAAGCTCGAGAATATCTGTGGAGAAGTTGCCTCACATAACCAGAGACACACCAGCCGCTATGGAGCAGTTGGCAGATATAGGGTACCTGTGGAGCAGTTGCGAGATAGAGCTGCAGTTGTGGAGGAGTTACCTAGCAGTTTGGCACCTCCGGAGGAGTGGCGAAGCATAGTCTCACTTGTGGGGCAATTGAGAGCAGTAAATATTCAGACCGACACTTGGACTAACGTATCAATGAGTAACAGCGGCGTGGGATTAACATTTCAGCAGAGCATATAAGTGATAATAAATTGAATTAATAATAAAATATAATAAAAATTGAATTCTTAAGTAGCATAAATTTTTAGTAAAAGAAAAATGAATAAGCAATTGAATGCATAATACCATACCTGTGGCTCTTATAATAATTTGAAATGGAAAGAAAGAGAAAATAAACTATATTTAATAAAAGATATACTCAATAATAATATTAAACATTGAATATGAATATTACCACAAGGTATACTCAATAATAATATTAAACTTTGATTATAATATTACCACAATTGGAGATCATGTTTCTAATAGAGATGAATATTACCACAAGGTATACTCAATAATAATATTAAACTTTGATTATAATATTACCACAATTGGAGATCATGTTTCTAATAGAGTTCTTCGAAGACTTGTAGTCAGATCATTATTATGTATACATAAATCTTGAAAATGCAAGTTTAAGTTGGAAAAGAGTGATATAATAATAATAATGGAAATATTTAATCAAACACTCAAAAAGAGAGCGTAGAGGGAAGAGAGTTTAAAATAATTTTTTCCAAAAAAAAATCTCTTGAAAATATGAATCACATAAATAAAATGGTTAATAATGGGTTTAAATGGAATGAAAAAAATTAATATAATATAATATAATTAATACCATTCTAGATCTATGTTAACTCTTGAACAACCAAGCTTTGAGAAGCATCAAATTTATTTAAGTTTACAAGTCAAAAGATTTGAGTCTCTTAGTACTTGGTAGATCCAAAGTTATAAAGATAGGTTTAGGTTGATTTAATTACTAATTATAATCAATTACATTTACAATTATAACTATTTATTTGTTGATTTAAGTTCCCCTATAAACAAGCTATATTGTAAATGAATATTATGGGTCAATACCATGGGTGCTCATAAACCTAGAGCACCCAATAAATTTTTTATTTTTATTATTTTAGTTTGAAATTATTTTTATTTTATTATTTTATTATTTTTATTTATATGATAAGATAGAACATGACATTATAACATCTCTTCCATACTGGATTCACAGACAACTCTCTCTTTTCTTCAACTTTATTTTATTAATAGCTATAGATGATGTTTGTAACTCAAAAAATTTGATTATTTTGGTATTGAATAGATCTAAAACTAAAATGGCTCGTGTAGATTTTAAACAACTAACTAATCTCGCTACGGACTAAATCTAAAATTAAAATAGCTCTAATTAACTTGTGTATCTTTTAAAGAACTAACTAATCGATATGGATTGCGTTTAACGGCCTGATATGTGACAAATCTTTCCATTACTACAACTAACTAATCTTGATATTAAGTAGATCTAAAACTAAAATGGCTCTAATTAATCAGTGTATCTTTTAAACAGCTAACTAATCGATATGGATTGGGTTTAACGGCCTGATATGGAGTAAAGAAGGCATCGACGAGAAGGGATTAGTGTTGTAACTACTGAAATTGTGACTCTAAATAAACAACTCATAGTTTTCAAATTTCAAAACGTGTGTCATCGCTGATCTCATGACGTAACGAAACACGAAGATTAGGAGAATATCTGTTGGAGGAGAATAACTAGAGACACACTAGCCGCTATGGAGCAGTTGCGAGATAGAGCTGCAGTTGCCTAGCAGTTTGGCACCTCCGGAGCAGTGGCGAAACATAGTCTCGCTTGCGGAGCAGTTGAGAGACGGAGCCACGTTTTTAGAGCAGTTAATATTCAGAGCCACACTTGAGGAACGTATCAATGAAGAACAGCTGCTTGGCATTAACATTTCAGACGATAATAATAGTATCACTTCAAGTTGCCTAATCTGCAATATCGATTTTGAATTGGGGGAGGAGGACGCTTCTCAACTGCAGGGCGGCCATATCTACCATACCAGCTGCATTTCCACATGGCTGCGATCACAGAGTACTTGTCCAGTTTGCCGCCGCTGATTCCAAATGCCACAGTAGAAATTTGTTTGTACCTATTTAAGTTCTGATAACGGAGAAACGTATTATATTTATTAAAAAGTTGGTAGAGAATCTTTTCAGGTTTAAAAGATATAAATAATCTAATTTGACGTTATTACCTGTGTATTACCGTTTCTCTCTTGCTTTAAGTTAGAAATATGATTTCAATTGTTATGGATTGAAAAGAGGATTCAGAAGATAATGCTGATTTCTTTACAGTTTTGAAAACAATACTATTATGGAGCAAATATCATGAATAAATTTATTATAGTTGTTTTATACTTCGTTGATCTCTCACAAGCTGTAAAAGAAACATTTCAAATGGATAAATATAATTTCAATAGCATACTTAGCAAATAGGTTTTCATCAAAAGAAATATTTTAAATCTATAAATATAGTTTTAATAGCACATTTAATAAATAGGTTTTCGCTCAATTGCTGATGGTAGTGGAAATGAAGTGTCACCAAATCGGAAGTCTTGCTAATCATAGTGGAAATGAAGTCTTATTGAATAGGAAGTCTTTTGGGTTCAAATCTTTTGCTATCGATAGTGGAAATGAAGTCTTATTGAATAGGAAGTCTTTTGGGTTCAAATCTTTTGCTATCCCCGAGGGTCTTGGTGAGAAGTTGGACATGATGAACACTTCACAAATAGGAGAACACATATACATGGACTAAGAAAGATAAGAAACTCTTTCAATCTAGATATGACCAAAATTGGTGTAATAAGCAATGATATTCTATAAAAATTGGTTACCAAAAAAAATTCCAACTAGCATAGTGGTAACCATAAAGAGTGAAAATATTAGATAGTTTTCACTTGGGATTTTGCAAAGATTTTCTAAGATCCCCTAGGCATTTCTAGCCTTACTTTTAAGAGTATTTTCCTCTTGGTTCCAATCCTTGTAAACCTGGTTGAAAAAGAGGTGAGTGATGTAAGATGTAGATATTTTTATGTTTGGAAGAAAAGAGGTGAGTGATGTAAGATGTTGATATTTTTATGTTTTGAAAAAAATAGGACATGGTAATTTTTCATAGAATAGACACTAGTCATCAAGTTGATAGGAAACTAGCCGAGATCCATCTTAACCCCTAATCTATCAAACCCCAAGAGGGATCAAATCACTCGAGGTGCCAAAATATATTTTGTAGGTTTGCACCTCAAGAGATTTGACCCCTCTTCCTTATAGTGACATTTATATATTATATGTTTTTATTTATTTCTCATGATTATATAATTGAAGAAAAGGTCTTTATAAAATTATAAAATGATAACATACTTACATTATGTATAACATCTATTGCCTACATATATTGAGATTTCATATATGTGCAACCATGAAATTCCTTTTTCCCAGCAAAAAAAAGAGTATATCTTAGTTCTATTAGTTCATTAAAGTTATGTGCACCTTATTCCTCTTCCTTTAGATGGCATTTATCATACATCGTCATTAAGAAATACCAAGCATGTGTCTTTTTGAATGGTGATTTCTAGGTGAGATTTTGGAAGCTTATGAGGGTCTCTGAGTGAAAATGTCCAATATGGCCATATGTTATATAGCATAATAAGTGATAGAGTGTTCAACATCTTCAAACAAAGAGTGATTCCCAATCATCGAAATGCCCCAAGTGATTATTGAAGGGAGGGATTTGTAATTTTTGATGTGATGGTTATCCAACTAGGATATCAAAGCCACTTCAAGTGAAGTTCCTTCTCAAGAGTAAGGAAGCCCTACTGAGTTTTGGGTGTTTATCCCATATAGCTATAAACAAGGTTTTGTTGGATAAAAGAAGAAACATAAATATTTTTTCCTTTGTTGGGTAGTGTAACTTCCAAATCCTTTCTTCCCACTCACGGGGATCAACATTGATTTCTTGAGTAAGGGCGCTATAGTAGAGTTTGGGGAGTTACCCACCAAAGGGTTTAAGGGACCAAATCAATTTATCCTTTTGATATAAGAAGGTGACAAAGGAAATTTGATGTGATTTTATATATTTTAACTGTTATCACTCCAGGAAATTCTCCGAGGTTGTAAATCAGAGATGCCTGGTAACATATAAATTTTAATATTGTTCTCTGAAATATTGGAATGAAAGATGGTTTGGATCAAGTCGGATAACCATTTCAGCTCTATTCACACTCAAGGCATGCATGAACACCCCCAATAACACAAGGCTTTAGACTGCTAATGCTCAATAGTTTGTATATTTAATGGATAGATGGAGAACACTGACTATGCTAGCAGGTTGCATACATGGACCTATACGAATGGCTAGCTACAGGCAGCAAATGAACTTACTGGCTATACCGGCAGATGCGTATATAATTACACATATAAATGGCTAGCCATAGGCAGCAAAGAAGCTTGCAAATGTAATATATCAAAGCAGAGATAAGATGACAGTTATCTGGCCTCGAACACACAGAAAACCTGAACAAATTGTTCAGGTGCAAGCATAGAACAGAAGAGAAATGGACATTAAACATGTAGCAGCAAAAGAAGCTTGTATTACTAAAGACTACAGATGAGAAGCTTGAGAAACAGGGGAGGAATAATCTCCAAAAGTTGAACGCTTGTTACATCTTGTTTTCATCTATTTATAGCTTGTTTACAATGGTCCTCAGCCTTTTGAGGCTTCAGGTGTCTTAATCTATCCTTCTGTCTTGTTTAACTGATTGATTCCCTCAATAGATAGGCATGGCTCGGCGGTTTTCCTCTTCTGACAGAGAAATAACCATACTCAGATATTTTGGGTGGCTTGCTGTGATGCATAGGAGCTCCCTCGTGCCAAAGATGCCCCATTAAGTTCGTTAGGCTGCTGCACTGGCAGGGCCGTTAATGCTCCATGATTTTATTTGATTTGGGTTGAGGAGTGTAGTGGCCCTTCCCCTTCCCTTTCTGTGTTCTATTTGTCGGCCGCTGTCCCTCCGCCGAATCCTTCTTCTGGTATATAACATAACTGCACGGTTCCTTCAAGGATGGCTTGCCGCTTGAACCTGCAATGGAGTGGCTGCCGTTCTTATGAAATCCCTACATCGGTTCCTTGTTTTTTTAATATTTGAACAATATACATAAAACAACTGCAAAATAAAGAAAAATGGCTCTGGCGGATTTGAAGAATATATATATTTTACTTTCAAATCCCATCGGATCCAAAACCCATCATAATCGGCATCTGCCCAGGGCTTCCCTTTATATTTTCTTTATACAAAGAAAATACACCAAATACATTGAAAACGATATGGGCGCGGACTTTAAAAAATATGAAATGGAGTGTTGTGCATATATCGGGTCCGGCCCATCGGCCTGCACCATCATTTGTGTTAAAGCCCCACCCCTTTGAAAGTGCCGATGCGATATCGACGATCACCACGGACCCGATATTTTATAAAATGGAGTGTTGAAGGGTCATCGGGTCCGGCCCATCACATCGGCACATAACATATGTGAAAGGCCCTGTACTCTTTGGCAGCCCCGATAGCGAAATGCCGACGTGATGCGAGCCGTTGATCTGTGCACGCGATTAATGGCCCTGATCAAATCGCTAGACCGCAATCGCAATGCCACTGCCGATACCGCCGACCCGCCGATCGCCGATATTGCCGCGGACCCGATATTTTATAAAATGGAGTGTTGAAGGGCCATCGGGTCCGACCCATCGCATCGACGCATAACATATGTGAAGGCCCTGTACTCTTTGGCAGCCCCGATAGCGAAATGCTGACGTGATGCGAGCCGTTGATCTGTGCACGCGATTAACAGCCCTGATCAAATCGCTAGACCGCAATCGCAATGCCATTGCCGATACCGCCGACCCGCCGATCGCCGATATTGCCGCGGACCCGATATTTATAAAATGGAGTGTTGAAGGGCCATCGGGTCCGGCGCATCTCATCGGCGCATAACTTATGTTAAAGCCTGCCCCTTGTAATCGCCGATAGCGAAATTCCGACGCGATCTGGACCATTGACCGGCCAGATCCAACGGCTGATATGATTTCAGACCCTTAAGCCTGCAACTTTGGTTTTTATGTGATTTTTTGGGTATTTTCACCTTCCAATAGTGTAATTCTGCCCTCCAAAGGGCTTCCCTCTTGCAACCTCTTTGATCGGTGGGTAGCTTTTGTCATGTCTTGATAATTTGAACAACAAACATGGATTTTGGGTATGACTATAAGCATATTTGCAGCCTTTGAGAGCTTTTTGAATCTATTTTTAATCCATTTGCATAGCAAAGCTAACACTGGCTCCTTCTGGGGATGAGATCCTCCCTGTGAGGTCTCAAGAACTGCAGATCAATGCCTTTCCTGTAGAAAACAAATTAGCCAAAATTTCCTAGTGTTCCATTGGGCATGGAGTCTACTTTGCTTATACTAAAACTGAAAAAATAAAATATTTACAGTTTTAAGGCCTAAAGACCTTAAATCACATAGCTTTTCAAAAACCGCCCATTAATTGGGCCATCAAAAACTGGTTCTCCCTCCATACTTTTCAGTATGAAGGTATTGTTCCCTTGAATCTGTGAAATGATGAAAGGGCCCGTCCAGAGAGCATCAAATTTCCCATGATTGCCTTTCTTTTCTTTAAATGCATCCCATTTCATAACCAAATCCCCAACCTGCAAGTTGTCTCTCTTTGCCTTCTTGTCAAAGACTTCCTTGATCCTCTGCTGATGTGCTGTAGCTTTTTCAATCAGCTGCTCTCTGATCTGATATAATTCTGTTAAATCAGTGATTCTATTGGCCATAACATCTTCTTCATTCTGCGCTGTTTGGAGCAAATTTGCCACAGGAAGAGTAAGCTGAATTGGAAAAATAGCATCAGTACCATATACCAGCTTGAAAGGAGAGCAGCCTGTAGATCTTTTGATGGTCACTCTGTCTGCCCATAGTGCATATTTAAGCTTTGCATCCCAATTCTTCTTATTATCTTCTAACAGCTTCTTAATAATCCTGATCAGACTTTTGTTAGAGGATTCTGCTAGACCATTCCCTTGGGGGTAATAGGAGGTGGAATGAACAAGCTTAATGCCCATTGAATCACACATTTCCACCAACTCTTTTGCCTTGAAGGATGCTGCATTATCTGTTGTAAGCTTATGTGGGCAACCAAATCTGCTAAAAATGTTTTCTGATAAAAATTTCATTACCACATTATGCTCAGCCTTCCTTGTTGGGATTGCTTCAATCCATTTTGTAAAATAATCAGTGGCAACTAATATCCACCTGTGCTAGCCACTGGAGTGCGGGTTGATTTCACCAACGAAATCCAAGCCCCACTGCTGAAAAGGTCCTTTTGCAATTATTGGCTTTAGGGGCAGGGATTTTAACTGCTGCTTTCCTTCAAATATCTCGCACCTGTCACAAGATTTAAAAAAAGCAAATGCATCAGAAAATAAAGATGGCCAATAGTACCCAGCTCTGAGAATCTTTTGGGCTGTAGTTCTCCAATAATGATGTCCTCCACACATGCTGTTATGGAACTGTTGCATAACTTTTATTGACTATTCTTTGTCCAGACATCTTAAAAGCACTCCAGATGGATCCTTCCAATAAAGTGAGCTATCATTGATGCAATATTTCATTGCCTTGAGCTTTAACGTTCTCGCTTGACTTTGAGAAAATTATGAAGGAACTTCTAACTCTAAAAGGAATTTAATTATTGCAGCATACCAATTACATGAAGCTAGGTTCTCGGCCACCGACTGCCCTCTCTGCGATTCAGCTGTTTCATGCTCTTTCATTAGACCATTTCCTTCTACATTGAACAAGAAATCGACGTCCAAAGATTTGCAATTTTCTTTAGCCAGCAGTTTGGCAAGCCCCTGACCTCTTACCAGCTTGGTAAGCTTCAGCTCTATGTTGAATTCTATCATTTTTGCAATCCATTTCGCTCTTTTTCCATCAACATCATGTTGCGTTAAGACATCCTTTATTGCAGCAGAAGGCACATATGCAACTATTTTGGAATGCAAGATGTATACTCTGAAAGCTTTCAAAGATTTGATAAGAGCGTATGCTTGTTTCTCAATAATATCATACCTCAGCTCAGCATCCCTTAAGGTTTTACTGAAAAATGCCACCGGATGCTCTGAGCCTTCTTCATTTGCTTGCAATAAGACTGCTGCAAGGGTGTCATCAGAGGAAAAAGAAAATATGCGGAACTCCTTGCTATAATCTGGACTGACTAAAGTGGGGGCCTCCATAATTGCCCTTTTAATGGACTCAAATGACTTTCTCGCTACACCATTCCACTTGATCTCTGACCCCTTCTTCAACATAGAGGTAATATGCTTCACAAGTTCTGCAAAATTTGGGATAAATCTCCTTACAAAATTAATCTTGCCTAGAAAAGACTGGATGTCCTTCTTCGATCTCGAGACAGACAAGGTTTGTATCGCTTTTACTCTTTCTGGGTCAATTCGGACACCTGCAGCAGAAACAATATGTCCCAACAACTTGCCTTCTTCTAACGCAAACTGTGACTTCTTAGGATTTACTGAAATCCCAAACCTTCTGCACTTCAAAAACACTTTCTTCAAATGTTGCACATGGTCTTGATGGCTACTGGAGTATACTGTTATATCATCCAGGTAGATAAGGACAAATTTATCCTTTTCTCCCACAAATGCTATATCCATAGCTCTCTGAAAGGTGGCTCCAGCATTCATCAACCCAAAAGGCATCTTGGAATACATAAAGGTACCCCAAGGAGTGGTGAATGCAGTCTTCTCTTGATCATCCCGATGCACAGCAACCTGATTATAACCTGAAAAACCATCTATAAAAGACATTACTTTGGCACCTGAGACTTGCTGCAACAAATGCTCCATTTTTGGTAGAGGATAATTATCCTTTTTGGAACATTTATTTAGATTCCTGAAATCAACACATAGTCTGATTTCTCCACTCTTCTTCCTCACAACAACTAGATTGGCCACCCATTTAAAATATCTGAGAGGCACTATGATCTTAGCAGCCAACAACTTTTTAATTTCTTTCTCAACCAGAGGAAGGAGCATAGGATTCATTGGTCTCAACTTCTGTTTGAAAGGAATAGTGTCTTTCTCAAGCGGAATTTTATGTTGAATTATATTTTCATCATATGTCTTCAGATCGCTGTACTCCCAAGCGAACACATCAGCAAATTGCCTCATTAATTTGCAGTATTCAGCACTCTGGTCAGCAGATAGATTGGTGGACAGATTTATGAATTTGCGGTGGCCTGGACCTCCTATATCATGTTTGCAAACTGCAGTTTGATCTTCTTTTTGGGCAGCTTTGTAAGGCACATCATTGTGATCAAACAATCTCTCAAGAGGAATTAGACCCTTAGGAATATGGTTGCTAGGGAGTTGGACTATGCTATTCTTGCCAATCTTATTTCTAAGCTTGGACTTGGGATCTTCTAACAAAGCATCATTATTTTGGTCAATTTGCATTTCAGAAAACTCATCAATGACTTGAAGAAACCTATTTAGCTCATCATCATCATCAAAAACCCTCCAATGGTGGACATTATCAGGCACGGAGGGTCTATACTTCATTTGTACCTCATAAACTAGTTTGGGAGGTGATGGAGGTATAAACAAACTAGCTGAGACAGCAAGGGAGTCGACAAGCTGATTTTGGGCTCTAGGAATATATGAAATGCAGAAAAATTCAAAGAACTCTTTGGTTCTCCATACCTCATCTCTGTACGCTTTTAGCCTTGGGTGCTTTGCTTGGAATGTTTTGTTCACTTGCTGAATTATCAGATCAGCATCTCCGAATACCTTCAGCTTCTTTATTCCTCTGTCTTTGGTGGCATGAAGGCCCAACAGCAGTGCTTCATATTCTGCTATGTTGTTTGTCACCTGAAAAACCAGCTTTAGAGACAATTGAATTGTTTCTTGTTGTGGAGACACTAGCACCACCCCTGCTCCTGCAGTCTCCTTGGTACATGCTCCATCAAAGAACATCTCCCAAATCTGACCTCCTGTATTATGCTCAGCCTGAGCTGTTGGTTTCCTGATCTGCAATGCAGCCTTCTGAGATTCTTCTATTTGGAGAATGCAAGCTCCAAAATCAGTGTCCACTACATATATGGGATGGTTTGTAGGATTCTTCTCATCGCTAATGATATATGCCAGTTGTGCTTCTCTATATAACCTCCTGCTCTCTCCTCCGAACACTGGGACAGTTGCATAAGATAAATCGTTCTGCAATGTTCCACCTAGTCTCTTAATCCACCCTCTGGACAACAGCATGCCAAACTTAGGAGGGACATCTGCCACCACAATATCCATTATCATGCTCTTCATGGGTAGCTGGGTTAGGGAAATGGCTAAATCTTTAATCAATCCCAGACATTTCACCTTCCTTGAATCAAACGAGAATAGGTCATGATATGGTCTAGTGATGTCAAGGCCTAACTCTTCCATGATGGTTTTAGGCATTAGATTGTGACTGGCACCTGTATCTAGGAGGCAGTTGTGGAGAATTTTGTCATTAATGGTCAAGGAGACATAAAAAGATGGGGAATTATCCTTGGCAGGTTCAGTCATTGGGCTTAGCACAACTGTAGGCCTATCGTCTTACAAATTGACAAAGTCAGTGGAGGTTCGTGTGATCTTCAGCTCGAGAGCCTCAAGGATAGGATTTCTAAACATCTCACTCTTTACCAGTTCTGTCAGAGGCACATATATTTTTAACTTCTGAAGTTCTGATTCGAAGCTAAAAGAGAGAGGTAGCTTGTCAGGACTTTTTACCTCTTGAACTGGTGCTTTGAGGGTGACTGGATCAGCTGCTGGTCTTCTTTGTATGCTATTCTGGGTCTCTGTTTGGACGGCAACTTTTTGGGCAGGATTCTCCTTGATATTATTTGCATTTGACCTTAGATTATATCTTTTCTGCTCCCCCGTTTGCAGAACAGCCCCTCTGTCCCACCTTTGACTGTCTTGCTCCTGCAGCAAAGACTCTTCGTATGCAGCCAATGTCAAAAAGGCATCACTTCCTTTATCTTCCATACAGAGAATTTCATCCTCATCTTCAATCTGTTCCTCCTCCATGAGCACATTCTGGAAAGGAGCCTTAACCTTTTGATCTTCATTAGTTTCTTTACCCCTCTGAATGGTTTGTGATTGTTCGTTGGCTCTTCTGAATGGATTCGGATTTCTTGGTGCAAATGTGCCTGGGAGCCTTGTCTTCCCAGGGTTCTGCTCAATCTCCAGCTTAGAAATTTTAGCAGACAGTGACTCGATCATTCTAGTCATTTTATCAAGTCTGGTATCTGAGGATGAAGCAGAAGAAGCCTCGCCTCTCAGCCTCCTTCTATCAGCATGACTTTTGAGCATTTCTGCAGCCATAATGTTAGATTCGACTTCTAGTGCCGCATCTTGCATTTCAGCTAGGGTGGCACATCTTCTTTCTCTCAACAACAAACAAAACTCAGAGTCAAAGGCACTGGTGTAGGCAAGTTTGGCAGAGGTGGGGGTAGGCTTTACCTCAGCTGGTATCTTACTATACATACGGTTGAATATTTTATTAAAATCACACAAGGATTCCCCATTTTCCCTCTTCAGGTTTCCAAACTCTGTATGATAGTATAGCAAGTCCTTTTTATCTCCCCAGTGTTTTAGGAACGTATCATCTAAAGCTTTGATATCTGCTATAGATCTTGGGGCTTGTTCTCTAAACCATTTCCTAGCCTCCCCATCTAGACTTTGGACAAAGACTCTCATCCACACATCATCTTCACTAATATCCAGATTATTAGCATAGCTATAAAATGACTCAAGGTGTTCTTCAGCAGTGACACCTTCAGTCCCAGTGAACTTGGGCATATACTTCTGATATTCTCCAGTGGGCATAGCATTCAAGGGAGTGGGCAATATTAAAGGTCCATACCTGGCGGCTATGATTCTTTCCATTTTGGTGGGTGCTTGTGGTCCTGCCATGTTTGGAATTTGTGGAAGGACACTAGCAGATGGGGCAGTAGGAAATAATGTAATGGATGGCAGAGATATTGGGATGTTTTGGACAGTATGGGAAGCTTTCTTTGGACTGATTCAAAGGGGAACTAAATGGAAAAGGAGCTTTATGAATCTCTGCAGGTACTTCTTCATTAGCAATACTAGGCTTTAAATCTTCAAACTGCGTATCCTCAACTAAGAACTTCTCATGCAGAGACAAATAAGATTTCTGGGGCTTACCTGATGTTGATGCTCCCTTCTGTGATGTTTTCTTTGGGTTAACAATCTTCTCAGGGTCCGGCACTTGGACAACTGGAGACTTCTGCGGATTTCTTCTAGTATGCCTCACAAACTGAGCCAGAACTTCAAATTGGAGTCGCCAAAGGATGGCCTTCCTCTAGTGGAGTCGCCAGACAGATGATTACAACCAACATCTATGTTCAAACCTTGTCTGTCATCAAAGCTTGAAGCTGTGTCGTCTCCCAGGGAAGTTGAGCTTCGATTCTCTTCTCCTCGGAAACGGCGCCAATTATGTTATCACTCCAGGAAACTCTCCGAGGTTGTAAATCAGAGATGCCTGGTAACATATAAATCTTAATATTTTTCTCTGAAATATTGGAATGAAAGATGGTTTGGATCAAGTCGGATAACCATTTCAACTCTATTCACACTCAAGGCATGCATGAACACCCCCAATAACACAAGGCTTTAGACTGCTAATGCTCAATAGTTTGTAGATTTAATGGATATATGGAGAACACTGACTATGCCAGTAGGTTGCATACATGGACCTATACGAATGGCTAGCTACAGGCAGCAAATGAACTTACTGACTATACTTGCAGATGCGTATATAATTACACATATAAATGGCTAGCCATAGGCAGCAAAGAAGCTTGCAAATCTAATATATCAAAGCAGAGATAAGATGACAGTTATCTGGCCTCGAACACACAGAAAACCTGAACAAACTGTTCAGGTGCAAGCATAGAACAGAAGAGAAATGGACATTAAACATGTAGCAGCAAAAGAAGCTTGTATTACTAAAGACTACAGATGAGAAGCTTGAGAAAACAGGGGAGGAATAATCTCCAAAAGTTGAACCCTTGTTACATCTTGTTTTCAGCTATTTATAGCTTGTTTACAATGGTCCTCAGCCTTTTGAGGCTTCAGGTGCCTTAATCTATCCTTCTATCTTGTTTAACTGATTGATTCCCTCAATAGGTAGGCATGGCTTGGCGGTTTTCCTCTTCTGACAGAGAAATAACCATACTCAGATATTTTGGGTGGCCTGTTGTGATGCATAGGAGCTCCCTCGTGCCAAAGATGCCCCATTAAGTTCGTTAGGATGACTGCTGCACTGGCAGGGTCGTTAATGCTCCATGATTTTATTTGATTTGGGTTGAGGCATGTAGTGGCCCTTCCCCTTCCCTTTCTGGGTTCTGTTTGTCGGCCGCTGTCCCTCCACCGAATCCTTCTTCTGGTATATAACATAACTGCACAGTTCCTTCAAGGATGGCTTGCCGCTTGAACCTGCAATGGAGTGGCTGCCGTTCTTATGAAATCCCTGCACCCATCCCTTGTTTTTTTAATATTTGAACAATATACATAAAACAACTGCAAAATCATGAAAAATGGCTCTGGCGGATTTGAAGAATATATATATTTTACTTTCGAATCCCATCGGATCCAAAACCCATCATAATCAGCATCTGCCCAGGGTTTCCCTTTATATTTTCTTTATACAAAGAAAATACACCAAATACATTGAAAACGATATGGGTGCGGACTTTAAAAAATATGAAATAGAGTGTTGTGCATATATCTGGTCCGGCCCATCGGCCTGCACCATCATTTGTGTTAAAGCCCCGCCCCTTTGAAAGTGCCGATGTGATATCAGCGATCACCGTGGACCCGATATTTTATAAAATGGAGTGTTGAAGGGTCATCGGGTCCGGCCCATCGCATCGGCGCATAACATATGTGAAAGGCCCTGTACTCTTTGGCAACCCCGATAGCGAAATACCGACGTGATGCGAGTCGTTGATCTGTGCACGCGATTAATGGCCCTAATCAAATCGCTAGACCGCAATCGCAATGCCACTGCCGATACCACCGACTCGCCGATCGCCGATATTGCCGCGGACCCGATATTTTATAAAATGGAGTGTTGAAGGGCCATCAGGTCCGGCCCACCACATCAACGCATAACATATGTGAAGGCCTTGTACTCTTTGGCAGCCCCAATAGTAAAATGCCGACGTGATGCGAGCCGTTGATCTGTGCACGCGATTAACAGCCCTGATCAAATCGCTAGACCGCAATCACAATGCCACTGCCGATAGCGCCGACCCGCCGATCGCCGATATTGCCGCAGACCCAATATTTTATAAAATGGAGTGTTGAAGGGCCATCGGGTCCGTCCCATTGCATCGGCGCATAACTTATGTTAAAGCCTGCCCCTCGTAATCGCCGATAGCGAAATGCCGACGCGATCTGGTCCGTTGACTGGCCAGATCCAACGGCTGATATGATTTCGGACCCTTAAGCCTGCAACTTTGGTTTTTATGTGATTTTTTGGGTATTTTCACCTTCCGATAGTGTAATTCTGCCCTCCAAAGGGCTTCCCTCTTGCAACCTCTTTGATCGGTGGGTATCTTTTGTCATGTCTTGATGATTTGAACAGCAAACATGGATTTTGGGCATGACTATAAGCATATTTGCAGCCTTTGAGAGCTTTTTGAATCTATTTTTAATCCATTTGCATAGAAAAGCTAACATTAACCACACTAGGTCTTGGTATTCTTGAAACCTAAGTTCTTTCCAAGAGAAATAGTGAGTTTGTCTTATGATGGTATCTCTTTGCGAGATATAATTGGGGAAGTGTTGAAATTTCTAAGTATTACCCATTAGAAATTTTATCTGTATTATCTGGTTTATTTCTCATACTTGTTACGAACAAGTTATTTAAACATATAAATACTGAAATAAACACAATACATTCTCAACCATCTACAAATTAACAACTAAAAAAAATAGCAAACACACAAGTGACACCATTATCTTTGGACAACTCGTCCCCGGAAAAACCCAACTTGGGAAAACCGATGCAACAATTCTTAGGGTTATTTTATTATGCAATCTTTTTTAGTAAAACTGGGTGCTAAACTAGCTCACCTGACAGAGAAAATAATTCGGCAGTAATACCTCTCTATTTAGGAGCAGATATTTAGAAAGTCTGCCCCACGAAACCCTCTCCAGCACAATCTGAAGCCTTACGTCAGCCCACCTGGCCTCTGCGTCAGCCCAAAACCCTTTGCATTAGCCCTTTGAGGCACTGTGAAACGTCTACAACCCTCTGTGTCACTCATGCATCTTCTGCATGGACGACGCAGGCCCTTCTGGCCTCTGCGCAGTCCCTTCTGCCTCGGCATGGCTCCCTCTAGCCTCGTCTTATACTTTTCCTTTTGGTCCTTCAATGGTGGAGATTACATCTCTAATTAATGATTAAGATGAGAATTGGCTTGATCCACGTCTTTTAGAACCTTCTAACCCAATCTTATATTAATACACGTTAATATTTTATTTTTCATAAGTTTAGACATAGGAACTCCATTAAAAATATCAATTATTTTAATATCTCTTAAACCATGTAGAATCTATCCAAACCATTTTTGGGTCTTGGTAATCTCATGTGCTTTAGCTTGTCCACCAATTTTCATGGCTAGAGCACATCCAATGCTACCCCAAATCAACACTTCCTCTTAGCAAGGATTGTGCTCTAGTAATACTCCACACTGAGCATCACTCTGATTATATGACACTGGTACCTATGCTGATGCTAGGCCTCCCCACCCAACATCCTCTATACTGTTGCATCCTGTATTGTTGCCTATGGCCCTGACACTATTGCATCTGTACGACAGCGCCCTCTGCATCCGTGTTGCTACTGGTCTTTTCTCCCAACACTGTAACCCCCTCTCATCATGCTGTATCGTGCTACTTCCAACTGCTATTTCACTACAAATCAGTTACTGAGAAGTAACTGATCCAGCCAACTACTCACATCCTTGTCAGGCTAGAAACACTCTCAATGTTGAAGCTCTCTCTACTGCTATCTCGTGCTCCCTCTACTGCCTCTACGCTACTGTAAAAACTCCCTACCTCTCGCACCATTGCAAACCCTTTTGTGCCATCCTACACTGTTGCAACCTATTATGTTCCTCTCGCACTGCTGCAACCCTCTCTCCGCTTCCTAGGACTACTACACTATAGCACTCTCTATTGCTTCATCTGCATCCGTTTCTACCAACATCTTCCATCCTGCTACTTCTCACTTTAGGGCTCCTGTAGCTAGGTATAATCCAAAATTTTATGTACCTCAAGGATCCTACTCCTCATCACCCGTAGTCTCCCTGACCATAGCTCAATGTTTCCCAACCTCTTCTCTAGAGGTACATGAGCACTCATGGCACAATCGTCATCCTCCCCTACCTCCTTTTCTGCCTTTGCTAGCACTGCCTTAGAGTCATATGCCTCTCCATTATTCTTCTTCCTTGGACACTGGTTCGAATTATGACCCAATTCCCCATAGTTGAAGCACTTTATTTTGGAGAGGTCCCTTTTCTTCCTCTTCTCTTGCTTTCCCGCAGATGCTAGAGCTACATCCTCTTCGTCCTATTTCTTGATCCAGACTCCTTTGTTGCTAGTTCACGTCTTGGACAGTCATCTAATCTCTTCTTGGCCAAGCGTTTCCCACAATTATTCCCAATTTGGAAGATTTGCCCTACCCAGAACACTCTGGAAAAATGTCTCCCACTCCTTGGAGACTGCATTTAGGGCGGTCCTCACCATCAACTCCTGATCTGGCATGGCCCCTATGGAATTCAGTTGGTCTCGGATCTCCTTCAATCTATCGAGGAAGTGATCTATCTAGTCCCCCTTCTGCATCTGGTATGACCGCAACTGATTCTCTAGTAACATCTTCCTCTGCACAGAAGTATGATGGTATAATGTCTTCAAGGTGTCCCACATTTCCTTTGTCGTCCCCTTCTCGAAAATATGTTGGACCACATCATCCTTGACCCCATCAAGGATTATGAATTTCTCCTTGGCCATTGCTTCCTCGTACTTCTCATTGTCAACTAAGTCAACTGGGATAGCCATTGTTCTCAAGGTGAAGGCCTTGATGTGATGTCTATCTAGAATGGACAAGATCCTAGCCTTCTAGATGACAAAGTTGTATGCCCCGCCCAACCTCTCCTGATCCCTCAATCCATTCATGGCCATCTCTCTGCTCTTCCTTTCGACACCCCGATTCTCTACTTACCTCTGGAAGTTCTCTCTTCGACTCCCTCTGAGTCTCTACTTCCCATCTGGAAGTTCTCTGCTAGACTCCCTCTGAATCTCGATTTCCCTCCTGGAAATCTGCCTGCCAACCATCGAGTCACACCTCTCTAATCTCCTTTGCACCTGCAACACTGATCTAGATTTCTTGGCTAGAAATACGCCTAGGTAGCGACTCCCTCTACCTTGGTTTTTCCCTGTTATGTACTGTTCTGTCTCGGCAACAACAACACCCCACCATCTTCACTCCCCGCAATCTGCCCACAACTTCCTATGCCCCGACAACTAAAGGACTAAACCTCTAGACTCTGCACAATCCCGACACTAGTTTAAAGGCTTCCCTAGCCAATTGTGCCAACCGTCCTGGTCTCTGCGTGGCTCTTCGTGAGCCTTTTGTGCCCTCCTTAGCCTCTACACTGGGCTCTCTCTGGCCTGAACTGATGACCTAGTCCCTCTACATCAACCCTTCTCTACCGCTATCTGCAAGGAACAAATTTTGTCACTCAGGACAGTTGTTTTTGCTACAAATTTTACTTCAGTTGGTGCCTTCAACTCTCCTGTGATCTGCAACGCTTTGATACCACGTTGAAATTTCTAAGTATTACCCGTTAGAAATTTTATCTATATTCTCTAGTTTATTTCTCCTACTTGTTAATTACGAACAAGTTATTTAAACATATAAATACTAAAATAAACACAATACAGTCTCAACTATCTATAGATCAACAACTAAAAGAAATAGCAAACACACAAGTGACACGTTAATCTTGGACAACTCGTCCCCAGAAAAACCCAACTTGGGAAAATCGGTGCAACAATTCTAAGGGTTATTTTATTATGCAGTCTTTCTGAGTACAACTAGGTGCCAAACTCACTCACCCGACAAAGAAAATTATCCGGCAGTAATACCTCTATTCAAAATCAGATATTTGGAAATTCTGCCCCACGAAACCCTCTCCAGCACAATCTGAAGCCCAACGTCGTCCCACTTGGCCTTTGCGTTATCCTAAAACCATATGCATCAGCCCGAAGAGGCACTACACAACCTCTACGACCCTCTGAGTCACTCTTGCAACCTCTACATGGATGACGCAAGCCCTTCTGGCCTCTATGCAGTCCCTTCTAACTCTATGTGGCTCCCTCTGGCTCAACATCTGCCTCTCTCTACTTCTGCGTTGGTCCCTTGACATTGTCTCTGCCTCTCTATCTCATACTCACTACCCCTCATTGTAACTAATCACTGATTCGATTTCTCTTAGTAAACCCCGCTCTAGAAAATGGAATGACTAATCACTCTGGGGTATTCTCCAACTAACCCTCAAGCCTCCTCTTATACTTTTCCTGTTGGTCCTTCAAAGGTGGAGATTACACCTCTAATCAACAGCTAAGATTATAATTGGCTTGATCCATGTCTTTTAAAACCTTCTAACCCATTTTTATATTAATACCCATTAATATTTTATTTTTCCTAAGTTTAGACTTAGGTACTCCATTAAAAATATTAATTATTTTAATATCTCCTAAACTGGGTAGAACCTATCTAAACTATTTCTGGGTCTTAGAGATCTCATGTGCTTTAGCCTCTCCACCAATTTTTGTGGCTAGAGCACATTTGATGCTACCCCAAATCAACAGGTAGAACCCCCTACTTATTAAGTTCAGGTCACAAAGTAGGTTCTCAACTATTAGATCTTTTGAGAAGAGATATATGTTTTTAGCCCCTAACCTCCAATACCCTATTGGGTATGTGTTACATTCTTTACTCAAATAGCTCCATGCATAATTAGTTACACTAGACGCATGCAAGGAGGTCACAAAGAGGGTGAATCCTTTGACAAAATTAATGGGTGGTCTTTTGCATATGTTTTTGGTATTCAAGCACACATTTTTTCCTTTTGTCAGTTTTATGGAATGGCATTTCAACTCACGGTTTTCTATTTTTTAATTTAGGAATTAAGGTTTTAATATAATTCAAGTTAATGGAATAGGAATTTTGGATTCCGCAAAATCATACATATTGTATTGTAAAGGTTGAAGTTTATTGATGATAAAAATTAGAAGTGCGGCTCTAAACAGCGTGTTGGTTTTCTTATTTATGATTCCAAGATAAATCTTTATGTAATATGTGAATTTCATTGTTTTATTTTTATTTTTATTAATAAGCTTTGTATGCATTACATTATAGTCTAAGGTTTTAAACTTACATTTGGTATTAGAGCGATTATTATCTTCAAGGAGACACCTTTGTAGTTAAGGATCTAGTTATCTTAGCTCTATAATAAGCCTTATTTTAATGGGAGTTTTGTATTGGTGATTCTTATGATGGAAAATAATGGTGTAAATTTTGAAAACAATTATTGAGAAATTTAAAGGGGAAATTTTTGTGCTACAAAATCTCTAGATGGAAGATATTTTAGTACACAGATTAGTCAATTGATGTGGATCTAGACAGTGCAGATATGGGGATGCCGATAGTAGACTAGACAAAGTTGAATTAGAAAGTGAAGAGCACAAGATAGTTGTGTTTTTCATATTTAGTGTTGTTAAATGTTTCAAGAGAAGATTTATCCAAAAGATTATGGAATAATTTAAGGGATAAGTCTGTAGTAAACAAACTTTTTCCATGAATGAAGTTGTACAACTTAAGGATGGATGATGGAAAGGAGTTGAATGACTTCAATACTATGGTAAGTTAGTTATTGTTTATTGATATTAATAATTTCTAATTAAAATAAGTGTATCAATTATTATGCTCTTTACCAGACTCATTAGAGAGTTTGGTTATATCCATAGGTAGTAATGCAACTAATTTAGGTTTCAATGGTGTGGTTTCATCCCTATCGTCAGAGGATATGAGGAGGGAAAACATGGAAATTCAAAGTACAAATATCTTCGTTATAAGAGGACATTTACAAGATAAAAATAAGAATAATTCCTCAAATGGGAGATCTAAATCTAAAGGTAGACCTAAATTTGCAACAAATTTTGTAAACAAATGTTGGAAATGTAGAAAAAAAGGGAATTTAAGGAAGAATTGTAAATCCAAAAGCATTTATAGAGGGAAGGAATTTGTGTTAGGTCCCTATAATACTAGTGTAGCCTCTGTGTTATTGTTGTGCCCCATAGAAGAGGTGAGGGTCATCGCTAGGATTAACAACTTTCATCATTGGAAATTTAGAGAAGCCTTAGAGATCGAAAAAAGGTCCGTCAATCTGAACAGAGATGATGGTTGGAGTATTAGCAGGTGTTGGATCCCTGCTCTTTCTTCCTAGGATTTTTTGTGTTTTCCTGTTATCTTCTTATTCTTTCCTTATTATTATTATTATTTATTTATTTATTTACTTATTTTTATTATTTTTATTATTTATCTATGAGAATTCTAATTCTTATTAATAGTATCTTCATAAATTTATTTCTTATTATACTTTTTATTATTTATTTATCTATTAGAATACTAATTCTTATTAATATTATCTCCATAATAATATATTTTCTCAGTTAATACTTCTATAAAAAAAATGGAAAGAGCGATGGAAGGACAGCGACTGCGACAGAAAAAGGTTAAGGGTTCCTGCTAGTGCTCTGGGGTACTGCTGCAGACCATAACCTGACCCGCAACTACCCTAAGGTTTACCTCGGCATTCACTCGACCCCTAACAATCTCGGTTTACCTTTCCGCTAGAGGGTTTTTTGGTCTATGCTTCGTCGTTCTTATGTGTTTGGCTTCCTCAGCTATCACATGCGACTTAACTAAGCGTTTTTACCTGTTACCATTTACCTCACACCAACTTACTGCTCCCCGTCGTTTACATTGTGATTCCGTTTCTGCTCCACCTTTGTTGGTGTCATTTCCCGTCGGCCAGCTTGTTCGAGGCAGTTACCCTCGTTCTCGGTGCAGCTGTCATTATGGACCTTGATGTTGTGGATTATTCGGATGAACTGCTAGAGGAAGGTTACATCTAGCAGTCCATATATGCCACCTCTGAAGGTATGTTAAGATTTAGTGAAGGGTTTACTGGCAATTTAGAAGTTTACCGTCATTTCTCTGGACCTGCTAATTCTACTACTGTACTGCTGGACGAGCGTCCTGTTTGGTCAACCTTGTCATCGCTTCCGCCATCCCCGACTACACTAGGGTTTATTGCGGGTTGTATAAACCCTTCCCTGGATTTGGAAGCCCCTATATCGGACCTGTCACCCCATCTAGCCGAGCTATCCACTGAAGTACCCTCTGTTGAGCCCCCAAGCATCAGACTTAATCCCTCCTCCTCTTCTGCTCCCCCCTCGGGTTGTTTTTCCTTTGTTCCTCCGCTCTCGAAGGCCATACCTGAAATACCTATAAACCCTAACCCTCTGACTGAGGGCCTTGACACAGCAAGGGTTTCAGAGCATCCCCACATCTCAGCAACCACACCCTAGAAAAGGCAGAAATTCTTTAAGACTAAGGTAGACGACGTGATCTTAAAGCTTGAGGAGGACATTTAGTGGGGAGATACTATGGACTATGCAGATATGGTTTTGGTTGGCAGAATCAGAGGCTAGAACTACTTAGCAGCTCATTTGAATACCTGGGCAATTGAGATTTGGGGACACCACCTAGCGGACATCCCCTTTGTTCAAACATTTGTGAGGGGATGGTATGCGTTGAGATTTGCTAGGGCAGACCATATGAACTGGGTCCTTTCCTCCTTTTGGCACTTTGAACATGCTCCTGTGTTATTAAAACGTTGGATGCCACTTTTTGACCTAGAGATGAGGAAATTGGTGTTGGACCTATTTGGATCAGGCTACCTGGCCTTCCATTACAGTATTCGTCCGAGGACATTTTTAAAAGGATTGGGAACTCGCTAGGTACCTACATCGAGTATGATAAATCCTATCAGACTACGAGCATGATGGCATATGCGAGGATATTGGTTCATCTGGATACTAGAGGTGGACTGCAAGAGCACATCACAATTCAATGGAGATCTTCCTCATGAAAACAACTGTTAGATTATGAAGGCATTCCATATCATTGTAGAAGATGCCATAAGGTGGGACATCTATTCAGGAATTTCCCACTCAATCGAAAGAACAAAAAGATTTCTCAGGAAATGGATATGGATCCCCCTGTGGATCAGCCTCAATAGCTTGTTGTAGTAGATCATATAGAGGAGAAACTAAAGACATCCGGGGATACAGTTGACGCACCTATTGTTGGAATGCAGAGAAAGTGTGGAAAGGCACCTATCCAGCCTTCCTCTCCTCCAATGACGCGATCTAGGGCTGCCCAGGGTGAAGTCTTCTCATCGGGGAGTGCAACTCAAGGGCAGACTTCCTATCAAAGGAGGCAGTGCTCAGGCGGGATGGTGATTGGTTAATTCAGGAAGAAATTGATGGAGTATTCTATTGGCACTATCATAGACCCTTCATCGATTTGCATGCTCAACAAGGGCCATGAACTTATCATGGATTTTTGAACAATTGTATATAATTATGTTTTATTTTCTTTTTTATGTTGCACATGAACATACAGTACAGTTTATCAATTTCCCTGTGAAGAGACATTTTCCATTTTTGGATGTTTACAGTTATCATTCTCTTTGTCAAGAGACAGTCACCATCTTTGGGATGTTTTTATACCGCTCCCCGAGGAGCCCAGTTTTCTCTTTTTCGTATCATTTTTGTATCACTCGTTTGACGAGCTATCTAGCCACAAACTGCATATGCTACAACATCTACAAAATGTAATTTCTTATTATTAATGGAAAGTACGACTTTTTTCCAAGGGAAAAAAATACTTCTATAAAATCGTTTTTTATTATAATACAAACATAGTTTAATTTAATAATATTAATATTAATTATTATCAAAATGAGATTATTCTATTGATTTTATTTATTATATAAATAATATTTTAACTTAATTCAAAAATAATATTAATTATTAATTAAAATTCTTTTTAAATTCTTGGTCAAAACTTAATTAGTTATTTCAGCCTTTTAGTCAAAATAGTTGTTATTTTCTAATGGCTAGTTAGCTGCTCTCATCATCTATTTATTCCATTGCCTAGATTTGATTCCTCATCTTGTCCTAAAGATGAACCACACTAGTTGGTTCGAAACACGTCGACAGGATTTTATGTTATGTGATTTTTACCGAAAATGTTGTTTCAATTAATATGGATCACAAAAGTCTAAATTCTACAATCCCACTAATGCTATTATTGTGTCCCACATAAACCATTATTTTTATTGTTTGTCCTTAAATTATTATTGTTACGTTGGGTCAAGATAGTTACAGCGCACAAACTAAAATCGTAGCGCTAGAACATTCAACCTCTAAACACCTTTGAGCATAAAGTTTTAAGGGAAAAATCCTTTTTAGAGTCTTTAAACTAAGGCGACTATTTGTATGTAGAGGATCTCACAAAGAAAAGGAAAATTGGCGACGAGAAAGAAGGAAATTATCTCACTGTGTGAATTCACAACAAGTTGGGATGAAATCACAACGTTGAGAAGGAAAAACGCAACGAAATGCAAAAAAGTAGCTACGAAAATTTTGTTCTTTTGCAAGCTCTAGACAGTTTGCATTGGATTTTAAATGAAATCTCAAAGTTCTATCATGACTAAAAAACAAAAGGAAAACTGAATTTTCACCTGTGAGAGTATTTGGGTCGTCGAGCTACAAGAAATTGAACCATGTATGGATTTGCAACACCCCTACCTCCCTTTTGCAGAGAAAGAACCGAACCTTTTGAGCTTTCTGATGCTGATAAAGAAAAGTTGAGCGCTAAGAGATAATAATGTAGGTTCAAATAATCACTTTCAATGGCTTGGAGCAAAGGTGATCGTTCTAATTATGATTTAAGGAGAAACATCACGAAACTACAATGTTTTTCTTGGACTCGTAGTGCATTGGGAATTTAAATAATTGTCCTTTGACTGTTTTCGTTTGATGACCTAACATGTTTTCCTTTTAAACTAACAACCAAAATGACGTAAGGATGCCTATTGGTCACGATCAATTCATGATTTCTTTGATGAAGATATTATTACCAAACTAAGGTGGCCTACTAAGTCTTGTTGATTTAGGGTAGCATCGGATGTGCTCTAGCCATGAAAATTGGTGGAGAGGTTAAAGCACATGAGATCTCACAGACCTAGAAATCGTTTTGGAAAGTTCCATCCAGATGAAGAGTTATTAAAATAATTAATATTTTTAATGAGTTCCTAAGTCTGAACATAGGAAAATTAAATATTAATGGGTATTAATAAAGATAAGGATGAGAAGCTTCTAAGATATGAAGATCAAGTCTATTCTAATCTCAGTCGTTGATTAGGGACTTAATCTCAACAGTTGATTCATCAACAGGAAAAGTATAAGAGAAGGCTTGAGGGTGAGTTGTACATATACTAAGGGAGACCAATCAGTTCAATTTTTGGAGCGGGGTTTGCTAAGAAATTCAAACTAGAGGTCTAGATTGCATCAAGAGGTAGCAAGTACATAATAGAGAGGCAGGAACTGTGCCAGAGGACTAATGCAGAGTTCAAAGAGGTAGGAACAAAGCTACTTAGGAAGACACAAAGGTCGCTGGACTGCAAAGTCACTAAAGGGCCTGCATGGGTGATGCCGAGAGCCCAAGTGCTGACGCAATGAGGTAGATGCTGACGCAAAGGGTCTAGGAGATGCACAGAGGCTAGATGGACAAACTTTGAGCCTAAGGGAGGCATCAGAGGATTTTTCTCTATTGGGTGATCCAATTTGGCATCCTAGTTGTACTCGAGAAAAGCTTAATAATAAAATCCTCCTCTACTGCATCGGTTTTCCCGCATTAGGTTTTTTCTGGGGAAATTGTCCAAAAATGTTTGTGTTGATGTGTTTGATTATTGTATTATGGTGTGATATCTATAGTAGAATTTATTTTAATATTTACTAAAGGGTTTTCGTAAATAACTTATTTGAAAATAAGTAGGTAAAATAAATCAGTTGTTGCAATAATAGAATTTTCACATGGTATCAGAGGAAGTAATCAGAGACAGGAAGGGAGAATCAATTATGGGTTGAGATCATGATGCAGAGGAATTTACGTCAAGAGACTCGCATAGATTTTTCAGGAAATTGCATAAGAGACAGTAATTTCGATTTCTCTATGCTCGCTTCCAGATTGGAAGAAGAAGTTGCTTATGTGGCAATCTTTGCATCATCAGAGGTATGTTACATAGAAAGTGGAGCCTACTGGCATATGACAAGAATCTGAGAATTTTTCTCAGATTATCAGGACGAAAGGATGAATTTTCATATCACCATGGGGAATAAGGCAAAGTGTACTCCAGTAGGGAAGGGTACCATATTTTTTCAAACAGAAATGAGAAAGCGGTTCTGTGCTACCAATGTGCTGCATGTGCCAAGACTGGGGATGAACTTACTTTCCATATCGCAACTTCGAGGAAAGGGCTATGATGTTTTCTTCATTAAGAAGAAAGTATATGTCAAACACCTGAATTAGAAAAAGAAAGTATAGATTGGAATCAAAAGTAATAGGTTGTATAGGTTACAACTAGAATCACCAATGGCACTGATAGGCAGTAGTGGAGACAAGGATTTGAATGAAATATGGCACATAAGAATGGTACATTTGCACCATGGGTCTCTGATAATTCAAAGGAAAACTGTAACAGGAGTTCCAGATCTTAGTACAGACCAAGATGATGTATGTAGTGTTGGGTTGTGTTATATTCTTTCCACGTAGTTAATAGGGGGTTTGAAGGGCACCCGTAACCCCACTTTATGGGGTCCGAGGTAGCGCCCCGGAAAATTTTGGTTTTGGACCATATGTTAGGTTGGGCAGACCCACCTATGGTTTTGTGCATGATTTTCGCACATGTTTTTTGGACGCGATGGTTTTTGGTCCATGGTATTGGATGCTTCGGCATGTATAAATATGTATTGTAACATTGAAAGGAACATAATGAAAAATCAAGCTGGTAGTCCCGGTTTTTGGATCCAGGGAAAAATCTCTGTGCATATGTGTTTTATGGGTTATGCTCTCGCATTATTTATTTTCTTTGTTTAAGAATTCGTATGCAGGTAATTTCTGTACAAGGTTAAACCTACATTTGGTATCAGAGCTGTTTTGGCTTCAAGGGGACGCCTTTGTTGCTGAGGGGTTTCGCTCGGGCCTGTGGTAGACCCTGTTCTATGGGAGATCTGCGAGATCGATTCTGGTGGTGAAAGAAGATGGCGAGCAGTGGAAAGATAGAGATTGAGAAGTTCAATGGTCAGAATTTTGAGTTGTGGAAACTCAAGATGGGGGATCTGTTGGTGGATAAAGATCAGTGGATCGCGGTAGATCTGGGTACTAAACCATCGGGAGTGACCGATGAAGAATGGAAGAAATTGGATCAGAAGGCAAAGAGCACAATACGATTGTGTGTCTCGGATTCAGTATTGTTGAATGTATCAGGGGAAGCTACGGCAAAGGCTTTGTGGGTCAAGTTAGGGACTTTGTACCAATCTAAGTCTCTGGTGAATAAACTGTTCCTGCGGAAAAAGCTGTATAACCTGAGGATGAAATATGGAGACTCGGTGACAGAGCATTTGAATGCGTTTAATACTGTGTTAAGTCAGTTATTATCTGTTGATATTAAAATCTCAGATGAAGATAAGTGCATCAATCTGTTGTGTTCTCTACCAGATTCGTGGGATAGTCTAGTTATTGCAATAGCTAGCAATGCAACTGCTTTGCAGTTTGATGAAATAGTCTCAGCCTTGCTGACGGAGGAGATGAGACAGAAAAATATGGACAACCAGAATGGTGATGCCTTGCCTGTACGAGGACGGTCCCAGAACAGAAACTAAAATAAGTCATCGAGTGGGAGATCTAAATCTAGAGGGAGATCTAAATCTCCAGGAAAACCTACAAAGGTGGTGTGCTGGAAATGCGAAAAGGAAGGGCACTTCAGAAGGGATTGTAAATCTAAAGCTCCTGATAAAGGAAAGGGATCTGATGATGCTCCTTCTGCAGAGGTGAAAACCACCTCAGATGAAGGTGGGGATGTGTACTTGGCTTCTTCAAGTACACATGTAGATCATGAGGCATGGTTGATTAACTCAAGTGCATCCTTTCACTTCACTCCCCATAGAGAGTGGTTCTGCGAGTATGAGAAATATGATGGTGGTGATGTCTTCTTAGGAGATGATAGGAAGGCTAGAATCATTGGTCGGGGAAAAGTAAAGTTGAAGTTGCAAGGTGGAAGGGTTAGAACACTTCCGGGTGTTCTACATATTCCTGCATTGGCCAGAAATCTGATTTCTGTAAGCAAGTTGGATGATGCAGGTGTAAAGACGGTGTTCGAGAAAGATACCTGCAAGATGGTTCGAGGAGCACTAATATTAATGCGGGGAGTTCGGATTGGAACTCTGTACAAGCTGCAAGGTAGCACTGTTGTTGATGGGTGCAATAGTTCTATGGTTCTTGAAAATGGAGTAGAGAATCTAGTGGTCTCTGGAGAGAAGACCATGTTGTGGCAACAAAGGCTTGGACATATTGGAGAGAAGGACCTTCAAATACTTCATGGTAAAGGTATGGTAGAAGGTATGAATAATAGCTCTCTGGATTTTGATTTCTGTGAAAATTGTGTATATGGGAAGCAGAATCGGGTGAGTTTCCCCTCTGGTGGTAAGAGGACAAAACAAATATTAGAGCTTGTGCACAGTGATGTGTTTGGACATGTGAAGGTTCCATCACTGGGTAAGTCTCTGTACTATGTATCACTCATAGATGACTTCTCAAGGAATACATGGATATATTTTCTTAAGAAGAAATCTGAAGTCTTTGACAGGTTTAAAGAATTTAAGGCTCTGGTGGAAAATCAGACAGAGAAGAAGATAAAGGTGTTGAGGACAGATAATGGTGGAGAATTTTGCAGCAAGGAATTTGAAGAATTTTGTAAGAAGTGTGGTATAGCACGGAAAAAGACTACTCCATATACACCTCAGCAAAATGGAGTCGCAGAAAGAATGAACAAGATGTTGATGGAAAGGGCAAGAAGCATGCTCAGTGGTGCCGGGTTAGGACAGGAATTCTGGGCAGAGGCGGTGGATACTGCATGTTACCTGATCAACAGATCACCTTCATCAGCGTTGGAGGATAAGACTCCACAAGAAGTATGGACTGGTAAGAAACCCTCTCTTTCACATCTAAGGGTATTTGGATGTGATGCATATGTACATGTTCCAAAGGAGAAACGAACCAAGTTGGATAGTAAATCTGAAAAGTGCATCTTTATTGGGTATAAGGATGGTTTAAAGGGTTATAAGCTTTGGAACCCAGTCACACGGAAGGTTGTGTACAGCCGAGATGTGTTGTTCAGAGAGGTAAAATATGTTATTCAACAAGAAGTCCAACCAAAGGAACCTGAGAAGATAGAGTTTGAGCCAAAGGAGGAAGAATCAGACTGTGCAGCAGAGGAGGAATCAGAAGATGAAGAGCCACAAACTCCGGCTGTGAGAAGATCAGTTCGAGAAAGAAGGCAGCCAGAAAGGTATAGTCCATGTGCTTTCAGTTCAAATTTTGCTTTGTCTGTTACTGATAATGATCCCAGAATTGTGAAGGAAGCAGTGGATTCAGAGGATGGAAAACTCTGGAAAGAGGCCATGGTCGATGAAATGGCATCTTTGCACAAAAATGAGGCTTGGGATCTGGTGGAGTTGCCGGCTGGAAGGAAACCCATTGGCAGCAAATGGGTGTTCAAGAAGAAGACAAATGCAGAAGGAAAGGTGGAGAAATACAAAGCTCAGTTGGTAGCAAAAGGTTATTCCCAGGTGCGGGGAATTGATTTTGGTGATATTTTTTCTCCTGTTTCCAAGGTAACTTCTATTATATTACTTTTATCTGTTGCTGCTGCTTTTGATTTTTAGGTAGAACAGATGGATGTGAAGACATCATTTCTTCACGGGGATTTGGAAGAGGAAATCTACATGAAGCAACCTGAAGGCTTTGCGGTGAAGGGTAAGAAAGAACTGGTATGCAAGTTAAAGAAGTCTCTATATGGGTTAAAACAGTCACCAAGGATGTGGTATCAAAAATTTGATACATTTATATGGGGACTTGGCTTCACCAGAAGCAAAGCAAATCATTGTGTGTATTTTAAATTAATTGGTGACCGTATTATTTATCTGGTCTTGTATGTGGATGATATGTTGCTGATTGGAAATGACAAAGAAATTATCCAGGATTTGAAGACCCAATTGTCCTCCAAATTCGACATGAAAGATCTTGGTGCTGCAAACTATATTTTGGGCATGGAAATTAAAAGAGATCGGTCAAAGAGGAAGCTCTGGTTAAACCAGAGGAAGTATGTCGAGACAATACTCCAAAGGTTTAATATGCAGGATAGTAAACAGGTGAAGGTTCCTATTCTTGTAGGTGTGAGGTTATCTGCTGAACAGTGTCCCAAGACACAAGAAGAGGAAGAGGACATGTCCCATGTTCCATATGCAAGTGCAGTGGGTAGCCTAATGTATGAAATGGTCTGTACTAGACCAGACATTGCACATGCAGTGGGAGTATTGAGCAGGTTTATTTCAAAACCTGGGAAGGAGCACTGGACAGCAGTGAAGCGGGTTTTCAGGTATTTGCGTGGCACTAGTGATTATGGTTTGTGCTACCAAGGAAGACCAGGATTGGACAGAGTGTTGGATATTCATGGCTTTGTTGATGCAGACTAGGCTGGAGATCTGGATCAGAGAAGATCTACAAGTGGGTATGTGTTTAACCTATTTGGAGGTGCAGTCAGTTGGATGAGTAAGAAACAATCTGTAGTGGCACTATCAACTACAGAGGCAGAATACATGGCAGCCACTCATGCAAGCAAGGAAGCAGTTTGGCTGTAGAGATTGTGTTCAAGTATGGGGTTAGTACAGGGAGCTATAAGAATAGACTGTGATAGCCAAAGTGAAATTTTCTTGGCAAATAACCCTGCTTATCATTCAAAGACAAAGCACATGGATGTTCAATATCACTTTGTGAGGGATATGATAGAAGACAGAAAGGTGTTGCTGGTAAAGGTGGACACTTTGAAGAATACTACATATGCATTGACAAAATCTGTGAGCTCTGAGAAGTTCTCTTGGTGTGGAGAAGCAATGGGAATCTCAGGGCTGAAAAAATGAGTAAGCTCTCCTGTGGCCCCCTGTGGAAAGAAAACAGCAAGTGGGAGATTGTTGGGTTGTGTTATATTCTTTCCACATAGTTAATAGGGGGTCTGAAGGGCACCCGTAACCCCACTTTATGGGGTCCGGGGCAGCGCCCCGGAATATTTTGGTTTTGGACCATATGTTAGGTTGGGCGGACCCACCTATGGTTTTGTGCATGATTTTTAGACGCGATGGTTTTCGGTCCATGGTATTGGATGCAATGGTTTTCGGTCCATGGTATTGGATGCTTCGGCATGTATAAATATGTATTGTAACATTGAAAGGAACATAATGAAAAATCAAGCTAGTAGTCCCGGTTTTGGGATCCAGGGAAAAATCTCTCTGCATATGTGTTTTATGGGTTATGCTCTCGCATTGTTTATTTTCTTTGTTTAAGAATTCGTATGCAGGTAATTTTTGTATAGGGTTAAAGCCTACATGTATGTGTTTTAAAAACAATCCTTGTACTTTTTACTATTGAATTTCTAAGGACTGTTATTCTTTCAATCATATCTATGTCCGTGATATATATGAGGAACAGTGTAATAATGTTTTCTTGATTGCTTTGTTCAACTATTTGGGCTTAGTAATTATCGTATGAAGAAATATCTTTGTTTACCAACAAGAGTCATCTATATGCCTGTTTGTGGATGAAGACCATCAAAAGTTACGCTAAAAGCAGCAATTTCCCGGGAAAGATAGTTGTTTATAATTTTACTTTTAGATTAAATCATTCATCCATTATCATTAGATATTAGAGAATTAATCATTTATCCATCCTATATACCAATTATTGGGAAATTGGTCCCATTATATCTAGTCGGAGCCACCACACCAAATGGAAAAGGAGCTGCCTTTAAGGTCCGGACCGGGTGGTTATCCCCGATGTTGATGCAACGATTTTCGAGGCATAAACATTTTTGGTGCTAGAAGGAGGGCATGAACTGTGAATGGCGAGAAAACCTAAACCTATAACCCATTCTGAGAGTAAATCTCCCTCCACCTCACCTTGTACCTCCCGTTTGCATGCTGGAACTCCAGTATTCAAGCAAGAAGAAGAGGAATCAACTACCACTGCTCAAACTCACCATACTTCAGAACGATTAAGTCCTGAGTCCCCTGAAGTTCATTCTCTCATCCATAAACTTCAAGGCTTTTCGATTTCACAATAGAAATCTGAGGTATCTCAAGGCAGTGAGACTTCACAATTCGATCTACCTCACCCTCTCACCAGACTTCAGAGCGGAAAGCTCGGTATCGAACCTACCGAGTTGCATTTACCTAAAAGGAAAAGGAAAAAAAAAATACTAAAAGATCTGACAGTGAAACATTCTCATCAACATCTTCCATCTCATCTTCCCTAGTGCGAAGTCAGCCATCCACTCCTTCATTACATATTGTTGTTCAACAAGGATCAGGAACTTCAACATCCAAACCTATACAATCCTCAATATCAACTCCTTCCCAAACATCTAGAATATCATCAAAAATATCATCCACTACTGGTTTTTCAATGGCTCAGAATCCATGGAATAGTCCTGGTGCGGTCACCATGCCTGCACCATTACACCCATTGCCTGATTTTCCTAAAAAATGGTTACTGGTTATTCTATGGACTACAATAATATCGAAGATATGAAGAAGAATAAGGCGAATATTACTATGTTTGAACTTAGCAAACTCAAACATCAGCAGAAATTACTTCTTAAGGAGTTAAATGTCGTTCCTTCTTCACCTCTTCCTAATGCTGTATTGTCCAAAGATGCTAATGATTTAGGCCAACCACCTTCTGGTAGAGTGGAAGCTACTGATGCAGTCTTAATTGGGGATAGATCAAATTCTCATACTTCTCCTTTCCTCTTAACCTATGAGATCTATAATAGAAACCTACACAACTCTTTGATTGACTCAGGGGCTTCCTCTAATAGAATGCCAGCTTCAGTTTGTTCGAAACTGAACATCGAACCCCAAAATTATGCAATTCATATTGTACAGTTGGATAGAACTAAGGTCCAGGTTTTAGGAGAAATCAACTCAGTAACTATCAGGTTATCAGTTGATCCTAGAGTGGTTCAAAGAATTGATATTTTGATCGCCGATATACCTGAGTTCTATGGATTGAATTTAAGTAGAGATTGGTCTGAAAAACTACATGGTTATATTTCCACCGATTGGTCTCATATGTGGTTACCTTATAAAGGAAAACCAAATCAGATCAAGATTGATCGGGAGAAACACATGACCCATACAGTTACCGAGTTTGAACAAGAAAACCAACCAATATCATTCAATAACAATATTTTGGGGAATTATTCATCTGAATCATTCTTTGGAAATTTCTGTTACACTAAAAAATTTCACCATGACTGTTTACAGTTAGTATGGCTCAATCAATAGTCATGCTACCCTCTTAGGCAAGTCTTATGCCTCTGCTATCCATCTCAAACTCAAAGAAGGGAGAAAGTCTTGTAAAAAATGTGTTTATCTCTGGGGACGCAGGTTCTCTCAAGCCTTACCTGCGGGGACGCTCACAATGTTCACAAAGGCTGCGTCCTTGGACGCTCTGTATATTAAGGGACAGGTGCGTCCTTCTGTAAAAGGCAAAATGCGCAAGTTTCATCTTAAAAAAGTTACTTGTGGTTACTTCTAGAACTTTCTAGAGGTCAGTTTGATGAAATGGATGCGCCTCCAGTTGGTTCATGTATCCCTATTAAGGAGGAACTTATCCCATCAATAAGGGAGCTATCCCACCCAAAGAGGGGGATTATCCCATTGATGGTGGACCTGAATAACCTCTTTACAGCACTATAAATAAAGGCATTGAGCCAGAGGGAGAAGAGGTTGAAGCTATACATTTTCTTTGGGTAAATGCTGCAGGAATTAGGACTCCCATTTAGAACCTTGTGAGGAGAGATTGTCTTTGCTTGATTCTACTTGGAAGTGGGTGAGCTTTGTCAAAGTAGAGGAAAACCCTTGATGGAACCTGGGAGGAACTTGCACAACACCAAGGCCAGGTTGTAAGAGTTTCTTTGTTTCGTTATTAATACAAACTGGTTCATTTTTCTCAATAGCTTGTGTTAATGAGTTATTTCATGTGTTCCTTGGTCTGCATGTTGAATATATGTTTTATTATATGAGATGCAAGTGCTTGGTAATTGTTTGATTGTTTGTGGTTGCAGGAATTGATGTGAAGGAGGAGCTCATCCGGATCGGCAAGGACGGACTACAACAACAGTGTTTTGGAATAAGGTAAGCCTAAACACTTGTAGTTTTCATGTTTTAAAAGGTGTATTTAGAGAAAGATCGTTCCATTTTGTCTTGTTTGTCGCTAGAGAGTTTAGACTCCTAGGGAGGTCAGTTGTGTCCGCACAAACGACTTTTTCCGCCACGACAAATTGGCGACTCCACTGGGGATGCCATTAATGTGAAAGTCTTTTCGTTTGTGTGAACTTTGCTCTGAGAAAATCATTTTTATTTTCTGGTTTTTGACTGTGAGAATTAGTATTTGGGTGGCTTAGCTTTAGATTTAGTTAGATTTGGTTTTTCTTAACTTTTCCAGAAGGACGCACCCTCTGAGTACTGCACAGTGCGTCTTTGGACGCGTTGTTGCCGTTTGCACAGAGCGGGCCCGCGCCTGTTCTAACGGGTTACCTGCGTCTTCCTGTAAAAATTTAGGAAAACTCCATTTTTGCTTTAATTGCTTTTAGATTTTGTTTTTTCTTAGTGTTTTCTGCCCAGATCCTTTAGTACCCTGTCAAAAATTTTCACCTGAACTTGTTTTGTGAGCTTTGAGTGTTTTAGTGGATTTCAACGAAGTTTAGGCCTAGGGTTTGATTTTTTGAATAGGTCCTGTAGTGACTTTGACGGTAGAAAGTTGTCCAGCCTTAGATCTCTCTGGTTTGTCAGCCTTCTTAGAAGTCGGGCCTGTCGTAAAGTCTCCTTGTGTGAGCAGCTTGCCATTTAAGTTGTCTTTTGGGTCAAATTTCGAATTACTTGTTTATAAAGTGTTGATTTCCATTTTACAAAAGAACAAAAAGATTAGAGTTTTGTTTTGACTAGTTTTTGGTTCTGCAATAAGCTAGTCCTTGATTTGATTATGATCAAGTAAAACACCTTAGAATAATCATTGTTGGCTTTGCCTCATTAGGTTTAATTAGGGTAATTTCCTTTTGATTTGTTTTTTTTGAGTGAATTTTCATAAATTTCATAGTTTGCAATTGATTTTTATTAAAATAGATTTATGTTTTTCGTTAAATAAGAAAAATACAAAAACATCTCCTTTTAAAAGTTTTGTTTCAAGTAGCATTTAAAGTTTTTGGAAGAAAAAGAGTTTTTTCGTGCAAGTAAAGAGCGGTCATGTTTTTATGCTTGGAAAAGACAAACGAATGGTTTCTTTGATTGTCTTTAATTAAGAAGTTGCTTTTATAAAAATTGCATTCTCTCAACTTTTTAGTTAAGCAATTCATCGAAAAAGTAAAGTAGTGGGTAAATCATCCTAGGTGCATTTTGGAGTGGTTTCGAGTCGAGTCAACACACCACTGGTTTCACTTCCATCACCTTTTGACTTAAGAAACAACCTTAAAAGTAACGCTTAAATTAAAATCAATCTAGTAATTTTTATTTTTCTAGGGCTCTGAAACACCAACATAGCTTAGGCTAGGGTCTTGGAGTAGGTGAGTACTTAACTCTCCAAGACTACAAAACCAAACAGATAGTTTATCTTGAGTAGAATAAATCCAATTGTTTCAATTGCACTCTGGGAAAGCTCCTCTTAAAGGAGAAGCACGAGCTCGTGTCCGAACCAGTGAGGGGATCACTCCCCCCTCGTTGGGAACGACGCCAGACAGTACGTATTACAAACGGTAAACCTCGGATTAACCATTGTCGAGGAGCCAGGGGTCACTTATCGGTAAACCTTGGATTACTGTCAAGGAGCCGGTAAGGGGATTGAGCTTGTTACTCTGCCCTTGCGTCCTGTCGGAGTTTAGACTGTTCCCCCAGGTGTAATTGTTGTGATTGGTAACTTTAGTGACCATAATCTTTAGGGTTCTACCGAGGTGACGGTGGAGGGAAGGTCCCACTGTACCTGGAGCAGACGTCGGTTATACTCACTTGGATTTTCCGGGGGGTTCACTTCACTTCGAGACGGTTAAAGTGGAGGAACTTGTGCCGGTCTATTCATTAAGCAGGTTGCCGGGGTAACTGTTCCACCCGCCATTTCTGTACTGAATCCTGCGAGGTTGGGCCTAATCACCAACTAGCGCTTTTGGTCCGGAAGACTACTGTTTGTGTTTGGTTTGACGCTCTAGATTCTTTAGGCGTGTGCTTCAAATTTGTTTGCTTCTTTAGAAGACTTTAGGTGGTTTGATTTGAAATTTTTACTTTGTTTTCGTGTGTTGTAGTTAAAAATCTTTAATTGTGGCGGAATTACCGAGACAGTCCCGTCGACTTCGGGGCAAGTCTCCTGAGATTGTTACCGGAATAGATTTGTTAAGAAAACTCCGTAAATCGCGGGGTGAATCTCCTGAAGACATTCCGGGTCAGTACGAAGGGTTAAAGGTCCTTGTAACTCCTCCTAGTGACAGTAGAGTAGGTTCACCTGAAGAAGGAGAATCTTCCTTGGTAGTCCATCCAGATTACCAAAGTTTAGAGACAGGTTATAATCCCGAAGCTGTTTCAGTTTCTGAGCTTGTTGGTAGTTTTTCGTCTGCTAGTGATACAGGCGAAGAACCAGAAATATCTGAACCTGTTACTCCAACTTCTAGTGTTCCAGATTCACCAAGAATAGAAAGAATTATCACCGAAAATCTACCTTCTGGTTTGATTGCTATAGAAGAACTTGCTCCAGAAGAGGATATAGGTGTCTCTCACCTTGAAGGTCAACTTACTATTGATCTAAGGGAGCGTGAATCCATCTTTTACAGTCCTCCTAGAAGTACTTCTTGGTACCTTGCGTTAACCAATTTTTTAGACAACTCAGTAGGTTTTTCTACACCTCGTACTCCTTTTCCACCTGGAGGTATTCATACTCCTGTAAATATGTCTGGTCAGTCGTCCGTGTTTACTCAAAGTCCTGAATCTTTTTTACACGGCGGTCCTTCTGTTCCCACTGGGTATCAGTCACTTTCTGGTACCTTTGCGGGGGCATCTCCTCAACCCGTTGATCATGGGTTATTTGCTGGAAACAGTGGTAATATACCATTGGGTGTAGGAGACATTTACATGATGTCAGGTTCAGTTCCCGTTTCCCAACCTCAAGGTGGCCAATTACCGCCTGGGGGGCAACCGCAGTTAATGCCTGGGGGGCAACCTCAAGGTACACAAATCGTGTCTGGGGGGCAACCTCAAAGTCAGTATGTACCTATGGTGCAATACGTGCCTCAAGGTCAACCTCAGCCTCAATATGTACCCCAAGGTCAACCTCAGTATCAATATCAACCTCAAGGATGGCAACCCCAAGGATGGCAACCTCAAGGGTATCAACCCCAAGGTTATCAACCTCAAGGGTACCAACCTCAAGGTCAAGGTCAACCCCAGTATCAGTATTTACCTCAAGGTTATCAACCTCAAGGTCAATACTCAAGTCAAGGTTATCAACCGCCTCAAGGTCAGTCATATGTTCCAAGTATGGGAACTGCACCTTACAATTATCAATCCTACCCTCAATCTGGTTATGGATCTCAGTATCCTCAACCTGTTACGGGTCAATACCCTGGAATGTTAGTGTGGGATCCATCACAGGGTCAACAGGTGTTGCAGCCAAGTGTACAGATGGTTCCTCAAGCTGGACAACCCGTAGTTTCTGGTCCAACCCAGCAACCGCAACCTGTCCAGCCAAATGTTCAAACTTCTGTAACTTCGGTAGTTACTCAGCCGTCAATTGCACCTAGTACTCCATCTCAAACGGCTGCTGCAACTACCGCTACATCTACCATACTTACTTCTGGAGTATCGACGGCTCCAGTTTCTACTGTCCCTGTTACCACACCTCAGACATCTTTACCGTTGTCTGGATCTACGATTCAAACCACGGTCCAGATGCCTGTAGGTCAGCCTGGTATAAGTACGGTTGTCACTACTCAACCTCAATTTGTTCAACCTCCGTACCAGGGACAGTACCAACATGGGCAAGCTGTCCAACAACCGGTTTACCAGTATCAACCGTATCCTGGGTACACTTATCAACAACCTCAACAACCCCAGTACGGTCCGGTTAATCCTGGTTTTCCAGGAGGATATAATATCCCAAATGCGACTCCTGTTCCTAGTTATCCTGGATATCCTCCTCCTGGGGCTGGTATTGTGACCCAGAGTTTTAGAGATCCTAACCGGCAGTTACCGTTTATTGCAACTTTGGATTTACCCGACTTGACGCGCCTAACGAACGATCCAATTCAATATCTTCAGTTCTGGCCGCCAATGCCAAATAAGTTGCCCAGCGACATACCCAAGTTCGAAGGTAAGTCTGGAGAGGATCCGTCCAATCATGTGATGACTTACCACCTCTGGTGTGCTTCGAATTCTATCTCGGATGATTCGATCCGCTTACGTCTTTTCCAGCGTACACTCATTGGTCTCGCGGCCAAGTGGTACATTGAGTTACCACGGGCCTCTTTTTACAACTTTAGCCAGTTAGCTACCTCGTTCTTAACTCACTTTCAGTTGCCGGTCAGATACGATAACGGCACGGAGTTATTAACTTCACTAAAACAATCGACGTCCACGTACATTTCTGATCACATCCATGAGTGGAGACGTCGTAGGAGGTTAGTGAAAGTTTTTATCCCGGACCAAATCTTAGCTGAATGGTTTGTCAAATCATTATTACCGAAGATTACTGAAGATGTAGCTAAGGCCGGAGTAGTTACTGAGGAGCAAGTCATTGCTCAGGCACAATACCTTGACTTAGTTTACACTCAGTCGGGTACGTTACACGAGAAGATTCCGGATCTTCCAAAGTCGAATCAAATCGCTGCTGCTCCTTCGGGATCTCATGCCGCTGATGGTATGATTGGTATCGTGACTACGAAGAGCAAGAAGAAGTCTTCCAAGGCTTCAAATACTCCAATTATCACTTTGCCTGATTCTCCGACAGGAGAGTCTTCTCCTCCTGAACTTACCGCCGACATTCATGCTGTAGAGTCATCTACGGCCAAATCAAAAAACGGTGGAAAGAAGAAAGGAAAGAAGAAGGCTAAAGCAGACAAGGCTCCAAAGGAGAAAACTGAAAAGTCGGAAACCAATGACGAAAAACGCAAACCTCGATATCCTTGTCTTATTTGTGAAGAGGATCATTTTACGAGAGATTGCCCTCATCGGGCCGAGGTTGTAAAAATAGTCAAAGGTTCTCCCACTCCTGCTGTGTTAAAGAATCCATTTCCAGAGCAGGAGAATAAGATGATAGGTTCTTCTTCGAATGCCAGGGAAGAACCCATTTTGATGATGTCTCATGTGAGGATTGCGACTCGATCGCAAGATTATGGTAGTAAGGCTCCTGTTGATGGTAAGGAAGCAGAATCTTCTCACTCTAACCCATCAACCTCAGCTCCTGGTTCCGATCCACTACAGATCGAAAAACCTAACCCAGACTTAGTGATTAAGCCGCCCGCCAAGGGTGTACTTCGAAGGTCTGCTTTCAATCCACATGCGAGAGCAGCCCAGAATTACAACATTGTTGAGGACTTAGCTGTTTCACCTTCAGCAATGTCGGCACTCGAAGTGCTGCAATCATGCCCAGCACAACGGAAATTGCTTTTGTCGGCTATCGGAGCTGTCGATGTTCAGGACCCGAACCTAATGATCTTTGATCTAGAAAATAGTACGCCACGTCTCCCCCATCAAATGGCTTTCCAAATTCCAGTGATAGTCAAAAACAGGCCTATTCATCGGACTGTGATTGATGAGGGAGCTTCTACGTGTATTATGTCGATTCAATGTTGGAGATCGCTTGGTTCTCCTTCGTTGAACCAATCCCCCACCATCCTTAAGGCCTTTGATGGCCGTGGGTTCCGTCCGTTTGGTATTCTACAAGAATTGCCTATAGGGGTAGAAGGTAAAACCGTTAGTCTGGATGTGGAAGTGGTTGATGCCCCTCTAGACTACAACCTTCTTTTGGGTCGAAGTTGGTCATATGCTATGACAGCGGTCGTTTCATCGGTCTTCAGAGTAATTAAGTTTCCACATAACGGTAAGATCGTGACTATTGATCAGCTGACATACTTTTCATCCGACCCAGCCTCTTCAGAGAGTATCCAGCATGTCGGTAAGACGACAATCCCTTATAGGGACGTTGGTGTAGGTTTAGTTAAGGATTCCGGTTTACTGGGAACTTTTCCTCTCCCTCCACTCAACGTAGACCCTTCATTTGCAACAATTCATATGATTACATCAGAAAACATTATTTATGATGATCCTTGGATTGTCCCATCTGACTCTGAGATAGACTCATTCGGTGATGCTATGCCTTTGAGTCCATATGAAATTGCTTATGAAGCTGTCATGTCTTTTACCGACTCGCATTCAACCGAAATCGACCAAATGAATGTGGTCAGTGAAGAATCACTTTTCACCTCAACCTTAGAACGGATAGCGTTTCCCGAAGTCGTGTCATCTGACGAACAACTTCGCGAAATCCTAAGTGTAGATGATCTACCATGGGAGGATCTCCATCACAGATCTTCGTTTTTACCTAAGGATGATGCATTTGAAAATGATTTTTCATCTATCTTTACCGCTGAATATGTCAAAGACGCTCAGGATCCAACGAAACATTCTGATTCAGAGTTGAATTTAGGGAATATTTCTCGTACTATTCCCATTGATATTTCAGTGAAGCCCGGAATCGAGGAAAACATTCATATAGGTGCCGCATGTACAGAAGATGAAATCCAAACTTACAAGGCCCTATTCCAAGAATTCCGCGACGTGTTTGCCTGGTCTTACGAGGAAATGCCGGGAATTGATCCTGCCATTGTTGTTCATGAAATAAAGACCTACCCGGATGCTAAACCCGTCCGGCAACGGTTGCGTCAGATTCACCCTCGAAAAGCGGCTGCGATTAAAGCAGAAGTCGAAAAGCTGTTGAAAGCAGGTTTCATTTATCCGATCCCGTTAACGGATTGGGTATCGAATATTGTTCCGGTCAACAAGAAACAAGGAACAATAAGAATCTGTATCGACTATAGGGATATAAATCGAGCTTGTCCAAAAGACAACTATCCTACGCCTTATATCGATCAAATTATTGATGATTGTGCCGGAAGTGAAATGTTTTCCTTCATGGATGGTTTTCGGGCTATAATCAAATCAATATTCTACCTGCCGACCAACCAAAAACGGCATTCATTTGTCCATGGGGGACATTTGCTTATTGCAAGTTACCTTTTGGGCTTAAGAATGCCGGGGCCACTTTTCAACGGGCGATGTCTTATGCATTTCATGACATCAAGCACATTGTGCAACCCTATCTCGATGATTTGCCTGCTCATTCTTTACATCGAGCTGATCACCTTGTCCACCTACGAGCAATCTTTATGAGGTGTAGGCATTATCGAATTCGGTTGAATCCCCACAAGTGTGTTTTCTGTATAGAAACAGGTCGATTGCTGGGATTTGTTGTTTCAAAAACCGGCATTCGCGTCGATCCCTCGAAAGTCGAGGCTATCATCAAATTGCCTCCTCCTTCGAGTTTGCGCCAACTCCAAAGTTTGCAAGGGAAAGCGAACTTTTTACGCCGATTCATCCCAAACTACGCCGAGGTCACTAAAGGTTTTACACGGTTGTTGAAACAGAACGCACAATTCTTTTGGGACGAGATTGCCCAACAATCTTTTGATGCACTTAAACACGCGTTGACCCATGCACCGTTGTTGCATCCTCCCAACTACAACCAGGACTACTTCTTATACCTCGCAGCTTCGCATTCCACCATTGGAATGGTGTTAGTTCAAGAAGATGAATTCGGAGCAGAACATGTGATATATTATCTTAGTAGGACCTTAAATCCCACTGAGTTAAAATATTCGCATGTGGAGAAATTGGCCCTGGCAGCCGTTCAAGCTGTCCAGCGTTTTCGTCACTACATTCTTCTCCGTAAAACTACAGTTATTTCGGATTGCAACCCTATGATTTATATTTTGACAAAACAACTGCTAGGGGGCAAGTACTCTAAATGGATTGTCATCCTGCAAGAGTTCGACTTGGAGTTCGAGAAGTCCAAGTCTAAGAAATCCTTAGTTTTTGCGGAATTGATGTGTGATTTCCCGAGTGCTGACACAGAGACTGTGGCAGAGGAGTCCATTGCGGACGAATCTTTGTTTCTTATCAGTACTTTAGATCCGTGGTACGGGGATATAATCATCTATCTCCAAACCCAAACCTTTCGGCCTGAAGCTTCCAAAGAAAAACGTCGAAAAATTCGGTTTCAATCCCAGCAATACAAAATTATTGGAGATACACTTTATCGCCGGGGGCAGACTTAGTTTTTCGACGTTGTTTAACTCACGAAGAGGCTGAGAGAGTTTTGAATGATTGTCACTCTGGAGCATGTGGCGGTCATATGTCTGGGTATGCCACAGCTCAGAAGGTGTTGCGCGCTGGCTATTTCTGGCCGTCTATGTTTAAGATTGTATCATTGCCGTCAGGAAATGCCACAACTGTCAAGTGTTTGATCGCAAGATGCGCGCTCCACCTGCTCCTCTCCACCCTATAATTGCCGCTGGTCCATTCGCCAAATGGGGTATCGACTTTATTACTTGTAACCCTCACTCGGCCGGGGGGCATGCGTATATCATCCTCGCGGTTGATTATTTTACTAAATGGGCCGAGGCGATGCCTACATTCGACGCAAGCGGCAAGACAGCTGCAGTTTTCGTATTCAATCATATCATAACTAGGTTTGGTGTCCCACAAGCAATCATTACTGACCATGGGAGCCATTTTCGAAACGTCATGATGACTGAGCTTACAAGCCAGCTTGGTTTGCGCCACGATAGCTCTACTCCTTATTATCCGCAAGCCAACGGTTTGGTTGAGTCTATCAACAAAGTTCTAGTCATCATGATTCGACGGATCATTGGTATCCATCGAACGAATTGGCACAACATGTTATTTTCGGCGCTATGGGCATATCGAACCTCAGTGAAAAATTCAACAGGGTTCACTCCTTTCCAGCTAGTTTATGGCTTGGAAGCTGTGTTACCCATTGAATGCGAAATCCCATCACTTCAAATGGCTGTCGAATTACTTCCAGCTACTTCCGAAGAGGAGAAACGGTTATTGTACTTGGCTAAATTAGATGAGACTCGACGTGACGCTACATTAGCTATCGAGACTCACGCGAAACGAATGAAAGCTCAGTATGATAAAAATGTAACCCCTCGAAGTTTTTCGGAAGGAGACCTAGTACTATTATATGATCAAGCTAACGATAAGCTAGGTGCCGGAAAATTCGTTCCCATGTGGCATGGGCCCTACATTGTAAAGCGAAAGCTAGCAAAAGGGGCTTATGAGCTAGTTGACTTTGATGGGGACTCTTTGGGTAAACCCAGAAATGGACTTTACCTAAAGAGGTATTATGCTTAAATGATGGGTATGGAGAAATTTTTAGATAGGTTAGATTTTCTTTCTAGCTAGCAAGTGTGTTAGTTTAGTCAGTGTGCTTAGCTTAGAGAGTGTGGTTTTTCGTCGTTATTCTGGCTTATCTTGGTTTTACTCTTGATATTGCAGATGTCGACGCCTCTCCAAACATACATTGGATTTGCTGATGGTGCTTGTCGTAGTACACGGAATATCTCTTCCGCAGCTTGGGTTATCTATTCGCCCTCTGACGAGTTAGTTTCTATGCATGGGGTAAGCCTCGGTCAAACAACGAACAACATTGCAGAATACAGTGCAGTGATTGAATTATTATCCGAATCTATTTCATTTGGAATTCGACGTTTGATAGTGAGGTTAGATTCTGAACTTGTTGTATTACAGCTTAATAGAGTTTATGCCATTAGAAATCCTGTGTTATTAAGGTTGTTTTTGAGAGTGCGTCTCTTGGAACGTGAATTTGATTACATTGAATATCAACATATTCCAAGGTCTTTGAATACATTAGCAGATGCAATTGCTTCTCGAATGTTGGACAGACATTTACGATAATCATGCAAGTAAATTTAAAAACATTTCATCACATATGTTAAACAAGATAAGCCGGTAATAGTGATATATATAGATAGAAGTGTGTCAAAAAATATATACATCGTCTTCGATCATAGGTTGAAAACACCTTATGATCGGCAAAATGATAGTACAAAAAGTCAAAATGTCACATGTGACTACAAAAGTGACTAGTCAATCACTGGTGGTGCTCTCTGTATGACACCACTGCGCGGGCTACCTTACGCAAAAATCTCCTAAACGGTCCAGGGACCGCGACTACGAAGCGCTGAAGCCTGATAGGAATGTCGTCCATAGTAGTCTCAGGTATATCTGCCGTGAGACGCTCTAGATCATGCTCCAACTCAGCTAGTACTTCTGCAGCCGCGTCCTGTGGGGCCGGTACCGGTGCAGCTGGATGTAGTCTATCAAAAGGCCGGAGGTTGGCTGGACGCTGTGGACCAACATCTGCATTTTGAAAATTTTACTGTTAGTTTTGAGACGATATATATGAAAAATAAAAAAAATACATAATTAGAAAACTTGTGAAAAATAAAGTACCTCTGTCATCCCATTGTTCTCCCGGTGGAAGAACCATGTCCGGATCACCTCTAAAATCCACTCCGGCATACGGAAAGTCCTGTATCGAAAAAACTGGTCCTCTAACCAGTGAAAGTAACTATCTGAGAATCGAACCACCGCCGTGCCCTCGTCAGGATGCCGGGCCATCACCGCAACCCATCGTATCAGCTTTGGCTCCCGAGGACCCAAGATATCAACAGTGAGTTGCTGAGGGATCAGCATTGGAACTCTCTCCAAGGCAAAGCTCACGACTAGAGGCCCATATCCAAAAGTCTTTAGTCGTCCGTTCTTTGCCTTGGTCAGTTGGCTCTTCATATGAGCCGACACAGCTTCACACCAGTTGAAAATGGTGCCTTGGTAACAGTCAATTGCCATCCGCATTTGGGATCCGGAAGCAATGTGTAAAGCGGCCGCGCCGCAAATTCTGGTAACCGTGAACGCTATGACTTTGAGTTCACGCAGAGTGATGTGTTTTATCTCTATGCCTTTCGAATGGTGAGCCCCAGGTGTGCACCACTCGTCGCGGAGACTATCAAGGGATTGGCCACCCGGCCTAGTCCCCGCAAGACTGAGTTGCTCGCCTCTGTTCGGCAAGCCAGTGAGAAAGTATACATCCGAGGGCTCTATCTCGAGCTGGTGCCCTCCTATGTAAAAGCATTGTTCTTGAACGTTCCATCGCTCAACCAGCCATTCCAAGAATCTTACCTGGCCCCTCATGCCCGGTATGGTCCAGTATTTGTATAACCCGCATGCTCTTAGGGCATCCAGGGAAGGTTGATGATTTATTGCAGCTTCATCATCCTCTACATGCTCTCTTTCTCTCCAATCTAACATGGTTAATGCCCTGCACACCAGAAATAGTCATTAGAAATTGATTTGGGAATTTTTAGATAGTTATTTGAGGGGTTGGGGTTTTGAAATGCGCGTTTCACGGAAGACGCACCCCGCCTTTACAGCACAGGGCGCCCGGACGCGGCTGGCCTGAAGGCGGACTGCGTCTTCCGACCATTTTCCTATATAGGAAAAAGTCGGGGGACGCGGGTCACCCGAAGGGCACCCGCGTCCGCCGAGAGGCGCATTCCAAAACCAAAACCCCCCAAAAAATGAAACTAAGACCTAAAAATTAATTCTAAACGGATAGAAATGCAGAGTAGGATGTGTAAAATACCTGGATAAGACGGCGTTCGATTCCGACGGTCGGATTTTCCGCAGCGACCACGGGAAGTTTCTTGTCAAAAGCTCCTTTTTCAACCTCAACAGTCAAACGGTAAAAATGACATGGTAAAAGGTCTTTTTATAGGTTTTTTGGATGAATTAGTTCATTTTTTACCATGAAAAGATGTTTTTCGATGTATTTTTGCCTATTTTAAACAGGTATGAGTAATGTGTTGCTTTTGTGCAGGACAAAGGGATTTCGAGGGAAATTGTCATTTTTCACAAACAAAAATATCAGAGTCATCTTTTAAGCCCTTTTCTGACTCCTAAAACATGAAAAGATTGCCGAGCGTTTCTTTTACACTCGTTAAAACGGAATTAAAAGACGGTCCCCTTTTAGCTCTTTTCTGACCGCAAAATCAGGAAAAGATTGCCGGGTTTTTGTCGTTTCAAACTCGATAAGGAAATAAAACGACGTGTCCTTGATCGCTTTTTACTTTTCAGGTCAACGACACTATTATGAAAGTACTCCTTGGTCGCAAGATCAAGCGGTTCCCCCAGGTATTATTTTATACTTTTTCGGGCTTGAGGGACACAAATGTACGAAAAAGTTCAACGTGGAGTCTCCTTTAGTTTTTTCAGACTCTCTAAAATTGAAAAACGCCGAGTTTCTCCTATACTGGGCTCGTTAAACTTTTACAGTAGAGGACCTGTTCAATTACAAACAGGAACGAACCACTCCTTCCTAGGGTTCGAATTTAAACTAGGTTGGACTCGTCCGAAGGATGAGCTTATAATCAAGCATATGTTATCCTCCTCAAGCTTGTTAAAAATAAAGAGGTACTTGCCAGAAATGGTGGGGGAAAAGAGAGAAGAATGAACCTATTTGTCACCTTTTGTCTCAAAAGAAACTTTATTACCACTCTTGAACACGACACTTTTCATTCACCTGGGTTGGGAAATCTTTTACCTCACAGTTGATCAAACCACTTTGAAAGTCTTTAACCGGGTTCCGGGGATTAACTTTGAGTTATTCGTCACCAAGCCATCTGTCGTGTCGTTATGTGTTCAAGAGGTCTGCAAGCAAAACTTTCATCTGCAAAATACTTGTCATCCATTTGACCATCCCTGAGTCAGTCCTTACAGCAACATTTCTTCAACTTGAACAATGATTTCGTGTTGCGGGCTTGCCTGCAACGGGTCGCTTTCTATCGACATCGACACATTATCTAGAAAGATGACTTAGGAATCGACAGTACCTTGAAGTCTGCATGCATCAATGGCAGGTTTCTCGCCTTTGACGTCAGTTTACATCATTGACTTTCGATCAAAGGATTCCGTGAAGTGTTCGACATCAAAACATCTATTCACATTTCACGGGTTGTGCTTGGTACTTTGAGAACCATTGACATTACTGGTGGTCTCTCTCACGCTTGTTAACAGTTTACATCATCGACTGGTAATCAAGTGGTTTCTAACATGTTCGACATCAAATCATTTAATCACATGGCTAGAATCGTACCAATTCGGGAAGTAGAAGTGAAGACCCTGGATCTAGTTTCTACCATCCAGGCTGCGAGGAGTTTTGTATTCATTATCTATGTAGACTAATCATAAACAGATGGCTGCGTCCATACTGTGTCTACAAAAGTCTATTAAAATGATGTACTGCAAGATCATTCCTGTATCAGAGTAGTTAGTCCATTAGTTAAAGTTTTGAATCTGAGTATGGGAATGCCTACCTCAGTGATGATATAATCTTATACATGTATTTTGTGTTGAAAATTGCAGGTTCCAACCAGGTCATCCACAAGACAATCCTTGAAATGATAAAGCGCTTCACCCTTCCTAGAATTACAAAACCCTAATCTATTCCAGGCTTCGCACTTTAGGGGGCAATCTGTTACACTAAAAAATGTCACCATGACTGTTTACAGTTAGTATGGCTCAATCAACAGTCATGCTACCCTCTTAGGCAAGTCATATGCCTCTGCTATCCATCTCAAACTCAAAGAAGAGAGAAAGTCTTGTAAAAAATATGTTTATCTCTGGGGACGCAGGTTCTCTCAAGCCTTACCTGCGGGGACGCTCACAATGTTCACAAAGGCTACGTCCTTGGACGCTCTGTATGTTAAGGGACAGGTGCGTCCTTCTGTAAAAGGCAAAATGCGCAAGTTTCATCTTAAAAAAGTTACTTGTGGTTACTTCTAGAACTTTCTAGAGGTCGGTTTGATGAAATGGATGCGCCTCCAGTTGGTTCATGTATCCCTATTAAGGAGGAACTTATCCCATCAATAAGGGAGCTATCCCACCCAAAGAGGGGGATTATCCCATTGATGGTGGACCTGAATAACCTCTTTACAGCACTATAAATAAAGGCATTGAGCCAAAGGGAGAAGAGGTTGAAGCTATACATTTTCTTTGGGTAAATGCTGCAGGAATTAGGACTCCCATTTAGAACCTTGTGAGGAGAGATTGTCTTTGCTTGATTCTACTTGGAAGTGGGTGAGCTTTGTCAAAGTAGAGGAAAACCCTTGATGGACCCTGGGAGGAACTTGCACAACACCAAGGCCAGGTTGTAAGAGTTTCTTTGTTTCGTTATTAATACAAACTGGTTCATTTTTCTCAATAGCTTGTGTTAATGAGTTATTTCATGTGTTCCTTGGTCTGCATGTTGAATATATGTTTTATTATATGAGATGCAAGTGCTTGGTAATTGTTTGATTGTTTGTGGTTGCAGGAATTGATGTGAAGGAGGAGCTCATCCGGATCGGCAAGGACGGACTACAACAACAACGTTTTGGAATAAGGTAAGCCTAAACACTTGTAGTTTTCATGTTTTAAAAGGTGTATTTAGAGAAAGATCGTTCCATTTTGTCTTGTTTGTCGCTAGAGAGTTTAGACTCCTAGGGAGGTCAGTTGTGTCCGCACAAACGACTTTTTCCGCCACGACAATTTCACTACCCAATCATCTCCTTTCCCAGTTAATAATTTCACATCTCGGATCGAAATTGTTTCACAAACAGATAGCTCAAGATGTGTTAATGTTGCTGAGGAAACTGTAAATAAAATTGTTGATAATTCTTTATTTTGGTCACTATATTTTGACGGGTCTAAATCTAGTGGAGGTTCAGGAGCAGGATGCATTTTAGTTAGTCCTCAGGGAGAAAAAACTATGTTATCATGCACATTGGAATTTGAATGCACAAACAACACAACTAAATATGAGGCCCTAGTTCAAGGACTCTACAAAGCAATTGGCCTCAAGGTTCAATATCTGAAAGTGTTTGGTGATTCAGAAATTGTTATTAAACAGGTTATAAATTCAATTCATTTCCTTTCTGGTCATCTTAAACACTATCAGTCTCTGGTACAGGAACTCATCTCTCAATTTTTAGCATTCAATATTTCCCCCATCCCTAGGTCCCAGAATGCAGCAGCAGACCTGCTAGCTAATGTTGCTTCCAGACTCCTACCATCTGAAGATTACATCCCGGATAGATTTTCAGTAAAGTTAATTTTTAGACCATCAATTCCCAATAATGTCACCAATTAGAGAGTGTTCAATCATGATGAAGACATTTTAAACTTCTTGACTTCTGACAAGTCTTACTATGACCAAATCATTGATGAAAGTGATCATGATCTTTAGATGAAAGAAAAACAAGAGGAAAACTCAATACCAAAACCAATGGTCAAGCTTGAAGATCTTTATGATATTAAAGACAGGTTTAAATGGGTAACCAATTCAAAACTCCAGAGTTCCACTTTAAGATTTGAATTGATAAACCTAGGTACTGAGGAGAACCCTCAGAACATCAATTTGGGACTAGGACTTTCTTTGGAAGAAAGAACATAATTCATTAGGCTGTTAACAAACAACAAATATGTCTTCGCTTGGAAATATGATGATTTGAAAACATACGATGCATCAATCATTCAACATACCATTCCAATGCTTTCTGAACAAAAACCAGTGCAACATAAGTTAAGAAAGATTCATCCTAACCTAGAGATTCAAATAAAGGCTGAATTAAATAAAATCTTGAAGGCTAAGATAATTTTTCCTATGAGACATTCAAACTGGGTCCCCAATATGGTGCCTGTTAGAAAGAAAAATGGCGATATCAGGATTTGCATTGATTTCAGAAATCTTAATAAGGCAAGCCAAAAGGATAACTTCCATTTACCTACTATGGAGCAGACATTACATTCGGTAGCTGGTTCAGAAGTAATGTCATTTTTAGACGGTTTTTCAAGATATAACCAAATTCTAGTTCATCCTCATGACAGGCTTAAAACTACCTTCAGAACTAAGTGGGGAACTTATGCCTACCAAAAAATGCCTTTTGGACTCATTAATGCAGGAGCTACATTTCAAAGAGCCATGGACATAGCGTTCAAAGGATTGCTCAATAAATTAGTAGTCGTCTATTTAGATGATATTACTGTATTTTCCAAGAAAAGGTCTAATCATTTACATGATTTAAAACAAATCTTTGAACGTTGTAGAAAGTATGGTATCTCTCTTAATCCAAAGAAGTCCTTTTTTGCCCTTAACCAAGGAAAACTTTTAGGCTTCATTGTTTCAAAAGATGGTATCTTTATTGATCCAGACAAAATTAAAGAGATTTCTGAAATTCCATTCCCTCATAATAAAAAATTCATGCAGTCATTTTTGGGTCAAATTAACTTTGTTAAAAGGTTTGTTCCAGATTTTTCCCAGATAATTTTACCATTGAAAATGATGATTAAGAAAATTTCGGTGTTTAAATGGGGATCTTCAGAAAAGGAGGCATTTGATTCCATTAAACAATCAATAATTAATGCCCCTGCTTTAAGCACTCCCAATTTTTCTAATCATTTCATATTATATACCCTCGCATCCGCTTCATCATATGCAACAGTGTTGACTCAAATTAATGATCAAAACTTAGAAGCACCCATTTCGTTTTACAGCTCAAATCTTCAAGGTGCTAAACTAAATTATTCAGAAGTTGAAAAACAAGCCTTTGCTGTGTACAAATCCATAAAACACTACAGGCCCTTCCTCTTAAAATCTCATACAAAAGTTACAGTTCCTTTTTCAGCAGTAAGACAATTACTAGTTCAAAGGGAATTAGGAGAAAAGAGAGTGAATTGGGTCACAGTGTTACAAGAATATGACTTGGAAATCAAGCCCGCAAATATTGTCAAAGGCCAAGGTTTTTGTAGGTTGTTAGCAGGAGCATCCAACATTCAAGAACCTGAAAGTATAGAGGATACTGAAGAAATCAATCAGATAAGTACCACAGGTCCTAAATCACAATATACAGATATGATTTTCTATTTAAAAAATGGGTACGCTCCTTCCAACCTCTCCTATAATAAAAAAATGTGCCATTAGATTGAAAGCAAAAAACTTCACAATTGTAGATGATGTATTGTTTAAGCAAAATTATGCTTCAATTTTATTAAGATGCTTAGAAAAACCTGAAGCACAAAAAGTTTTGCAGGAACTTCACGATGGACCAGTAGGAGGACGTTTTGGAGTTGACACCACAGCTCACAAAATCATTCATGTTGGGTATTATTGGCCCACCTTGTTCAGAGATACTCATGAATATGTAAGGAAATGCCAAATTTGTCAAACATCCAGTGGAAGACAAAGAAAGCCAGCTTTCCGTTTACAACCAGTCAACATTGAGCAAACTTTTGAGCAACGGGGATTAGACATCATTGGAGAAATCACTCCACATTCATCCAAACAACATAAGTATATCCTTACTGCCATTGATTACTTTACTAAGTGGGTTGAAGAAATTCCTTTAAAGACAACCAAATTTGAGGAAATTATGGAATTCATAGACCAATTCATTATTACTAGGTTCAGTGTCCCGAACGCTCTTTTTTTTTATAATGCATCTTATTTCTCTGGAAATTCTATGTTTGAGTTCACTATCAAAAGAGGATTTAAATTGAGGTATTCTTCAAATTACTATCCCCAGGGAAATGGTTTGGCAGAATCCACCAATAAAAATCTTATTAGAATTATTAAGCGAACTATTGAACAGAATCATAAAAACTGGCATAAATATTTGATATTTGCACTATGGGCTGATAGAATATCTCAAAAAGCCTCTATAGGCACTTCTCCATTCAATCTAGTGTATGGAAAGGAAGTTCTCATACCAGCTAACTTAGTGCTTCAATCCTTAGCTTTAGTGCAGTTTATTGAAGAAAGTCCCTCATCTTCTATTCAATTAAGACACGATCAAATTTGAAACTAGAAGAAGAAAGGGAAAAAGGCAGAATTATACATGCAAAACATCAGCAAATTATCAAGTCATCTTTTGATACAACTTCAACCAGTTCAAAACAATTACAAATTGGTGATCTAGTTTTGAAATGGGACAAAGCCTATGAGGATAAAGGAAAACACACAAAGTTCCAGAAAATGTGGCTCGGACCATTTCAAATCAATGAGAAGATAGGCCCTTCTACTTTCATACTACAAGATCTATCAGGAAAGAGATATTCTCTTCATGTTAACGGCCTTATCTTGAAAAATTCTCCAATTGAGAAGGTAACCCCTTCTCCCTTTGTAAATATTCAATTTTCAGCTAAATTTTTGTACATAGCTTAGATTTTTAGGATTTTGGAAAAATAAAGTTAGCCTTCCATTGGTCTTTACTATATTGAAAAAGTTTCTCAAAAGAAACAGTTATGATATTTGCTTTTGAAATGGAAGCCTTAAACGAAAGGAAGATTTCTAGGAAATTAGGTATATTTAGATTCTGAAACCCCATTTTATTTTTTTAAACTCTTCTCAAAGATTAGAAGTAATGTAAACCATTTTAATGTTTTTAAGCAGCCTAAAAACGATTATCCATACAAAACAGATACTGATTCAATCTTAGCATCTTCAACTCTTATCCTGTCATCCATCTTCTCTTAAGGAGAAAATTGTTCATCCCATTCATCAAGGGTTATAATTACTCAGAGTGTAATTCTAAAATATATTTGAGGTAAAAGATAAGAGGTCTTATTACAAACCTGCTTACCATGATCATAGGGAAATAATTCAACTGACATTACCAATACTGCATATCAAAACAGGGTAATGGCTTGTTATAGACATTTTTGTGCCTTACAGCTCTAAGCATGAAATGTCCATAAACCAAGTTCTCCTAAGTCCCTAAAAGTGTTGTTCTAACTCCTAAAGGAACAAGGTCAACAAATTACAGCTTCTCCCAGAAGTTCTCCACCAGAAACTACTCAGAATAAGTCAAAACAGGATCATTTCAGCTGCTCCACTAGCCAAGTGCGTTGCATAGCACCTAATTCCACTAGCTAGGTGCGTTGCAACGCACCTAAATGCACTACCAGGGTGCATTAAGCAGGAAATGACAAGTGGCAGTGTCATTCCACGAGGTGGAGAGCCAATGGAAGCTTCCAGAATCTTCTCCAATGACACTTGCCTCACTGAATTCGACCAAGGATGAGTAAGAGGCTTTCAGTCTCCAAGTGGAAGCAAGAACTGACAGAGAGAAGCCACTAATCAAATCATGAGCTGACTCATCCTCCTTGCATACATCTATATATGGATCCCTCATCCCAGAGATCCAGGGGGCTGGAATTTTGCACATTGTAAGGAATTGTTGTTGGTTTTGAGATAGATATCAGAGAATTGGGTGATCTATGCTTTGTTGGGGGTGAAGAAGGGACTTCTTTGCTGGGAGGTTGATGCTGGGTCAGGAATCATCGGTTGTAACTCCTCCTGGATCTTCTTGAATATCAATAAAACTATTTGAGTTTCTTCTCCATGCTTGTGTTTCATTGATGCTTGTTACATTTGTATGGTTAACTTAAATCTGATCCTAAGTTATTTATGAATATAAACCCATGTTTTTGTATAGTTTCCTTCTTCCGTGATCTTACAGGTACTTGGTGAAGCTGGGCAAGTAAGGGAGCAGGTAGCTGGAAGCTGTCAAAGAGGAGAGAGATTGGATCGAAGGACTAGTGCAAGACACATGTTGGTTCATCCTATTCCTCTTTGTTTATAGTTCATAAAGAAGAATACAAAAGTAGTTTTCTTTGTTTGTTTCTAAGGTAGCTGTCACACCTTAGTGGGATAGAGTAGTTCTAAATAGACACTTTTCCCGATAACAAAATGGTGACTCCGCTGGGGATCGTGTCTAGTTAGTTTGTTTGTGTTTCTCTTGTTGTTTGTTTCATAAACTTAGAAGTAGCAATCGAACTACATTTGCCATTAACAAATGCAAAGTAGACATTTGCTGCTTCAATCCATTCACTGGATCTGTTTATGATTTGAACAACTGATTCATAAACTAACTGATTGCCCTTGTGATAGCTCTTAGACCCCCCCTTAGATCTACCTCTGATTGTGCATTACTGATTGCTTTTACTCGGCCAAAAACCAAAGATTAAACTGCAAACCGTGACCCAGAACCCGGATAGAATTCTCGTTTCTGCCCTAGCGCAGGCTCTGTGAAGAGGTTCTGCATTTCAACGCACTTCCCGAGAGGGCTACCTGCACTGCAATGCAGTCTCTCTGTGTAACAGGTGCACTGATCAGCCTAGCCTTGTGCAGCTGAGGTTCTTTGCTTCATTATTTCCAGTTTTGTCTCTGATTTTTGCAGCCTGTGATTAGTATTTGACTGGTTCAAACCCCTTTTCCTTACTGATATTCCGCCTCAGTTGTACAAAAGAACTGTAGATGTTTTTATGTGTTTGTTGAGTCGTTTACAGTTTTCCATTGCAAAACTAGAATAGTCATACTGTCGTCCTTTGATTTAGATATGTCGCAAGTGTCGACTTTGATCATAGGAGAAAGTTTATTTGCTGTTGATAGTCGATTATGCTTTTACTTTTGCCTTTGGTTTGAATTTGTGACTTTCTAGTGTCGAAACGAGTATTTATTTCAAAATCATAAAGTGTCGTAATCATCTCTACCTTTTGATTTCGAAAAGAAGCTTGTTTGTGTTTGTCGCTTAAAAGCAAATTCAGATTTGTACATCAAATTTCTTTTTAGGCATCAATATTAAGAAAGTGAAAAACAAATACATGCATGTGCATTTGCATATTGACAGTCTGTTTGGCTTGATTTAGGAAAAGTGCATTTACAGTGTGCTCTTTGCTCTTTGCGAAAAGATTGTGTCTTTCTTTTCCCCTAATAGCTAGGATTTTCATTGCTGAAAAGATATAAAAGTTTGTTTATCATCTTTAGATTGCATTTTAGGAATTACATCTACATCGCGTGGTGAACCCAAAAGGCAAACTTCATAAGAAAGATCAACTTAAAATAAATACAATGAACCTAACAACGCTTTGGAACTTAACGCACAACATTTAGAGGTCTAGGCTAGAGACGTATTCCGGCGTCGTAAAGGCTGGTAAATGTTGTCCTCACTAATGGTTGGGTGATTCCTCCACTTTGAAACGATAAGTGCCAGTACGGACTTGTGCTCCCACGTACCATCGAGTATATATTGGGAGACCCCTATAGGCTTAAATCCTTTATCCATAGGAAGCCGTGTCGGCCGCCCTACTGATCGCAATGCACCGAACACAGCATTCAGGAAGATTGACTGCCGTACCGTAAAAAGTATTCTGCAGTTTTGCGATTGGTTTGGTACTCCCTCTACCTAGACCTCCAAAGCAGTCCCTTTCGTTCCTTTTCAGACTCCTTAACGGAAAAGGTCCATCTGAGCACTTGTCACTTCAGGCTCATTAAAAGTCAAAGGAGACTAGAGTCATCTTTTGTTTTTTCTTGACTCTTAAAAACTGAAAAAACAAGTTGTGTCAAAGCGTGTTAAAATTTATTTTAAACGGAATATTCATACCCTTTTCCTACGTTGATCTTGGGTTGAGAAAATGGAGCCTACCAACCAAGGAATTCCCCTTGGTGGAAATCCTAGTCCCTTCTCCTCTTGGGGAGATGTTGGTGCGCCCCATATGGCCACATTGTCACTTCCAGGACTGACAATTGGCTTGCCAGTATGGCTCTTCTCAACCAATGTCGTTCAGAACACCACCATTCCTGAACAACCGAATCAGCAATTAGACGAGTCCAGAGTTTCCCACCAGCCTTCTACTTCCTCTAATTCTTCCTCTCCTCCTTCCTCTTCGCTTAATGGAACTGGTAAAGCTAAAAGCCATGTTCCTAAGGAGAAGAAGGAAAAGAAGAAAAAGAGAAGAAGAAGAAGGAGCCAAAGGCAAATGGCAGAAAACGAGTGTCGTCTAACGAAAATCCACACACTGCACCGACCAAGCCTAAATCGCCATGTGTCATTTGCAAAGGAGACCACTTTCATAGAGATTGTCCTTGCATCCCCTGGATACTAAGGGACTGGTCTCCTCGTTTGCGCAACCCAGTGTCGTCAACCTCTGGTGATCATGTTGAAAGCACACCGTCAACTATTGAAAGTGAAGCCCCAAGACAAAAAGGGAAAGCTAGATTTCCTTGTAAACTGTGTGAAGGCAATCATGCCCTCCACCGTTGTCCCTTCTTAGACGAAGCTAAAAGAGTTTTGGATGATCGTCCGGTTTCATCGTTACGACTTCCTCCTGGATATAAAAAACTCTTGCCGAGTCCGTCACTAGTTGAGAATCCAGCTGGCCCGCTCAGGTGGTCGGCTGAAGCATCTATCATTGAAGATAAACCAACTGAATCGATACCAGACGAAAGTCAAAGGGTCGAGGCGGCAGTTGACCCGGTCTTGCCTTCAGAGGTTTCGTCTTCAGATGATACAGTCACGGAAGAGAACAAGGATGACACCGTCCAAATTCTCTTCATAAACACAGACTCCGACGAACATGGGGCCAATCTACCCGTTCCTTTACCACAGGAAAGAAGTTCGTCAGAGCCATACCCGGTCGTCTATTCGGTCCCACCTCCAAGCAACCTAGTTGTCTCCTTCGACTGGAATCAACTAGGCAGACCCTGCCTACCAGCAAGCATACCATTCCAAATTATCGTTCAAATATATAGAATGGTCATGGCTGGTACCATCATAGATGAGGGGGCCTCTGTGAGTATCCTTTCCTCTACTGCTTGGAAAGCGCTTGGTTCGCCATCGCTTTTGCCTGAGATGAGAAATCTGACAGGCTTTGATAAAGGAACGAGTCGACCTTTAGGGATCCTTCCCGATGTGCCCATAACATTGAGAAGGAAGATAGTTCGCATGAACGTAATGGTAGTTCAAGGACCCTTGGATTATAACCTACTCCTTGGACGAGACTATATTTATTGCATGGGAGCGATTGTCTCCTCACTCTTTAGAGTAATGTGTTTTCCGCACGAAGGAAGAGTGGTCAAGCTCGTGGACCAGCTTTCATTTCCCGGATCACGCATAGCAAATAGTCATATACCATCCCTAAATGGTCTTTTCACGCAAGAAATGTCTTAATCCCCAGTCCATCCTCCCGATAAGCGCGAGTAATTCGGAGGGATATGACTGAAACCCAGGGGGCATGCATCCTGGTCTGCTTCGGCAGGAAAACTTCAGGTATAGAGTAGGTTTCCGCGGGAGAATATGACTAGTCTGTACCTCGTCCGTGATTGGAAGAGGGGTTATTCTAGAACAATATTCTCTTGTCAAAGTTGTGTGAGTTGGCGAGCGCCGCCACTCACCTTTGTTTATCTCGGTAGACATCGCTGAAGAAATGTTTTGTTTTCGCCGTGAATAGAACAATCTTTGGGTAGCCTGTAAGAGGCAGTACCCTTCCTGATAAAACGAATGTTTTGTCAGCTCGAATAGAGGTGACCTTGAAACTTTGTTTTATACCTGGGGGCATGCAAACCTTTTAGAGTGCAAGCGAAGAGCGATCATTTATCTGTTTTTTGGATTGGTCGTTTCCTAACTTGCGTAAAGAAAGGATGTGGGGTAAAACTCTAAAAATTGCCATTTTTATATGAGACATTCTTATCATATGACTGGATTAATGAGCAGTGTTACCGCAGGGTTCAAGCTCGTTAAAAAATAAACCCGCCTCGAGTAGTGTTTACCGCAAGGTTCAAGCTTGTTAAAAAATAAACCCGGACCGAGCAAATGTTTCCACCCGCATTTAAGCTCATTAAAAAATGAACTATCCCCTGGTAAATAACCACCGTGAATATAGAATTTTCAGCCATTAAAGCCTTGGTCGTGTTTGCACTGTCACCTCCACTTTTCCATTGGTCGATCATTCACCTCCATTTGTTTGTTTACCCATTTTGAGGAACAGCTGCGAAGAGTGATTTCACTAGCCATCCTTGTGACACTGCCGTGATTGGAAAATTCCAAACCTTACCTGGAATCAGCTGCTACCCATTTTATCACTCGTTCCTCAAAAGACGAGTCTTCTTTAAGCTCTTTTCAACTGACTCGTAAAATATGAAAAGATTGCGGAGTCCTTGGCCTTCCAGCTCGTTAAAGGGATAGGAAGTGCTATCCCTCCTCTAGATTTTAATCTTTTTGGACCTGAGGGATTATTGCACAAAAAGATCGAGCGCTTGTTTTGTTCGGCTCGTTAAAGCTAATCGAAAATTCATCCCTTCTGTATTGTTTTATACTTTTTCGGACTTAAGGGATTAGATGACGAAAAAGGAATTTTGGAGTTACCTTTACGTACCTTTTCAGACTCTCTAAAAATGAAAAGGACCAAGTTATCTTTGTCGTTAGACTCGTTAAAAAGATTAATAGCGACAAACTTGTCTTTAGACGAGAACGAGTTTCACTATCACTAGGCTTGTTAAAACATAGCGATGGGTTTTCCCGAAGGGAAAATTATAGAACAAGCATATGTTATCCTCCTCAAGCTTGAAAAAAATAAAGAGGTACTGGTCAACAATGACTGGGGAAAAATTGGGAAGAAAACTCAAAGAATCTTTATTGGTAGCAAGTCGCTCTTGAACATGACACTTCCACTCCGTGCTCGAGTCGGGTTGGGTTGCTTCATTCACCGGTCACATCGCCATGGTCTCGCCATACCATCCACATTTGGGGTTAATGCTACCAATCCATCACATAAGTGTCACCGACATGTTCAAGAGAAGTCATCCAGAAAGGCCACCTGTGTCCCGCCCACTACCATACATTATACTCCATTCTTTCATGACCGCCACCCTGAACCATATATCATCAGATCATTTTCACCTCCATCAAAATCATTTGCTCCGTTCCGTATCATTGATGTGGGATTCATTAAGGCCCTCCTATGACGGATCACTTCTTGTCGACATCAGCTCATTATCCAAGAAGTTGATCTAGGAACACCCCATTCAGTACTTTGAAACTTGCATGCCTCAATGGAAAGTTTCTCACTTCCGGCGACAGGTTTACATCAATGACCTTCGACCGAAAGATTTTGCGTGGTGTTTGACGCCAAGTCCTTTATTCACACCACGTGAATTGTACTGCAGTACCTTGAGGGTCATTATCATTATCGGTGATTCCTCTCGCGCTTGTTAACAGTTTACATCATTGACTGGTAATCAAGCGATGTCTTTCCATGTTCGACTTCAAAACATTTCTCACATGGATCGACTTGTACTTTGAGTGAAGATCGGATGAGATTGAAGACCCCGGATCTAGTTTCATCCATCCGGGCTGCGATATATATTCAGGAAAATAAAGACATTGAAATGTACAACATTGCAGCACAAATAATCATCCTACCAAAAGGATGATGGCTCTATCAGAATCATCAGTCTACCATCAGACGATTGTCTGTCCTATGTACATGAAAATGAATTTATAAAGCTAAGCATGGGAATGCCCACCTCATCTAGATCATGAAAACAGTATGAAGATAATGTATTGTATTGTATCTTATTACAGGTCTCCTCCCAGCATTGAAAGAACTTCGGATCCTCCTAATAAAGCATTTCACCCGATAAACAGCCTCATACTTTAGGGGGCAACTGTTATAGACATTTTTGTGCCTTACAGCTCTAAGCATGAAATGTCCATAAACCAAGGGCTCCTAAGTCCCTAAAAGTGTTGTTCTAACTCCTAAAGGAACAAGGTCAAAAATTTACAGCTTCTCCCAGAAGTTCTCCACCAGAAACTGCTCAGAATAAGTCAAAACAGGATCATTTCAACTGCTCCACTAGCCAAGTGCATTGCATAGCACCTAAGTCCACTAGCTAGGTGCGTTGCAACGCACCTAAATGCACTACCAGAGTTCGTTGAGCAGGAAATGACAAGTGGCAATGTCATTCCACGAGGTGGAGAGACAATGGAAGCTTCCAGAATCTTCTCCAATGACACTTGCCTCACTGACTTCGACCAAGGATGAGTAAGAGGCTTTCAGTCTCCAAGTGGAAGCAAGAACTGACAGAGAGAAGCCACTAATCAAATCATGAGCTGACTCATCCTCCTTGCATACATCTATATATGGATCCCTCATCCCAGAGATCCAGGGGGCTGGAATTTTGCACATTGTAAGGAATTGTTGTTGGTTTTGAGATAGATATCAGAGAATTGGGTGATCTATGCTTTGTTGGGGGTGAAGAAGGGACTTCTTTGCTGGGAGGTTGATGCTGGGTCAGGAATCATTGGTTGTAACTCCTCCTGGATCTTCTTGAATATCAATAAAACTATTTGAGTTTCTTCTCCATGCTTGTGTTTCATTGATGCTTGTTACATTTGTATGGTTAACTTAAATCTGATCCTAAGTTATTTATGAATATAAACCCATGTTTTTGTATAGTTTCCTTCTTCCGTGATCTTACAGGTACTTGGTGAAGCTGGGCAAGTAAGGGAGCAGGTAGCTGGAAGCTATCAAAGAGGAGAGAGATTGGATCGAAGGACTAGCGCAAGACACAGATTGGTTCATCCTATTCCTCTTTGTTTATAGTTCATAAAGAAGAATACAAAAGTCGTTTTCTCTGTTTGTTTCTAAGGTAGTTGTCACACCTTAGTGGGATAGAGTAGTTCTAAATAGACACTTTTCCCGATAACAGACAGGGGGTCTCATCACGAGCCAGCTTGTTCAGTTAAATTACAACCAGTGAATGGCATTGTCAAATAGCTGGCTACCAAACCAGGACAATGGCTTTTTATCTTACAAAATAAAGAAAAGAAAAAAAATTATACAAAAATATGAAAACATATTTCTGGATTCATTCTTTTTAATTATACTCTGAAATGGATGGGATAATGAACGATCAAATGGTTAAAAGGTATCCCTATCGAGACTATAGACATTTGTTGGCAGCAGAGGCTCTACCTATGACAAAGGAGTCATTATAAGGCTAAATTGGAAAAGTTTTTTTTTATCATTAGCAACCAATTAAGGCTAATTTGAAACATAGAATGTATTTAATTGTAATATGAGAAGAGGATAGCAGAAATAGTTATCATTACATTCATAATTTATGTTTGCCTAGTTATATTAGAATTTTTTGCTCGGATAAGATTTTTAGATTTAAAAATTTTAAGTATTTTAACTTTTCCCAGAGATAACTGTTTCTCCCAGTGAATCGACAATTGTTGTGTTGTACAACAACCCCCCATTTCATAAAATTTTCTTTTAAAATCATAATATGAAATGGGTCCTTTTTAAACATAGATGTGTGAATAAATTGGTATTAACTTATTATTAGAAAAAATCCTCATCAAAAGGTCCGACTGAAATATAATATCCCTTTTAAACAATGATAAAATAGGTCTTTTAAAAAAATCATAAAGCTTTTTATTATTACGATAAAGCGATCACAAGATCACATATTGCAATAATAAGAGAAACATAAATAAAGGTCCATTGAATTACTCCGATCCGAAAAGGGAAATCGTTATCGGATATCGGGAAAAGGCAAAGCACATCGTATATAAGGCATCCCCCATTCCTCTGATGCGATAAAAGGTATCTCTATTAGCAATCGGCTATGGTAATCAATGCATTAACTGTAACACCTTCAAATCCCCTGATGTGATAAGGCATATCACCATCGGTGATCGGTGATTTCGCAATAGCGTAAGTAAAGTGACCCGAGCTCTGCCCCGATTGCGATGCATTAAATCAAGGCGCGTGTTTCTAAGCATATTAAAGATTGGCATGCATTATATCACCTTTGGTGATTGAACAATATTTTGGACTATTATTAAAACCCTCCCTTTCACGTCGCCAATCATCAAATGGGATTAGCCGCCAAAAATCTAAGCCATGCCTGAATCAATTATTCACCATATAGACGTTATGATGGATATTTAAAATCTCCCTTATCATGATTGACAAGTGAAGCGTCCAATTAATGAAGCAGTTATGCTGAGATTTTCCATTTAGATTCTATCTGCGGCAATTTCGTTATGATCTTTATTTACTTGCTAATAGATATAACTCTTTCATATTGGCTCATGTTATCTATTTCTCTGTATCACGCTGGTTTCCTTCCTTGTGCAGAATTCCATCAAAGTATCAAGTTTTAAACAAATGGGAAAGAAATCTAAGAGATCCGCTGTGGCAACGGCCCCTGCAGTAATAGTCCAGCCCACCAGTGACCCAGGACCCAGCAAAAAGGGCCTAATTTCAGACACATGTCTTAGCCTTGGAAATACAAGGTGGCAAAGCATCTATAATTTAATTGAGGCAGAAGAACCGGAGGAAGTGTCGGAAGAAGCTACTGCAGGCTCAACTAATAAATCAGACGCCTCCCTGAAAGATTTGGCCGACTCATTTTTACACAGGATAGCAGCTCGGGAGAAAATTCTTCCTTACACTGATGTGGTCAGATGGGTGGTCGAACAAATTCCTGTTTCTTATAGGACGTTTTGCACAGTTGATGGAAGAGTTTTTGGTTCATTTCAGCTTGATGACTTGACGAAAATGTATCATTTGCCCGAACTTGAAAAGAAATACAACAAAGCCTTTCTGGAGAAATTCGCAGAGGAGAATGAGACGGAATCAGCCCCGATTAGACAATGGAGATAGAATCTCGCAAAGCACAAACATGAATCATCGGGTAAGTACTCTGTGGATTCCATGGCATCTCCTTAATGTTACGCTGGGGCAATGATGTGTAGGATATGGGGAATGCATGATTCAACAAAATTTACTATCGAAATGGTTCCTTTAATGGAAGTGGATGTTAGCAGTTATGTCATGGATTGGGCGAATATATTGTCTGATAAATTAGCCTCTGCAATTCTTGATTTTAGATTCAATTCACACAAAACCACCAGGAGTATTCCCCCCTTCTATTACAGTGCTTATGTTATGGATATGCTTTGCTTTAATTCCGAAGACCCGATACTTGGGTGGAGGTGGACGCTACAGGACCCTAAGCCAATCCACATCTATCATCAGATGTTATGGAAGGCACATTATAAAGACCACTTGTATCAAATCTTTAATGGTTTCATGTTGCCTATCTAGGAAAGAAAATAATTTCTTACCTGCTAGTTCATGTAGCACTTGATCTATGAAAGGCAAAGGGAAATGGTCCTTCTTGGTGGCTTTGTTAAGTTCTCGATAATCTACACAGATTCTCCACTTCCCATTTTTCTTGGGCACAAGCACTAGAGGAGAAACCCATTCGTTGTCTGAGATGGGGTAGATGAATCTTGCATCCAACAACTTTTGCAATTCTTCTTTAACAATGTGCTTAAGGGTTGGATTCATTCTCCTGTAAGTCTGCCTGACTGGTTTATAATCCTCTTTAATGTAAATGTGATATAGACTGACGAATGGACTCCTTTCATCTCCTTATAGCTCCAAGTGAAAGCATCCAAATGGCAGTTCAATAAGATACACAACTCCTTCTCTTGAGACGGAGATAAGGATGAGCTGATCTTCAAGGTTCTTTTAGGGCCAAATTCCACATTCTTAACTCTAGGAGAGGTCATATCAGCCACACAGAGGTCCACTAAAGCGCTGGCTTGGTTAACTTCCACCAACTCCTCTAATTGCAACACACTGAGAGGTGGATTTTGAATCAAATTCTCAATTACGTCATCCTCGGTTTGAGGACCTCCCCAGGTGGATTCCACTGTGCACACTGGTGTAGATTAGACTTCATCCTCATCTTCCTCCTCCAACCAGAGAGGTAAGTCATGTTCTAGCAGAGGTTGGGCAGGAGGATATAGGACTAGCTATTTGGACATAGGCCCATTCTTGATGGTCATGCTCCCAACTCGACAACTAATGTAAGCATCCACAGTAGCTAACTAAGGCCTTCCCAAAATGAGGGGGTATCCAATGAGTTTTTCCTTTGGCTGAAGGACCAAAAAGTTTGCAGGGTACTCCCAATAATCAACAGAGACCAGGACATCCTCCACAATCCCTTCGGGAGTCACGGAAAAATATGGACAACCAGAATGGTGATGCCTTGTCTGTACGAGGACGGTCCCAGAACAGAAACAAAAATAAGTCATCGAGTGGGAGATATAAATCTAAAGGGAGATCTAAATCTCCAGGAAAACCTACAAAGGTGGTGTGCTGGAAATGCGGAAAGGAAGGGCACTTCAGAAGGGATTGTAAATCTAAAGCTCCTGATAAAGGAAAGGGATCTGATGATGCTCCTTCTGCAGAGGCGAAAACCACCTCAGATGAAGGTGGGGATGTGTACTTGGCTTCTTCAAGTACACATGTAGATCATGAGGCATGGTTGATTGACTCAGGTGCATCCTTTCACTTCACTCCCCATAGAGAGTGGTTCTGCGAGTATGAGAAATATGATGGTGGTGATGTCTTCTTAGGAGATGATAGGAAGGCTAGAATCATTGGTCGGGGAAAAGTAAAGTTGAAGTTGCAAGGTGGAAGGGTTAGAACACTTCCGGGTGTTCTACATATTCCTACATTGGCCAGAAATCTGATTTTTGTAAGCAAGTTGGATGATGTAGGTGTAAAGATGGTGTTCGAGAAGGATACCTGCAAGATGGTTCGAGGAGCACTGATATTAATGAGGGGAGTTCGGATTGGAACTCTGTACAAGCTGCAAGGTAGCACTGTTGTTGATGGGTGCAATAGTTCTATAGTTCCTGAAAATGGAGTAGAGAATCTAGTGGTCTCTGGAGAGAAGACCATGTTGTGGCATCAAAGGCTTGGACATATTGGAGAGAAGGGCCTTCGAATACTTCATGGTAAAGGTATGGTAGAAGGTATGAATAATAGCTCTCTGGATTTTGATTTCTGTGAAAATTGTGTATATGGGAAGCAGAATCGGGTGAGTTTCCCCTCTGGTGGTAAGAGGAAGAAGCAGATATTAGAGCTTGTGCACAGTGATGTGTTTGGACCTGTGAAGGTTCCATCACTGGGTAAGTCTTTGTACTATGTATCATTCATAGATGACTTCTCAAGGAATACATGGATATATTTTCTTAAGAAGAAATCTGAAGTCTTTGACAGGTTTAAAGAATTTAAGGCTCTGGTGGAAAATCAAACAGAGAAGAAGATAAAGGTGTTGAGGACAGATAATGGTGGAGAATTTTGCAGCAAGGAATTTGAAGAATTTTGTAAGAAGTGTGGGATAGCATGGTAGAAGACTACTCCATATACACCTGAGCAAAATGGAGTCGCAGAAAGAATGAACAAGATGTTGATGGAAAGGTCAAGAAGCATGCTCAGTGGTGCCGGGCTAGGACATGAATTCTGGGCAGAGGCGGTGGATACTGCATGTTACCTAATCAACAGATCACCTTCATCAGCGTTGGAGGATAAGACTCCACAAGAAGTATGGACTGGTAAGAAACCCTCTCTTTCACATCTAAGGGTATTTGGATGTGATGCATATGTACATGTTCCAAAGGAGAAACGAACCAAGTTGGATAGTAAATATGAAAAGTGCATCTTTATTGGGTATAAGGATGGTTTAAAGGGTTATAAGCTTTGGAACCCAGTCACACGGAAGGTTGTGTACAGCCGAGATGTGTTGTTCATAGAGGTAAAAGATGTTATTCAACATGAAGTCCAACCAAAGGAACATGAGAAGATAGAGTTTGAGCCAAAGGAGGAAGAATCAGACTCTGCGGTAGAGGAGGAATCAGAAGATGAAGAGCCACAAACTCCGGCTGTGAGAAGATCAGTTCCAGAAAGAAGGCAGCCAGAAAGGTATAGTCCATCTGCTTTCAGTTCAAATTTTGCTTTCTCTGTTACTGATAATGATCCCAGAACTGTGAAGGAAGCAGTGGATTCAGAGGATGGAAAACTCTGGAAAGAGGCCATGGTCGATGAAATGGCATCTTTGCAAAAAAATGAGGCTTGGGATTTGGTGGAGTTGCTGACTGGAAGGAAACCCATTGGCAGCAAATGGGTGTTCAAGAAGAAGACAAATGCAAAAGGAAAGGTGGAGAAATACAAAGCTCGGTTGGTAGAAAAAGGTTATTCCCAGGTGCCAGGAATTGATTTTGGTGATATTTTTTCTCCTATTGCCAAGGTAACTTCTATTAGATTACTTTTATCTGTTGCTGCTGCTTTTGATTTTGAGGTAGAACAGATGGATGTGAAGACAACATTTCTTCACAGGGATTTGGAAGAGGAAATCTACATGAAGCAACCTGAAGGCTTTGCGGTGAAGGGTAAGAAAGAACTGGTATGCAAGTTAAAGAAGTCTCTATATGGGTTAAAATAGTCACCAAGGATGTGGTATCAGAAATTTGATACATTTATATGGGGACTTGGCTTCACCAGAAGCAAAGAAGATCATTGTGTGTATTTTAAATTAATTGGTGACCGTATTATTTATCTGGTCTTGTATGTGGATGATATGTTGCTGGTTGGAAATGACAAAGAAATTATCCAGGATTTGAAGACCCAATTGTCCTCCAAATTCGACATGAAAGATCTTGGTGCTGCAAACTATATTTTGGGCATGGAAATTAAAAGACATCGGTCAAAGAGGAAGCTCTGGTTAAACCAGAGGAAGTATGTCGAGACAATACTCCAGAGGTTTAATATGCAGGATAGTAAACTGGTGAAGGTTCCTATTCCTGTAGGTGTGAGGTTATCTGTTGAACAGTGTCCCAAGACACAAGAAGAGGAAGAGGACATGTCCCGTGTTCCATATGCAAGTGCAGTGGGTAGCCTGATGTATGCAATGGTCTGTACTAGAACAGACATTCCACATGCAGTGGGAGTATTGAGCAGGTTTATGTCAAAACCTGGGAAGGAGCACTGGACAACAGTGAAGCGGGTTTTCAGGTATTTGCGTGGCACTAGTGATTATGGTTTGTGCTACCAAGGAAGACCAGGATTGGACAGAGTGTTGGATATTCATGTCTTTGTTGATGCAGACTGGGCTGGAGATCTGGATCAGAGAAGATCTACAAGTGGGTATGTGTTTAACCTATTTGGAGGTGCAGTCATTTGGATGAGTAAGAAACAATCTGTAGTGGCACTATCAACTACAGAGGCAGAATACATGGCAGCCACTCATGCAAGCAAGGAAGCAGTTTGGTTGCAGAGATTGTGTTCAAGTATGGGGTTAGTACAGGGAGCTATAAGAATAGACTGTGACATCCAAAGTGCAATTTTATTGGCAAAGAACCCTTCTTATCATTCAAAGACAAAGCACATGGATGTTCAATATCACTTTGTGAGGGATATGATAGAAGACAGAAAGGTGTTGCTAGTAAATCTGTGAGCTCTGAGAAATTCTCTTGGTGTAGAGAAGCAATGGGAATCTCAGGGCTGAAAATGACTAAGCTCTCCTGTGGCCCCCTGTGGAAAGAAAGCAAGTGGGAGATTGTTGGGTTGTGTTATATTCTTTCCACGTAGTTAATAGGGGGTTTGAAGGGCACCCGTAACCCCACTTTATGGGGTCCGAGGCAGTGCCCCAGAAAATTTTGGTTTTGGACCATATGTTAGGTTGGGCGGACCCACCTATGGTTTTGTGCATGATTTTCGCACATGTTTTTTGGACGCGATGGTTTTCGGTCCATGGTATTGGATGCTTCGGCATGTATAAATATGTATTGTAACATTGAAAGGAACATAATGAAAAATCAAGCTGGTAGTCCTGGTTTTGGGATCTAGGGAAAAATCTCTGTGCATATGTGTTTTATGGGTTATGCTCTCGCATTGTTTATTTTCTTTGTTTAAGAATTCGTATGCAGGTAATTTCTGTACAGGGTTAAAACCTACATGTAGAGGATGTGCTCTGAGCAAGTATGCCAAAGCAGCATTTCCTAGAAGTAAAAACAGGGCCAAGAGTGTACTATGATAGATACACTCAAATATTTGCAGACCTATGTCCACTAAAGCTCTTAGTGGTGCCGAATACTTCGTCAACTTCATTGATGACCACTCAAGGAAAGCTTGGATATATTTTCTGAAAACCAAGGATGAGGTTTTCTATTGATTCAAAGAGTTCAAATCTCTGGTGGAGAATCTGATAGGGGAGAAAATAAAAGTTTTGTGCTCAGATAATGGTGGAGAATATGTTAATAATAACTTCACTAATTTTTGTGCTAAGGAGGGCATCAGAAGAGTGTGGAAAACTACTTACAATCCGGAGCAGAATGGAGTAGCAGAAAGGAAGAACAAGACTATCATGGAAGCAGCTAGGGCCATGATATATGATCAGGATATGCCAAAATTCTTGTGGGTAGAAGCATGCAACACAAAATTCTATGTCCATAATAGAACTGCTCATAGAGCATTGGGAAATATTACTTCAGAGAAAGTCTTCACTAGAAAGACTCCTGAAGTCAGTCATTTTAGGATATTTGTGAGTTTAGCATATTTTCGTATACCCGAGGAGAAAAGGAAGAAGTTAGATCAAACTTTAGAGAAAGGATATCTAGTGGGATATAGCGAGAATGCTAAGGCATAAAAAATCTAACTTCCAGGGAGTAGGAAGGTAGTAGTTCGACGAGATGTGAAATTCATGGAAGATAGTGCCTTCATAAAATCTCAAGAAATGCCTTTTGGGGAGTAGTCAAAATATGAGTCGTTGGTCAAACCACTTCAACCAGCTGAAGCCAAGAATTCTTCCTCAAAACAGGAAGAATCACATGAAGATGAGGAGCTAATAGAAGCACCTGCTACTAGACGAAGAACTAGTAGGGAACTTCGACAGATTCTGTGGGATACAGAAGATTTCATTGGTGCACCAAGAAACAATAAAAGGGAGCCAAAACAACCAGATAGATTTCAGGCATTAGTAGCTCAAGATGGGGATCCTTCTAGTTTTTAGGAGGTTTCTCAACATCAAGTTTGGTTGGATGTGATGGTAGTGGAATAAAACTTTATAATGGTGAATGATGTCTGGGAAGTAGTGCCTAGGCCTGAAGACAGATTAGGTAGGTTCGAGATGGATCTACAAGTATAAATACGTTGTAGACGATAGTGTGGAAAAATAGAAATCCAAGTTTGTGGCTAAGGGGTATGCTCAGAAGGAAGGAATTGTTTACGAAGAAACCTTCAGCCCAGTAGCCAGGTATACATCTATTAGAACCGTGATACCTCTTGCAACTCAGATGGGATGGGAGATTCATTAAATGGATGTCAAAACGAAGTTCTTGGACGAGGTAATAGAAGAGGAAGTATACATTGAACAACTAGAAGGCTTTGAGACACATTGGAAGAAGTATCATGTATTCATATTGAAGAAAGCCTTGTATGGGCTCAAACAAGCACCTAGAGCGTGGTATGGTCAAATTGATGGCTACTTGCAGAAAATGGGGTTCATCAAGAGAGATCATGATCCCAATCTCGACTATCTAGTTGTAGAAGTTGACCCTCTAATACTAGTATTATATGTGGATGATCTCTTTCTGATAAGTTCATCCAGGCTCATCGAGGAATGGAAGAAGAATCTAGCCACAAAATTTGACATGAAGGATTTTGGACAGATGGATTATTTCCTAGGGTTGAAAGTTTTGCAGCAGAAGGATAAAATCTTTCTTGGACAAGGGATATATGCTACAAAGGTCCTGAAGATATTCAGGATGCAGGACTATAGGTCAATGGCTACTCCAATGATCACCAATTGGAAGAAAATTGATGCATCATAGGACAAATATGTTGATCCCACCTTATACAGGAAATGCATAGGGTCCCAGATGTATCTGGTCGATACCAGGCTGGACATTTGTTACATTGTCAACACCCTCAGCGAGTTCATGGTGGAACCAAAGAGATATCATTGGGCAGTAGCCAAACATGTTCTCAAAAATTTAAAGGGAATAGTCGATTATGGATTCTTGTACACCAGAAGTAAGGATAGCAGATTGAGTGGGTTTACATTATAAAGGAATTTTCTCGTAGTCAATTCTCTGCGACCAGATTTCATCTTGGAATTCAAGAGTTACCGCATTTGGGAGAGCACTTGATATATCCATTTTGACACAAATTCAAGCATATGTGATGTATTTTCCCTTTTGGGTCGCCTCCAATAGATTTAGAAAGTAACCTAGCAAATTGTCGATAAATTCTAGATTTTGCAGTAGCCAGTAATCTAAAGGAAAAGAATATAACGTTCTCAACTAAGCCTTCAAGCTATCTTTTGCATTTGTCAATTAAAATTAGATCAATCTTCATATACCATAAATGATAAAGGATGGGATCATTGCTCAATTAAATTGCTTGGTTAGTTGTTTTTGTTACAAAAGGTAGAATTAATGTGTAAAATAATATATTTATAAATATATTTTTTAATATTAATATTAAAATTCTCTATTTATATAGAGAGATTTTTAACCTATAAATAAGATTTCTAACAATCCCATAGCTTATTAATACCACATGCCCAAAAAATAATGACTCATTTCATATCACACTCTCATTTATTGAAGTTATAGTTTAATTAGGCCGATAGGCCTTCCTTTGAGTGAGCTTTTCGTCTAAATTTTGTTTCTATGCTTGACAGGTGGCATGCACTTTCAACTACCATATGGCTGACATCTGTCGTGCAATTCATTTCTGTTTCTCCTCTTCAGCTTTCTGCTCTTCTTGTTTTCTTCCACGACCATTTCTATTCCTCCTGTTTTTGCTTTCTACTTTCTGTGGGCACTCTGCACTCTTCGCATGCAACTTTTTTTTTCCTCATATCATCTAGGCCTCACCTTCGGTGGTCTCGTCCTCTAATTGGGTGTCTGATGTGCTCTTAATCTTGTTAAATGGTATGCCACAGATCTCCATGGTTCATCGTGCTTGTTTTTAAACCCTTTATTTGTTGGGTTGGATTCTAATAACATTGGTATGTTTATTTTGTGCTTATTTGTTTGGCTTTCTCTTATATTTAGGCTCTACCCAGTCAACATGCTCGTTTCCCTAGCTTTAAGCTCATTATTGTTGGCGATGGAGGAACTGGTTTGCTATAAATAGGGTTTATGTTCAGCTTTGTATGTTTTCTTTTTAAATCGGTTAGATTGACTGTAATATATTTTTTGAATCAGGGAAGGCAACCTTCGTGAAGCGTCATCTTACCGGGGATTTTAAGAAGAAATACGAGCGTGAGTACAATATGATTTGTTTTTATAATTACAAAGCTTCTGTATGTGTTGTCTTCTACAATAAATGGTATTTTGTTTGGAGGTTTTTTTCCATTTTTTTTGTTCTTGGACACATTTGAATCCCCATCACAATTTATATTGATGTGGTTGGCTTATAGATTTGATATAAACAGTGTCACTAGGTCACCCCATGGATCGGTGTTGTAAAGGTTTTCAGTCATGTCCCTCTTCGTTTCAGGGTTTACTGGGTTGTGTTTTCCAATTTGCGGCCCAACAAAAAATTACAAATATCAGATCCTATTTTTAGTGGTTCTGCAGTTTGATCTACAGTCTCTACCATAAATATGCCCATGGACAAAAATTCAAATATGATATTCTTCATCAGCAGGTAGATCTTGGGTTGTGTAAATTAGAAAGATAATATAATGCCTTAAGCCTTAAGGAAAATCTTGCCATTTCCCCTTTCTTTCTCTTTACCTTCTTACAATCAGTTTTCTGATTAAATCACTCTAGGAGATTCAACCACCATTAATTGCATATACTTATTTTTTGGGATTCTAGTGACTAAATCTTTTCCTTGATATGAATAATCTTAATCATGCCTTGTCATAATTCTCTTTGTTGGATCCTTTGGTAGAGGAGCGGTCTCTTGGGACTTTATGAAAGTAGTGTTTTTTGTCATCCTCTGCAGGTGTAGTAGACACCTATTGATTGGAGCACTGTACATTTGAGCTTTTGGGGTGCCTTTTCAACTTTTTGCTTAAAAAGGTCCTACATGGATTCAAACTTGGATTGATCACAAGAGAACTTTTGACTTATCAATTCTATTTTCCCGTGTTGATATGTATGTAGTGTGGGCTCAGTAGCAACACCTTTTAACCTCAATATCAATGACAATGGAGCAACTATGAGCCCTTCTTTGGTTCCTTCTTATCAACACTCTATTTTAATCGTTTATGTCTCTTTATTTTGAATTTTAATTTAATTTAATTTTGAATTTATAGACAGACTGTGCTATTGATTATTTTGATCAATACTGGTTTTCTTTTCCTATTTCTGTTGGCATTTTCCTCGTTGAATTGGCGAGGGTTCTGTATGTTTCCACTTATATTTATTTGAATTTTAATTTAGTTTAATTTTGAATTTATAGATAGACTGTGTTATTCGTTGTTTTGATCAATACTGGTTTGCTTTTCCTATTTCTGTTGGCATTTTCCTGATTGAATTGGCGAGAGTTTCATATTTTTCCACTTCTATTTATTTGTTTCCTTCTTATTTACTAATTGGGATTTTGTTTGTTGTAGTGTTCATGGGCAATGTGTAATTATCATGTTTGACGTTACTGCACTATTAACTTACAAGAATTGTTGGACACCTAATCCTCAATGGGTTAGTGTGGAAGCCGAATAGACAAAGTAGTCCAAGAGACCTTGGGATGTGAAACCCAACGGTCACAACATGTACTATAAATGTAAATCATTTGTCAATAAAAATTGTACTCTCATGTTTTATCCTTCATATTCATTTGCTTCCCATGTGTGTTTAACATGGTATCATAGCGGGCGATTGCTGGTCCTGCTCTAATCTGGTCTTACTCCAATTTGAGCCACTAGTTTTGTGGCCTCCACCTAGGTATGCATGTTCTAAATTTCAGTCTTGCCATTCTGATCTTATCCTAATTCTCTGTTATATTCTCTGCACATTTAATGCCCTCTGCTATTTTTTCAAGAATCTACTACACTAACACTCCCTCATGAAATACATTGGTCCTAATTCGAACAACATTTTGTATTCTGACCTCTTGCATGAGAATCGATACTATACTCTACCTTGAAGAGTGATTGGTCAAATATCTGCGCACTGACTTGTAAACAAACGTTCTATATGCCCAGTGTATTTGCTACGGTTTATTTGAATTTTCCTGGAATCTCCTCAGCGCTGTCCTCGATAGTTTCATATTGATTTTGTGGCATCTCTCATGTCAGTTCCGCCCTTTCTATTGCTTGTAAGAACTTGAGCGTTTTATTTTTCAATGTCCGCCTACTCATCAGAACTATCATGTTAGTTCTGTCCTTTCTGTTGCTTGTAAGGACCTGAGCATTTTACTCTTCACTGTGCACCTACTCTAATGCTCTGAAATCTGCCAGGAAACCTTGGCGCCCCTTAGAATTGTATTTTTAGTATGTTGTCCCTTTGCATGCACTGTTATGTCTTGTCAGATAACAATTCCTAAAATCTTTGAAGCTTGTGTCTCGTGGGTGTGATAACACAGCTTAGCCTCTGGCTACCTTCTCGCTGCGGAATTGAATATGCTTAATTTTTTTTAATGAATTGAGCCACCACATTCGTAACAACTGCATGAATGGGCCACGTCCATCCACCAGGCTTTAGATGAGGTCGTTTGCACTGATTTGTCAGGATTACAGGAATGATTTTCTCCACGGCACCCTGTCCAAGTCAATGACCTTGCGACAGGTGTGAGGAAGCTTAAGGTTAGCTAGTATTTGTGTCTCTAGCTTTCAATCCATGTGATACAATAATCAAGTTCAGCTCACTGCTATCGATATCGCAGTTGCTCCTAATCCTGTTCATGTCGATATCCCTCCATAAAGATTCCAGAAATCTTAAGACATGGTCAAAGACATTGGCAATGGATTCACCCTCTGGAAATTGGTAGAAAAAGCAGCCAAATCATTCTCTGGTCTTCTTAATGATCTTCATCTGTTCCTCTTATTGAAAATTTCCGAAGTCCTATTCTCTGAGATGAACATTTGCTAGAAGATTCAGAGAAATTCATCTGCTCCTCCTTTTGAAAATTGCCAAATTCCTATTCTCTGAGACGAACATTCGCCAGAAGATTCAGAGCCTCGCAATCAAACTTATGACTTTACATTTATGGTGTACTCTGTCGATATAAATAAGAACTCGAAAACCCAATGTCTCAATATTGAATCCTCAGAACGTCACAGACATTTTATATATAGGAGGTCGGGTTACCTTCTCTATTTGTTGGAGGTTTATTTGTTAAAGTGGGCCAAGTTCCTCCATTTTGAAGTTGGTCAAGTTCCTTGTTTAAACTGGGCCGCGTTTCCCTTACCTTTCAGCTGAGCATGCTCCCTTCTGTTGGTCGTGGAATTCCTCTTCAAGCTGGACAGGTTCAGTATTAAGTGGAAACATATTTACTTTCAAAGATTAATTCCCTGAGGTACATGCAGAAGGGACACTTATTATCTGCTCAAGGCAATGTTCAGTGAGCCATTATAGACTTAAAAAAAAAGGAAAAAAAGAGAGGGTTGAGTCATCATTAAATTCGTGGGCTATCTATTCCCTGTACGTGGAAGGAGTCTGTTTGCTGAGGTTGCTTGCTATCTAAAGAGCATGAGCTGGGAATTCGAAGGCATACTGTATTTGTCATACAAGGTTGATCTCACTGTGAAGAAATCAAGTTTTGAGACGGGTTTCTCTGTGCATGGCTTGATGGAAAAATTCCCTTGTACATGGTTCGATGGTGTGTGCAATGTCCAAATTGAGGGTGTAAGGGTATTAATCCACTAAAACCTGCTACCACATATGAATGCTTGCTGAAATTCTGAATAAATTATGTGTACGTTGTCGCTTTCAAAGACTAGACGCCTGTAGTGTGATTGTTGGAGATCAAATACTTCACTGGTATAAGAATTGTTGCTATCATTCTGTAACGAGTGACGCAACTATGCATTTAATTCCTGAAGCAATAATCTTCTTTAACGAATTTATTATTTTCTGGGAAAGTCAATTTTCTTAATCCAGAGACAACACTCGATTATAGTTGGACACTGACTTAGTATTGTTAGAGATCGTTGGGATTGCACAAATCTAGGTGTGAATTCCTCTGCTAATTTCAGAAAGGTTGGGTTGCTGGATGTGCATCTTCAACCATGGTTGTAGTAGGCATTGTAAAGCAGAGGTGAGGAGGTTGTGCTTATCAGTCTTTCCCAAGTGTATGCGCTGCATATGATGTATTCAAGGAGGTTGCTTATGGTATGACAGTGTATGGTGTGAAAATGGTTTTAAATGCATCCCTTCCCGATGAAGAAATGGAAGCGTGAGAGGTTTTGAATCCAAAGTTCAAAGCATTGTTCCTTTTTTAGGTTTTATATATTAAGAAATTTGCCTCTTAAAATCCCGTGGTTGCTCCTCATTCTGGCATATGCGTTGGTCATTTTTCTTATCGATTCATGCTCCTTATATGGCGTTGATTACTTTATGTTATTTCAAATGTGTTGAAATATGAAGCTTATATAACCAAACACAACTGAAATCGAGAGCCATCACTATTTTTGAAGACAATTGCAATCTGTTGAAAAATCCAATTGTATTGACATATTGCGAGTGAGTGTTGATTTTTCTCTACAACTTCATAGTTGCGATCAATGTAATTTGGACAACGAATAAAATAGCCATAATTGGTGAAGTATTGGAGTTCTTAAAAACTTTGATACATTCCTCTGATCATGATACAGTAAGAATAAGCAAAGCTTCTCTTGTTGACATTAGAACCTGTTTGCATAATGTACAAGATAATATTGAGTTTTTGCAGCTTGAGACAAAGCTACAGCAGGAAGAATTACAGGAGTGGAGTCATTGTTCTGAACCTGTTTATGTTCAAAACAATGAAACAGACTCCCATAAACAGCGAGACAATATTGTTGAAATTCATTCAGATCCAGTGCCCAATAAAGCAACAGTTGTACATGCAAATGAAAAAACTCAGTGTGCACTTCCCAAGCCCATCATCAGACCTTGAGAACAGCTTGTCCACAATAAGCACAGAACTGGTCTTGGATATGACAAGGACTTGTCCTTTCATATTCCTGACTACTCAAAGCCCATTCAGTTTCAGAGTGTTGGATTCATTCACGGCAATTCACTTGCTCCTCATGACAGTTCACCTCTAGCTGTTCCAGATTCTACTCCTCTTCCACAACAAAAACAACAGATAATGAAATGCCAACACTGTGACCGAGTTGGCCATTTGAAAGATCATTGTTTTGATCTTCATCCATGTAAGCACTGTCATAAAACCACCCATTCTTCACACAGATGCTTCAAACGTCCTGCAAGAACAAAGATTCATCTTGGATGGATCGCTTCTTGGCAATGGGCATCAACAGCCAAGAAGATATTCCAATCACATCTCATAACTTGTTCTAGAGTATTGAACAGTCTTGCAGTTGAGTTTTCTCCATAATCTCACCTTGTATCTAACCGGGGGGAAATGATGGTCATCTACAAGCTTCAAAGTCACATCAAGCGAGCCTGAGCCACAACTTGCCACACCAATTTCAGAGTTGTAGCCAGAGACAAAGATGCCCCTGAGCATGCCTTCAGTTTGTAATCTGGGACACTTCCTCTAGCAGAAGACTTCAGCTTCTTACCAGTTTCGGAAGAATTCCAGGAACAAAATTGGGGACACTTCCTCTAGCAGAAGACTTCAACTTCTTGCTAGTTTTGGAAGAGTTCCAAGAATTGCATTAAGCATTCCAGAGTTGTTGGTCATCCTTAAACCATCACAGGTTGAGACTTCCCTTTTTAGGTTGAAGTTCTCCCTTTTATGCGAGGTGAGACCTCCCTTTCATGGTTGAAGGTTTCCCTCTTCAAAACAAGAGGAGAACTTCCTCTAGCAGAAGACTTCAGCTTCTTGCCAGTTTTGGAAGAGTTCCGGGAATTGCACTAAGCGTTCCAGTGTTGGTGGTCATCCTTAAACCACCGCCCTTTATACCAATATTTTAGAGAGCACATTCAGCCTAGTGCTGCCATGCATTTTTGCACATTTTGTATTACAGCTCTCTCCTTGGACTCATACATAACCCTTCGAATTAAGGGGGGGAATGTTGGACACCTAATCCTCAATAGGTTAGTGTGGAAGTTGAATAGACAAAGTAGTCCAAGAGACCTTGGGATGTGAAACCCAACGGTCACAACATGTATTATAAATGTAAATCATTTGTTAATAAAAATTGTACTCTCATGTTTTATCTTTCATATTCATTTGTTGCCCATGTGTGTTTAACAAGAATGTCCCAACATGGCACAAAGATCTTTGCAGGTATCTCTTTTGTAGAGGGGTTGGATCTCTAAGTAGAAATGAAGGTTCCTTAATTGTGTGGTGGCACAACTACCTGAATCGATTAGCTAAATATCCTTGTGAATTTCAGGGTGTGAGAGAACATTCCTATTGTTCTTTGTGGAAACAAGGTTGATGTGAAGAATAGGCAAGTGAAAGATAAGAAAGTTACTTTTCATAGAAAGAAGAATCTTCAATACTATGAGATATCTGCAAAAAGTAACTACAACTTTGAGAAGCCATTCCTGTACTTGGCACGGAAGCTCTCAGGGTGAGCCTTTAATCTAGTTTCTGATGCTCCCTAATATAAATGTTATATTAAAAAATTTGCATTGTTTCTATGGGATCCAAACCTTCATTTTGTGGAGTCACCTACTCTTGCTCCTCCTGAGGTTTAGATAGACCTTGCAACCCAATAGCAGTAAGTAGAATGCTATTTTCTTATTATTTTTTGTTAAATTTTATGGAAATAATTTGTTCCATTTGTAAAATATTGAAACTTTGGCTTACAATCTTTTATGTTGTCAGGTAAGAGGCAGAACTTGTAGCAGCTGTGGCCCAACCCCTTCCAGATGACGATGATGATGCTTTTGAATAGCTTTGTTAACATGCTTTTGCATATTTAGGGATTGGTGGATTCAATTAGTTTTGTATCATTGGAGTTTGCTCTTGAGTTCCGACATTTAATTCTGATTTGTATTTGGGGCTTAGAATAGTATTATCACATCTCTATATGTGATTGGGATACTGTGCAAATGTTTTCATCGGTGGAGTTGGCTAAGCTATCTTAGTTCAACTCCATTACAGAGCTATTTTAATATGCTAAGATAGTTTTTTCCGTTATATACTATTGCACATTTTGTACAAGAACTTTTTGTACTCTTCAAATATTTCAAGAATTCTCAATTGCCTTTCGTTGTGTATTGTTGGGGGAAATGCTAGTTGCGATGATTGTTGCTTGTAATATATTATGGCTTGTTAAAACTTTCTCTGAAAATTCTAGCTATGTCTGGGGATTTATTAACTCTAAAATTGGTTTATATAGTTAATAATTGTGGCTATCAAGCCTACCTGCGTATTCTTGTGGGTATGTTGTCTATCGAACACATAAAGGTTCATTAATTGGGCTCTCGATTGATTTCTGCATAAAGAATCACGTTGTCTAAATCTTGAATGTAATAATAAGACATTGGAAACATTAACTCGTTTTTCTTCACTATGAAAGGTAATTTGTTGCAAGAAAATGTTTGTTGCACATTTTGACTTTTAGGTAAATCATAGACAGACTTGTTAATTAGGACTAAATTCTTTTTGGTAAATGAAAGCCAGGTTTTACATTTAAGTTGGTGCTAGAAGTTTTTTCAATGAAGAGGACTCGACTGAATTTTATTCTACATATTCTTTTCTTTTTGTAGAATGAGGAATGGGATTTACTTTTTTCGATCAGCTAGACCAAGCAGGAAAGTTTAATAAGTTTTAACATTGCATGCCAAGAAATAATAAATTATGGTCTTACAAATGGTTCAAGGTAAAATTGTTAACCAATTGTTGACTGCATTGTGACTGTTAACTTGTGGGCTTGCATATTACTAATGCGCTTGCATATTACTAATGCACAACAATGAAGGATGCTGGTGTTATTGCTGGCTTGAATGTAGCACGTATTATCAAGGAACCCACAGCTGCAGCAATAGCTTATGGCTTGGACAAGAAGGGTGGAGAGAAAAATATTGTTGTTTTTGATCTTGGCGGTGGCACGTTTGATGTCAGCGTTTTGACTATTGACAACGGAGTTTTTGAGGTTTTAGCTACAAATGGTGATAATCTGTCTGAACTCTGTCTAGCCTTTTTACATTACAAATTTGAATACACGGTGGTTATCATTGACTTTTTTGGTTGGCTTTTGAGCTTTGGAATACCGAGATGTACACTAAGTGAGGACTTTGACCAAAGGATAATGAAATATTTCATCAAATTGATCAACAAAAAGCACAGAAAGGATATGAGTAAGGATAGCAGAAATGAAATAAGACATTCAATGTGTTCCTTGTAATATAGATATAAACAAAACATTTAAAGAAAAGTAATTGCACAATGATCCAGTCCAAAAAACAAGGTTCTTGACAAACCAATTAACTCTTCTAGAAAAACTCAACAATTCCAGTTTAATAAGGTTTTCGAAAAACCAATTAACTCTTCTAGAAAACTTCAACAATTCCAATTTAATAATCCTATCGGCCTCTCTTTGTACCTTTTGGGACAATTGCTAGTAATAGATATTGATGAATTGGACATGGGATGAATTTTCTTCTTATTGCTCAATAATTTTTATGATATATTCTTTACTCGCTTGGATTTACCAACCACCATATTTTATCCTTGCATGGTTTTCTTCTGCATTGCATACTGGATACTTGATTAATTTTTATGATATATTCTTTGACAACTAGGATTTACCAACCACCATCTTTATCATTGCATGGTTTTCTTCTGCATAGTAAAGAAAAATAACAAAGCTAGGCCATTGTTTTGAAATTCTTTTATCAATTTAAAAATATTAAAATTATAATCATTACAAACCTATTATAAAAATTATAATCCTTACAAATCCATTATAAAAGTACTAGGAATACTATTTATGAACATTGCATGGTTTTCTTATGCATGGTAAAGAAAAATAACAAAGCTACGCATATTGTCATACCGAAATGCATATTGCCTGATATGTCTCTTTGGAACTCTAATAAACAATCCCAAATCCCAGCCTCCTTGGTAGGGATTTGGATCTGTGGCGAAATGATCTGTAGCAGCAGGCTGGACAACTATCTCGGGATAGCAGACATATGAAAATGCAAATGCTATGGAAGATGTGGCACAACGCGTTTGAGACACACCTACATTTATTCTGATCTTGCCATACCGAAATGCATATTGCCTGATATGTCTCTTTGGAACTCTAATAAACAATCCCAAATCCCAGCCTCCTTGGTAGGGATTTGGATCTGTGGCGAAATGATCTGTAGCAGCAGGCTGGAAAACTATCTCGGGATAGCAGACATATGAAAACGCAAATGCCACGGAAGATGTGGCACAACGCGTTTGAGACACACCTGCATTTATTCTGATCTTGCCATACCGAAATGCATATTGCCTGATATGTCTCTTTGGAACTCTAATAAACAATCCCAAATCCCAGCCTCCTCGGTAGGGATTTGGATCTGTGGCGAAATGATCTGTAGCAGTAGGCTGGACAACTATCTCGGGATAGCAGACATATGAAAATGCAAATGCTATGGAAGATGTGGCACAACGCGTTTGAGACACACCTACATTTATTCTGATCTTGCCATACCGAAATGCATATTGCCTGATATGTCTCTTTGGAACGCTAATAAACAATCCCAAATCCCAGCCCCCTTGTTAGGGTTTTGGATCTGTGGCGAAATGATCTGTAGCAGCCGGCTGGACAACTATCTCGGGATAGCAGCCATATGAAAATGCAAATGCTATGGAAGATGTGGCACAACGCATTTGAGACACACCTCCTCACCAATTGAAAATCGATATGGCAAATCCGGCAACTAGAACTTATACTATTAGCAACCTCTAACATAATCATTTTATATTGAAACTTCTTAAAAACCATTGATTTTAACTTGTCAACCTGGCAGGGTTAAATAAATTTAACTTAAATACAACCATACCCTTCAAATTTGGTTCCTGCTTACTATAATAAATAACCGCCTGGAGGAACGTATTGCCAGATAACTGGGAAGGATCTGGATCTGTGACGAAATCTACGGCGGCAGACTGGACAACTATCTCGGGATAATAGCCATCTGAAAATACAATGTCTGTGGTAGATGTGGCCGCAACGCATTTGAGAGACATTCTCGCCCAATTGAAAACCGATATGGCAAATTGGGCAACTTGAACTTATACTATTACTATCACCGATATGCTCCTCTGAAATGCTTATTCTACGCAACCCCATTACGCTCAGCTGCTCCTCCGTTAGTAACTGCAACTCGGTAATTCTGTCTCTGGTTGTGGGAGGCAACTGCTCCACAGTTACAGTTAAAGTTGTGTGTCGCAACTGCTCCCCAGCAACTGTATCTATCTGCTCATTTGGCAACTGCTCCTCCGCAACTCTATCTGTGTGTCTAGTTTGTACGAATTCAAGCCAAGTAGGCACATCGTCATTATTCGCATCTGTTAGATCGTTGTGAGTGACAGTATTATTATCAGCGGGAGGACGAGTTTCAGCTGTTGTGCTACTCCTCCTGCGCCCTTCTACCGATGTTGATCTACTGCTGCTCCCGCTGCGCTGCTCTCCTGATCTTCGTGTTTCGTTTTCCATTTCGAAGATAAAATAAAATGAATGGAGAGTCGTTTGTTAAGTGATGAGATGAGCGATGAAACACGTTATGAGACTAGCCCCATCTGGCCGACGCCTTCTTCAGTGTACTCGATTACATTGATACTCCAAAGGGAAAGTTTCTCGCAAATCACTAGGTTAAGCAATTAACGCAACTAAAAGTAGCAGGAGCAGTTCAAGCTCGAGAATATCTGTGGAGAAGTTGCCTCACATAACCAGAGACACACCAGCCGCTATGGAGCAGTTGGCAGATATAACCTGTGGAGCAGTTGCGAGATAGAGCTGCAGTTGTGGAGGAGTTACCTAGCAGTTTGGCACCTCCCGAGGAGTGGCGAAGCATAGTCTCACTTGTGGGGCAATTGAGAGCAGTAAATATTCAGACCGACACTTGGACTAACGTATCAATGAGTAACAGCGGCTTGGGATTAACATTTCAGCAGAGCATATAAGTGATAATAAATTGAATTAATAATAAAATATAATAAAAATTGAATTTTAAATTTTAAATTATGGATAAGTAGCATAAATTTTTGGTAAAAGACAAATGAATAAGCAATTGAATGCATAATATCATATCTGTGGCTATTATAATAAATTGAAATGGAAAGAAAGAGAAAATAAACTATATTTAGTAAAAAATATACTCAATAATAATATTAAACATTGAGTATGAATATTACCACAAGGTATACTCAATAATAATATTAAACTTTGATTATGAATATTACCACAATTGGAGATCATGTTTCTAATAGAGTTCTTTGAAGACTTGTAGTCAGATCATTATTATGTATACATAAATCTTGAAAATGCAAGTTTAAGTTAGAAAAGAGTGATATTATAATAATAATAATAATAATAATAATAATAATGGAAATATTTAATCAAACACTCAAAAAGAGAGGCAAAAGGTAGAGGGAAGAGAGTTTAATAATAATAAAATAATGTTTTCCCAAAAAAACTCTCTTGAAAATATGAATCACACAAATAAAATGGTTAATAATGGGTTTAAATGGAATGAAAAAAATTAATATAATATAATATAATTAATACCATTCTAGATGTATGTTAACTCTTGAACAACCAAGCTTTGAGAAGCATCAAATTTATTTAAGTTTACAAGTCAAAAGATTTGAGTCTCTTAGTACTTGGTAGATCCAAAGTTATAAAGATAGGTTTAGGTTGATTTAATTACTAATTATAATCAATTACATTTACAATTATAACTATTTATTTGTTGATTTAAGTTCCCCTATAAACAAACTATATTGCAAATGAATATTATGGGTCAATACCATGGGTCCTCATAAACCTAGAGCACCCAATAAATTTTTTATTTTTATTATTTTAGTTTGAAATTATTTTTATTTTATTATTTTATTATTTTTATTTATATGATAAGATAGAACATGACATTATAACATCTCTTCCATACTGGGTTCACAGACAACTCTCTCTTTTCTTCAACTTTATTAATAGCTATAGATGATGTTTGTAACTCAAAAAATTTGATTATTTTGGTATTGAATAGATCTAAAACTAAAATGGCTCGTGTAGATTTTAAACAACTAACTAATCTCGATACGGACTAAATCTAAAATTAAAATAGCTCTAATTAACTTGTGTATCTTTTAAAGAACTAACTAATCGATATGGATTGCGTTTAACGGCCTGATATGTGACAAATCTTTCCATTACTACAACTAACTAATCTTGATATTGAGTAGATCTAAAACTAAAATGGCTCTAATTAACCAGTGTATCTTTTAAACAGCTAACTAATCGATATGGATTGGATTTAACGGCCTGATATGGAGTAAAGAAGGCATCGGCGAGAAGGGATTAGTGTTGTAACTACTGAAATTGTGACTCTAAATAAACAACTCATAGTTTTCAAATTTCAAAACGTGTGTCATCCCTGATCTCATGACGTAACGAAACACGAAGATCAGGAGAATATCTGTTGGAGGAGAATAACTAGAGACACACTAGCCGCTATGGAGCAGTTGCGAGATAGAGCTGCAGTTGCCTAGCAGTTTGGCACCTCCGGAGCAGTGGCGAAACATAGTCTCGCTTGCGGAGCAGTTGAGAGACGAAGCCACGTTTTTAGAGCAGTTAATATTCAGAGCCACACTTGAGGAACGTATCAATGAAGAACAGCTGCTTGGCATTAACATTTCAGACGATAATAATAGTATCACTTCAAGTTGCCTAATCTGCAATATCGATTTTGAATTGGGGGAGGAGGACGCTTCTCAACTGCAGGGCGGCCATATCTACCATACCAGCGGCATTTCCACATGGCTGCGATCACAGAGTACTTGTCCAGTTTGCCGCCGCTGGTTCCAAATGCCACAGTAGAAATTTGTTTGTACCTATTTAAGTTCTGATAACGGAGAAACGTATTATATTTATTAAAAAGTTGGTAGAGAATCTTTTCAGGTTTAAAAGATATAAATAATCTAATTTGACATTATTACCTGTGTATTACCGTTTCTCTCTTCTTTAAGTTAGAAATATGATTTCAATTGTTATGGATTGAAAAGAGGATTCAGAAGATAATGCTGATTTCTTACAGTTTTGAAAACAATACTATTATGGAGCAAATATCATGAATAAATTTATTATAGTTGTTTTATACTTCGTTGATCTCTCACAAGCTGTAAAAGAAACATTTCAAATGGATAAATATAATTTCAATAGCATACTTAGCAACATCAGAAGAAATATTTTAAATTGATAAATATAGTTTTAATAGCACATTTAATAAATAGGTTTTCGCTCAATTGCTGATGGTAGTGGAAATGAAGTGTCACCGAATCGGAAGTCTTGCTAATGATAGTGGAAATGAAATCTCACTGAATAGGAAGTCTTTTGGGTTCAAATCTTTTGCTATCCCCGAGGGTCTTGGTGAGAAGTTGGACATGATGAACACTTCACAAATAGGAGAACACATATACATGGACTAAGAAAGATAAGAAACTCTTTCAATCTAGATATGACCAAAATTGGTGTAATAAGCAATGATATTCTATAAAAATTGGTTACCAAAAAAAATTCCTACTAGCATAGTGGTAACCATAAAGAGTGAAAATATTATATAGTTTTCACTTGGGATTTTGCAAAGATTTTCTAAGATCCCCTAGGCATTTCTAGCCTTACTTTTAAGAGTATTTTCCTCTTGGTTCCAATCCTTGTAAACCTGGTTGAAAAAGAGGTGAGTGATGTAAGATGTAGATATTTTTATGTTTTGAAGAAAAGAGGTGAGTGATGTAAGATGTTGATATTTTTATGTTTACATGGTAATTTTTCATAGAATAGACCCTAGTCATCAAGTTGATAGGAAACTAGCCGAGATCCATCTTAACCCCTAATCTATCAAACCCCAAGAGGGATCAAATCACTCGAGGTGCCAAAATATATTTTGTAGGTTTGCACCTCAAGAGATATGACCCCTCTTCCTTATAGTGACATTTATATATTATATGTTTTTATTTATTTCTCATGATTATATAATTGAAAAAAAGGTCTTTATAAAATTATAAAATGATAACATACTTACATTATGTATAACATCTATTGCCTACATATATTGAGATTTCATATATGTGCAACCATGAAATTCCTTTTTCCCAGCAAAAAAAAGAGTATATCTTAGTTCTATTAGTTCATTAAAGTTATGTGCACCTTATTCCTCTTCCTTTAGATGGCATTTATCATACATCGTCATTAAGAAATACCAAGCATGTGTCTTTTTGAATGGTGATTTCTAGGTGAGATTTTGGAAGCTTATGAGGGGCTCTGAGTGAAAATGTCCAATATGGCCATATGTTATATAGCATAATAAGTGATAGAGTGTTCAGCATCTTCAAACAAAGAGTGATTCCCAATCATCGAAATGCCCCAAGTGATTATTGAAGGGAGGGATTTGTAATTTTTGATGTGATGGTTATCCAACTAGGATATCAAAGCCACTTCAAGTGAAGTTCCTTCTCCAGAGTAAGGAAGCCCTACTGAGTTTTGGGTTTTTATCCCATATAGCTATAAACAAGGTTTTGTTGGATAAAAGAAGAAACATAAATATTTTTTCCTTTGTTGGGTAGTGTAACTTCCAAATCCTTTCTTCCCACTCAGGGGGATCAACATTGATTTCTTGAGTAAGGGCGCTATAGTAGAGTTTGGGGAGTTACCCACCAAAGGGTTTAAGGGACCAAATAAATTTATCCTTTTGATCTAAGAAGGTGACAAAGGAAATTTGATGTGATTTTATATATTTTAACTGTTATCATTCCATGAAACTCTCCGAGGTTGTAAATCAGAGATGCCTGGTAACATATAAATTTTAATATTGTTATCTGAAATATTGGAATGAAAGATGGTTTGGATCAAGTCAGATAACCATTTCAGCTCTATTCACACTCAAGGCATGCATGAACACCCCCAATAACACAAGGCTTTAGATTGCTAATGCTCAATAGTTTGTATATTTAATGGATAGATGGAGAACACTGACTATGCCAGCAGGTTGCATACATGGACCTATACAAATGGCTAGCTACAGGCAGCAAATGAACTTACTGACTATACCGACAGATGCGTATATAATTACACATATAAATGGCTAGCCATAGGCAGCAAAGAAGCTTGCAAATCTAATATATCAAAGCAGAGATAAGATGACAGTTATCTGGCCTCGAACACACAGAAAACCTGAACAAATTGTTCAGGTGCAAGCATAGAACAGAAGAGAAATGGACATTAAACATGTAGCAGCAAAAGAAGCTTGTATTACTAAAGACTACAGATGAGAAGCTTGAGAAACAGGGGAGGAATAATCTCCAAAAGTTGAACTCTTGTTACATCTTGTTTTCAGCTATTTATAGCTTGTTTACAATGGTCCTCAGCCTTTTGAGGCTTCAGGTGTCTTAATCTATCCTTCTGTCTTGTTTAACTGATTGATTCCCTCAATAGGTAGGCATGGCTCGGCGGTTTTCCGCTTCTGACAGAGAAATAACCATACTCAGATATTTTGGGTGGTCTGCTGTGATGCATAGGAGCTCCCTCGTGCCAAATATGCCCCATTAAGTTTGTTAGGATGACTGCTGCACTGACAGGGCCGTTAATGCTCCATGATTTTATTTGATTTGGGTTGAGGCGTGTAGTGGCCCTTCCCCTTCCCTTTCTGTGTTCTGTTTGCCGGCCGCTGTCCCTCCGCCGAATCCTTCTTCTGGTATATAACATAGCTGCACGGTTCCTTCAAGGATGGCTTGCCACTTGAACCTGCAATGGAGTGGCTGCCGTTCTTATGAAATCCCTGCACCGATTCCTTGTTTTTTTAATATTTGAACAATATACATAAAACAACTGCAAAATCATGAAAAATGGCTCTCGCGGATTTGAAGAATATATATATTTTACTTTCGAATCCCATCCAATCCAAAACCCATCATAATCGGCATCTGCCAAGGGCTTCCCTTTATATTTTCTTTATACAAATAAAATACACCAAATACATTGAAAACGATATGGGCGCGGACTTTAAAAAATATGAAATGGAGTGTTGTGCATATATCGAGTCTGGCCCATCGGCCTGCACCATCATTTGTGTTAAAGCCCCACCCCTTTGAAAGTACCGATGCGATATCAGCGATCACCGCGGACCCAATATTTTATAAAATGGAGTGTTGAAGGGTCATCGGGTCCGGCCCATCGCATCGGCGCATAACATATGTGAAAGGCCCTGTACTCTTTGGCAGCCCCGATAGCGAAATGCCGATGTGATGCGAGCCGTTGATCTGTGCACGCGATTAACGGCCCTGATCAAATCGCTAGACTGCAATCGCAATGCCACTGCTGATACTGCCGACCCGCCGATCGCCGATATTGCCGCAGACCCGATATTTTATAAAATGGAGTGTTGAAGGGCCATCGGGTCCGGCCCATCGCATCGACGCATAACTTATGTTAAAGCCTGCCCCTCGTAATCGCCGATAGCGAAATGCTGACGTGATCTGGACCGTTGAAATGGAGTGTTGTGCATATATCGGGTCTGGCCCATCGGCCTGCACCATCATTTGTGTTAAAGCCCCACCCCTTTGAAAGTACCGATGCGATATCGGCGATCACCGCGGACCCAATATTTTATAAAATGGAGTGTTGAAGGGCCATCGGGTCCGGCCCATCGCATCGGCGCATAACATATGTGAAAGGCCCTGTACTCTTTGGCAGCTCCGATAGCGAAATGCCGATGTGATGTGAGCCGTTGATCTGTGCACGCGATTAACGGCCCTAATCAAATCGCTAGACCGCAATCGCAATGCCACTACCGATACCGCCGACCCGCTGATCGCCGATATTGTCGCGAACCCGATATTTTATAAAATGGAGTGTTGAAGGGCCATCGGGTCCGGCCCATCGCATCGGCGCATAACATATGTGAAGGCCCTGTATTCTTTGGCAGCCCCGATAGCGAAATGTCGATGTGATGCGAGCCGTTGATCTGTGCACGCGATTAACGGCCCTGATCAAATCGCTAGACTGCAATCGCAATGCCACTGCTGATACTGCCGACCCGCCGATCGCCGATATTGCCGCAGACCCGATATTTTATAAAATGGAGTGTTGAAGGGCCATCGGGTCCGGCCCATCGCATCGGCGCATAACTTATGTTAAAGCCTGCCCCTCGTAATCGCCGATAGCGAAATGCCGACGCGATCTGGACCGTTGACTGGCCAGATCCAACGGCTGATATGATTTCGGACCCTTAAGCCTGCAACTTTGGTTTTTATGTGATTTTTTGGGTATTTTCACCTTCCGATAGTGTAATTCTGCCCTCCAAAGGGCTTCCCTCTTGCAACCTCTTTGATCGGTGGGTAGCTTTTGTCATGTCTTGATGATTTGAACAGCAAACATGGATTTTGGGCATGACTATAAGCATATTTGCAGCCTTTGAGAGCTTTTTGAATCTATTTTTAATCCATTTGCATAGCAAAGCTAACACTGGCTCCTTCTGGGGATGAGATCCTCCCTTTGAGGTCTCAAGAACTGCAGATCAATGCCTTTCCTCTAGAAAACAAATTAGCCAAAATTTCCTAGTGTTCCATTGGGCATGGAGTCTACTTTGCTTATACTAAAACTGAAAAAATAAAATATTTACAGTTTTAAGGCCTAAAGACCTTAAATCACATAGCTTTTCAAAAACCGCACATTAATTAGGCCATCAAAAACTGGTTCTCCCTCCATACTTTTCAGTATGAAGGTATTGTTCCCTTGAATCTGTGAAATGATGAAAGGGCCCATCCAGAGAGCATCAAATTTCCCATGATTGCCTTTCTTTTCTTTAAATGCATCCCATTTCATAACCAAATCCCCAACGTGCAAGTTGTCTCTCTTTGCCTTCTTGTCAAAGACTTCCTTGATCCTCTGCTGATGTGCTGTAGCTTTTTCAATCAGCTACTCTCTGATCTGATATAATTCTGTTAAATCAGCGATTCTATTGGCCATAACATCTTCTTCATTCTGTGCTGTTTGGAGCAAATTTGCCATAGGAAGAGTAAGCTGAATTGGAAAAATAGCATCAGTACCATATACCAGCTTGAAAGGAGAGCAACCTGTAGATCTTTTGATGGTCACTCTGTCTGCCCATAGTGCATATTTGAGCTTTGCATCCCAATTCTTCTTATTATCTTCTAACAGCTTCTTAATAATCCTGATCAGACTTTTGTTAGAGGATTCTGCTAGACCATTCCCTTGGGGCTAATAGGAGGTGGAATGAACAAGCTTAATGCCCATTGAATCACACATTTCCACCAACTCTTTTGCCTTGAAGGCTGCTGCATTATCTGTTATAAGCTTATGTGGGCAACCAAATCTGCTGAAAATGTTTTCTGATAAAAATTTCATTACCACATTATGCTCAGCCTTCCTTGTTGGGATTGCTTCAATCCATTTTGTAAAATAATCAGTGGCAACTAATATCCACCTGTGCTGGCCACCGGAGTGCGGGTTGATTTCACCAACGAAATCCAAGCCCCACTGTTGAAAAGGTCCTTTTGCAATTATTGGCTTTAGGGGCAGGGATTTTAACTGCTGCTTTCCTTCAAATCTCTGGCACCTGTCACAAGATTTAACAAAAGCAAATGCATCAGAAAATAAACATGGACAATAGTACCCAGCTCTGAGAATCTTTTGGGCTGTAGTTCTCCAATAATGATGTCCTCCACACATGTTGTTATGGAACTGCTGCATAATTTCTATTGACTGTTCTTTGTCGAGACATCTTAAAAGCACTCCAGATGGATCCTTCGAATAAAGCGAGCTATCATTGATGCAATATTTCATTGCCTTGAGCTTTAACATTCTCGCTTGACTTTGAGAAAATTATGAAGGAACTTCTAACTCTAAAAGGAATTTAATTATTGCAGCATACCAATTACATGAAGCTAGGTTCTCGGCCACCGACTGCCCTCTCTACGATTCAACTGTTTCATGCTCTTTCATTAGACTATTTCCTTCTACATTGAACAAGAAATCGACGTCCAAAGATTTGCAATTTTCTTTAGCCAACAGTTTGGCAAGCCCCTGACCTCTTACCAGCTTGGTAGGCTTCAGCTCTATGTTGAATTCTATCATTTTTGCAATCCATTTCGCTCTTTTTCCATCAACATCAGGTTGCGTTAAGACATCCTTTATTGCAGCAAAAGGCACATATGCAACTATTTTGGAATGCAAGATGTATACTCTGAAATATTTCAAAGATTTGATAAGAGTGTATGCTTGTTTCTCAATAATATCATACCTCAGCTCAGCATCCCTTAAGGTTTTACTGAAAAATGCCACCGGATGCTCTGAGCCTTCTTCATCTGCTTGCAATAAGACTGCTGCAAGGGTGTCGTCAGAGGAAAAAGAAAATATGCGGAACTCCTTGCTATAATCTAGACTGATTAAAGTGGGGGCCTCCATAATTGCCCTTTTAATGGACTCAAATGACTTTCTCGCTACACCATTCCACTTGATCTCTGACCCCTTCTTCAACATAGAGGTAATATGCTTCACAAGTTCTGCAAAATTTGGGATAAATCTCCTTACAAAATTAATCTCGCCTAGAAAAGACTGGATGTCCTTCTTCGATCTCGGGACAGACAAGGTCTGTATCACTTTTACTCTTTCTGGGTCAATTTGGACACCTGCAGCAGAAACAATATGTCCCAACAACTTGCCTTCTTCTAACGCAAACTGTGACTTCTTAGGATTTACTGAAATCCCAAACCTTCTGCACTTCAAAAACACTTTCTTCAAATGTTGCACATGGTCTTGATGGCTATTGGAGTATGCTGTTATATCATCCAGGTAGATAAGGACAAATTTATCCTTTTCTCCCAGAAATGCTATATCCATAGCTCTCTGAAAGGTGGCTCCAGCATTCATCAACCCAAAATGCATCTTGGAATACATAAAGGTACCCCAAGGAGTGGTGAATGCAGTCTTCTCCTGATCATTCAGATGCACAACAACCTGATTATAACCTGAAAACCCATCTATAAAAGACATTACTTTGGCACCTGAGACTTGCTGCAACAAATGCTCCATTTTTGGTAGAGGATAAGTATCCTTTTTGGAACATTTATTTAGATTCCTGAAATCAACACATAGTCTGATTTCTCCACTCTTCTTCCTCACAACAACTAGATTGGCCACCCATTTAGAATATCTGAGAGGCACTATGATCTTAGCAGCCAGCAACTTTTTAATTTCTTTCTCAACCAGAGGAAGGAGCATAGGATTCATTGGTCTCAGCTTCTGTTTGAAAGGAATAATGTCTTTCTCAAGCAGAATTTTATGCTGAATTATATTTTCATCATATTTCTTCAGATCGTTGTACTCCCAAGCGAACACATCAGCAAATTGCCTCATTAATTTGCAGTATTCAACACTCTGGTCAGCAGATAGATTGGTGGACAGATTTATGAATTTGGGGTGGCCTGGACCTCCTATATCATGTTTGCAAACTGCAGTTTGATCTTCTTTTTGGGCAGCTTTGTAAGGCACATCATTGTGATCAAACAATCTCTCAAGAGGAATTAGACCTTTAGGAATATGGTTCCTAGGGAGTTGGACTATGCTATTCTTGCCAATCTTATTTCTGAGCTTGGACTTGGGATCTTCTAACAAAGCATCATTATTTTGGTCAATTTGCATTTCAGAAAACTCATCAATAACTTGAAGAAACCTATTTAGCTCATCATCATCATCAAAAACCCTCCAATGGTGGACATTATCAGGCACGGAGGGTCTATACTTCATTTGTACCTCATAAACTAGTTTGGGAGGCGATGGAGGTATAAACAAACTAGCTGAGACAGCAAGGGAGTCGACAAGCTGATTTTGGGCTCTAGGAATATATGAAATGCAGAAAAATTCAAAGAACTCTTTGGTTCTCCATACCTCATCTCTATACGCTTTTAGCCTTGGGCGCTTTGCTTGGAATGTTTTGTTCACTTGCTAAATTATCAGATCGGCATCTCCGAATACCTTCAGCTTCTTTATTCCTCTGTCTTTGGCGGCATGAAGGCCCAACAGCAGTGCTTCATATTCTACTATGTTGTTTGTCACCTGAAAAACCAGCTTTAGAGACAATTGAATTATTTCTTGTTGTGGAGACACTAGCACAACCCCTGCTCCTGCAGTCTCCTTGGTACATGCTCCATCAAAGAACATATCCCAAATCTGAGCTCCTATATTATGCTCAGCCTGAGCTGTTGGTTTCCTGATCTGTAATGCAGCCTTCTGAGATTCTTCTATTTGGAGAATGCAAGCTCCAAAATCAGTGTCCACTACATATATGGGATGGTTTGTAGGATTCTTCTCATCGCTAATGATATATGCCAGCTGTGCTTCTCTATATAACCTCCTGCTCTCTCCTCCGAACACTGGGACAGTTGCATAAGATAAATCGTTCTGCAATGTTCCACCTAGTCTCTTAATCCACCCTCTGGACAACAGCATGCCAAACTTAGGAGGGACATCTGCCACCACAATATCCATTATCATGCTCTTCATGGGCAGCTGGGTTAGGGAAATGGCTAAATCTTTAATCAATCCCAAACATTTCACCTTTCTTGAATCAAACGAGAATAGGTCATGATATGGTCTGGTGATGTCAAGGCCTAACTCTTCCATGACGGTTTTAGGCATCAGATTGTGACTGGCACCTGTATCTAGGAGGCAGTTGTGGACAATTTTGTCATGAATGGTCAAGGAGACATAAAAAGATGGGGAATTATCCTTGGCAGGTTCAGTCATTGGGCTTAGCACAACTGCAGGCCTATCGTCTTGCAAATTGACAAAGTCAGTGGAGGTTCGTGTGATCTTCAGCTCGAGAGCCTCAAGGATAGGCTTTCTAAACATCTCACTCTTTACTAGTTCTGTCAGAGGCACAGTTATTTTTAACTTCTGAACTTCTGATTCGAAGCTAAAAGAGAGAGGTAGCTTGTCAGGACTTTTTACCTCTTGAACTGGTGCTTTGAGGGTGACTGGATCAGCTGCTGGTCTTCTTTGTATGCTATTCTGGGTCTCTGTTTGGATGGCAGCTTTTTGGGCAGGATTCTCCTTGATATTATTTGCATTTGACCTTAGATTATATCTTTTCTGCTCCCCCATTTGCAGAACAGCCCCTCTGTCCCACCTTTGACTGTCTTGCTCCTGCAGCAAAGACTCTTCGTATGCAACCAATGTCAAAAAGGCATCACTGCCTTTATCTTCCATACAGGGAATTTCATCCTCATCTTCAATCTGTTCCTCCTCCATGACCACATTCTGGAAAGGAGCCTTAACCTTTTGATCTTCATTAGTTTCTTTACCCCTCTGAATGGTTTGTGATTGTTCGTTGGCTCTTCTGAATGGATTCGGATTTCTTGGTGCAAATGTGCCTGGGAGCCTTGTCTTCCTAGGGTTTTTCTCAATCTCCAGCTTAGAAATTTTAGCAGACAATGACTCAATCATTCTAGTCATTTTATCAAGTTTGGTATCTGAGGATGAAGCAGAAGAAGCCTCGCCTCTCGGCCTCCTTCTATCAGCGTGAATTTTGAGCATTTCTGCAGCCATAATGTTAGATTCGACTTCTAGTGCCGCATCCTGCATTTCAGCTAGGGTGGCACATCTTCTTTCCCTCAACAGCAAACAGAACTCAGAGTCAAAGGCACTGGTGTAGGCAAGTTTGGCAGAGGTGGGGGTAGGCTTTACCTCAGCTGGTATCTTACTATACATACGGTTGAATCTTTTATTAAAATCAAACAAGGATTCCCCATTTTCCCTCTTCAGGTTTCCAAACTCCGTATGATAGTATAGCAAGTCCTTTTTATCTCCCCAGTGTTTTAGGAATGTATCATCTAAAGCTTCGATATCTGCTATATATCTTGGGGCTTGTTCTCTAAACCATTTCCTAGCCTCCCCATCTAGACTTTGGACAAAGAATCTCATCCACACATCATCTTCACTAATATCCAGATTATCAGCATAGCTATAAAATGACTCAAGGTGTTCTTCAGCAGTGACACCTTCAGTCCCAGTGAACTTGGGCATATACTTCTGATATTCTCCAGTGGGCATAGCATTCAAGGGAGTGGGCAGTATTAAAGGTCCATACCTGGCGGCTATGATTCTTTCCATTTTGGTGGGTGCTTGTGGTCCTGCCATGTTTGGAATTTGTGGAAGGACACTAGCAGATGGGGCAGTAGGAAATAATGTAATGGATGGCAGAGATATTGGGATGTTTTGGACAGCATGGGAAGCTTTCTTTGGACTGAGATTCAAAGGGGAACTAAATGGACAAGGCGCTTTATGAATCTCTGCAGGTACTTCTTCATTAGCAATACTAGGCTTTAAATCTTCAAACTGCGTATCCTCAAATAAGAACTTCTCATGCAGAGACAAATAAGATTTCTGGGGCTTACCTGATTTTGATGCTCCCTTCTATGATGTTTTCTTCAGGTTAACAATCTTCTCAGGGTCTGGCACTGGGACAGCTGGAGACTTCTGCAGATTTCTTCTAGTATGCCTCACAAACTGAGCCAGAACTTCAAAGTGGAGTTGCCAAAGGATGGCCTTCCTCCAGTGCAGTCACCAGACAGATGATTACAACCAACGTCTATGTTCAAACCTTGTCTGTCATCAAAGCTTGAAGCTGTGTCGTCTCCCAGGGAAGCTGAGCTTCGATTCTCTTCTCCTCGGCAACGACGCCAATTATGTTATCACTCCAGGAAACTCTCTGAGGTTGTAAATCAGAGATGCCTGGTAACATATAAATTTTAATATTGTTCTCTGAAATATTGGAATGAAAGATGGTTTGGATCAAGTCGGATAACCATTTCAGCTCTATTCACACTCAAGGCATGCATGAACACCCCCAATAACACAAGGCTTTAGACTGCTAATGCTCAATAGTTTGTAGATTTAATGGATAGATGGAGAACAATGACTATGCCAACAAGTTGCATACATGGACCTATACGAATGGCTAGCTACAGGCAGCAAATGAACTTACTGACTATACTGGCAGATGCGTATATAATTACACATATAAATGGCTAGCCATAGGCAGCAAAGAAGCTTGCAAATCTAATATATCAAAGTAGAGATAAGATGACAGTTATCTGGCCTCGAACACACATAAAAACTGAACAAACTGTTCAGGTGCAAGCATAGAACAGAAGAGAAATGGACATTAAACATGTAGTAGCAAAAGAAGCTTGTATTACTAAAGACTACAGATGAGAAGCTTGAGAAAACAGGGGAGGAATAATCTCCAAAAGTTGAACACTTGTTACATCTTGTTTTCAGCTATTTATAGCTTGTTTACAATGGTCCTCAGCCTTTTTAGGCTTCAGGTGTCTTAATCTATCCTTCTGTCTTGTTTAACTGATTGATTCCCTCAATAGGTAGGCATGGCTCGACGGTTTTCCTCTTCTGACATAGAAATAACCATACTCAGATATTTTGGGTGGCCTGTTGTGATGCATAGGAGCTCCCTCGTGCCAAAGATGCCCCATTAAGTTCGTTAGGATGACTGATGCACTGGTAGGGTCGTTAATGCTCCATGATTTTATTTGATTTGGGTTGAGGCGTGTAGTGGCCCTTCCCCTTCCCTTTCTGGGTTCTGTTTGCCGGCCGCTGTCCCTCCGCCGAATCCTTCTTCTGGTATATAACATAACTGCATGGTTCCTTCAAGGATGGCTTGCCGCTTGAACCTGCAATGGAGTGGCTGCCGTTCTTATGAAATCCCTACACCGGTCCCTTGTTTTTTTAATATTTGAACAATATACATAAAACAGCTGCAAAATCATGAAAAATGGCTCTGGCGTATTTGAATAATATATATATTTTACTTTCGAATCTCATCGGATCCAAAACCCATCATAATCAGCATCTGCCCAGGGCTTCCCTTTATATTTTCTTTATACAAAGAAAATACACCAAATACATTGAAAACGATATGGGCGCGGACTTTAAAAAATATGAAATGGAGTGTTGTGCATATATTGGGTCTGGCCCATCGGCCTGCACCATCATTTGTGTTAAAGCCCCGCCCATTTGAAAGTGCCGATGCGATATCGACAATCACCGCGGACCCGATATTTTATAAAATGGAGTGTTAAAGGGTCATCGGGTCCGGCCCATCGCATCGGCGCATAACATATGTGAAAGGCCCTGTACCCTTTGGCAGCCCCGATAGCGAAATGCCGACGTGATGCGAGCCGTTGATCTGTGCACGTGATTAACGGCCCTAATCAAATCGCTAGACCGCAATCGCAATGCCACTGCCGATACCGCCGACCTACCGATCGCCGATATTGCCGCGGACCCGATATTTTATAAAATGGAGTGTTGAAGGGCCATCGGGTCCGGCCCATCACATCGGCGCATAACATATGTGAAGGCCCTGTACTCTTTGGTAGCCCCGATAGCGAAATGCCAACATGATGCGAGCCGTTGATCTGTGCACGCGATTAACAGCCCTGATCAAATCGCTAGACCGCAATCGCAATGCCACTTCCGATACCGCCGACTCGCCGATCGCCGATATTGCCGCAGACCCGATATTTTATAAAATGGAGTGTTGAAGGGCCATCGGGTCCGTCCCATCGCGTCGACGCATAACTTATGTTAAAGCCTTCCCCTCGTAATTTCCGATAGTGAAATGTCGACGCGATCTGGACCGTTGACCGGCCAGATCCAACGGCTGATATGATTTCGGACCCTTAAGCCTGCAACTTTGGTTTTTATGTGATTTTTTGGGTATTTTCACCTTCCGATAGTGTAATTATGCCCTCCAAAGGGCTTCCCTCTTGCAACCTCTTTGATCGGTGGGTAGCTTTTGTCATGTCTTGATGATTTGAACAGCAAACATGGATTTTGGGCATGACTATAAGCATATTTGCAGCCTTTGAGAGCTTTTTGAATCTATTTTTAATCCATTTGCATAGCAAAGCTAACATTAACCACACTAGGACTTGGTCTTCTTGAAACCTAAGTTCTTTCCAAGAGAAATAGTGAGTTTGTCTTATGATGGTATCTCTTTGCGAGATATAATTGGGGAAGTGTTGAAATTTCTAAGTATTACCCATTAGAAATTTTATCTATATTATCTGGTTTATTTCTCATACTTGTTACGAACAAGTTATTTAAACATATAAATACTGAAATAAACACAATACATTCTCAACCATCTACAAATCAACAACTAAAAAAAATAGCAAACACACAAGTGACACCATTATCTTTGGACAACTCGTCCCCGGAAAAACCCAACTTGGGAAAACCGATGCAACAATTCTTAGGGTTATTTTATTATGCAATCTTTTTTAGTACAACTGGGTGCTAAACTGGCTCACCTGACAGAGAAAATAATTTGGCAGTAATACCTCTCTATTCGGAAGCAGATATTTGGAAAGTCTGCCCCACGAAACCCTCTCCATCACAATCTGAAGCCTTACGTTAGCCCACCTGGCCTCTGCGTCAACCCAAAACCCTCTGCATTAGCCCTTTGAGGCACTGTGAAACCTCTACAACCCTTTGTGTCACTCAGGCATCTTCTGCATGGACGACGCAGGCCCTTCTGGCCTCTGCGTAGTCCCTTCTGCCTCGGCGTGGCTCCCTCTAGCCTCGTCTTATACTTTTCCTTTTGGTCCTTCAATGGTGGAGATTACATCTCTAATTAATGATTAAGATGAGAATTGGCTTGATCCACGTCTTTTAGAACCTTCTAACCCAATCTTATATTAATACCCATTAATATTTTATTTTTCATAAGTTTAGACATAGGAACTCCATTAAAAATATCAATTATTTTAATATCTCTTAAACCATGTAGAATCTATCCAAACCATTTTTGGGTCTTGGTAATCTCATGTGCCTTAGCTTGTCCACCAATTTTCATGGCTAGAGCACATCCAATGCTACCCCAAATCAACACTTCCTCTTAGCAAGGATTGTCCTCTAGTAATACTCCACACTGAGCATCACTCTGATTATACGACACCGGTACCTATGCTGATGCTAGGCCTCCCCACCCAACATCCTCTATACTGTTGCATCCTGTATTGTTGCCTATGGCCCTGCCACTATTGCATCTGTACGACAGCGCCCTCTACATCCGTGTTGCTAATGGTCTTTTCTCCCAACACTGCAACTGTTGGGGGGAAAAGTATCTAATGCAGAATGCCTCTATCCCACTCTGAAGGTGATAGTACTTCAGCAACAACTGAATGCAAAGCTATTCAAAGTTTCTTCTTTATGAGATGAGAGAGGGAAGAAAAGGATGATCTACTAACCGTTATCTTGCGCTAATAGTCGATCCAGTCTTCACTCCTTGCTGCTTGCTCCTAGCTCCTTGCCCTTTCACCGGCCCAGCTACACACAGATCCTGTAAAAGCACAAGAAAAGGAAACTACAAGAAGCATACATCCATAATCGATTATAGGATTAGCATAAATCAAATATACAAGCATCTATTCATCATAAAAACACATGCATATAGAAGAACTTTAAATACTTTATTGATAATAGAAGTAAAGTTCTGAGAGAGTTACAACCACAATGGGCCCAATCCAGCGACACCTCCCAGCTGAAAGAAATCTCCTCTTCACCTCCTTCAAGCAAAACACCCAATAGCTCTATACACAAACCAACAACACTTCCTTGCTTGCACAAAATTCCAGCCCCTTGTAGACCTCATGAGAGAGCTCTATATATAGGAGATTTGGAGAAAGGATGAGTCAGCTTGAGGCTGGCATAAAGCTGACTAGTGTCCTCTCCCACTTTAGTTAATCTTCAGTTCTTGAGTCCACTTGGAGAATCTTGCTTCCGCTTGGAGATCAAGACCCTCTTACTCATCATAGGGCGAATTCCTTGAACCAAGTGTCAGTTTGGAAGCTTCCTGGGCAGTTGACACCTTGCAGAATGACTGTGCCACTTGGCCAATCTCGCCCAGCGCAGGTAGCCTTCATTGATTTTGACCTTCAGCGCAGGTACAAGGAGGAGCAGTTGACATTCAGCGTAGATGTTCAGTGGAGCAGCTGACATGATCCAGAAATAGCCTGTTTTTGAGTGTTTTCAGGTGGAGAACTGATTTTCAGTGTTGTGGTTTGCTGACCTTGTTCCTCTAAGGGTAAGAACAACATGTTTAGGGACTTTGGATCCCTCAGATTATTGACATTTCATGCTTCATGCTGTTAGACACAAAAATGTCTATAACAGTTGCCCCCTAAAGTATGAGGTCGTTTATCGGGTGAAATGTTTTATCAGGAGGATCCGAAGTTCATTCAATCGCTGAGAGGTGCCCTGTAATAAAATACAATACAATACATTATTTTTCATTCTGCTTTCATGATCTAGCTGAGGCGGGCATTCCCATGCTCAGCTTTATAAATTCATTTTGGTACATAGAACAGACGATCGTCTGATGGTAGACTGATAATTCTCTGCTGAAATTATCATCCTTTGAGTAGGATGATCATCTGCTGCAATGATGTACATAACAAATGTCTTTATATTTCCTGAATATATATCGCAGCCCGGATGGATGAAACTAGATCCGGGGTCTTCAATCTCGCTCAATCTTCACTCTAAGTACAAGTCGATCCATGTGAGAATTACGCTGAAGTCGAACATGGAAAGACATCGCTTGATTACTGGTCAATAATGTAAACCGTTAACAAGCACGAGAGGAATCACCAATAATGACAATGACCCTCAAGGTACTGCAGTACAATTCACGTGGTGTGAATAAAGGACTTGGCGTCGAACACCACGCAAAATCTTCTGGTCGAAGGTCATTGATGTATACCTGTCGCCGGAAGTGAGAAACCTGCCATTGAGGCATGCAAGCTTCAAAGTACTGGGGGGGTGTTCCTAGATCAACTTCTTGGATAATGAGCTGAAGTCGACAAGAAGCGATCTGTCAAAGGAGGGCCTTAATGAATCCCACATCAGTGACACGGAACGGAGCTAATGACTTTAGTGGAGGTGAAAACAATCTGTGAAATATGATTCAGGGTGGCGATCATGGGTGGATGAAGGATAATGTATGGCAGTGGATGGGACACGGTTGACTCTTTCTGAACACATCTCTTGAACATATAACGACACTGATGTGATGGATCAGTAGCATTGCCCCAAATACGGATGGTTTGGCGAAGACCATGGTGATGAGACCGGTGAATGAAACAACCCAACCCGATGTGATACGGAGGACAAAGTGTCATGTTCAAGAGCGACTTGCTACCATCAAAGCTTTGAGGTTCTCCCAATTTTTCCCCAGTCATTTCTGACCAGTACCTCTTTATTTTTGTCAAGCTTGAGGAGGATAACATATGCTTGTTCTATAACCTGCCCTTCGGGCAAGCCCATCGCTATGTTTTAACGAGCCTAGCGATAGGGAAACTCGTTCTCGTCTAAAGACAAGTTTGTCGCTATTTAATCATTTTAACGAGTCTAACGACAAGGAAAACTCGGTCCTTTTCATTTTTAGAGAGTCTGAAAAGGTACAGAAAGTTAACTCCAAAATTTCTTTTTCGTCATCTAATCCCTTAAGTCCGAAAAAGTATAAAACAATACAGAAGGGATGAATTTTCGATAAATTTAACGAGCCGAATAAAACAAGCGCTCGACCTTTTTGTGCAATAATCCCTCAGGTCCAAAAAGATTAAAATCTAGAAGAGGGATAGCTCTTCCGGTCGTTTAACGAGCTGGAAGGCCAAAACTCAGCAAACTTTTCATATTTTACGAGTCAGATGAAAAGAGCTCAAAGAAGACTCGTTTTTTGAGGAACGAGTGATAAACAGGGATAGCAGCGGATTCCAGGTACAGGTTGGAATTTTCCAATCACGGTAGTGTCACAAGGATGGCTAAGTGAAATCACTCTTCGCAGCTGTTCCTCAAAATGGGTAAACAATCATATGGAGGTGAACGATTGGCCAAATGAAATGGAGGTGGCAGGTGCAAACACGACCAAGGCTTTTATGGCTAATAAATTTACGATCACAATGGTTATTTACCAGAATAGGTTCATTTTTTAATGAGCTTGAACTCTGGAGGAAACTCTTTGCTCAAAATCTTATGTTTATTTTTTAACGAGCATGAACTATGACGCTAAAACTGCTCGGATCTCGCTTTTCTATTTTTTAACGAGCATAAATTCCGCGGTAAAACTGCTCGATTCGTGGTCAAATTTTTGATTTTTTACCATTACTAGCTTTTCTCTTTTCAAATGTAGTACTGTATTTTTCAATTGCTGCAACAAACTATGTTAGAAATGGATAATATTTGCATGAAAATGAGATTATAACCCTAATATTTCACTTTGTACTATGTAAAAAGCCATTAAAAGTTGTTTTTACCTCTCATTTACCATTTCATTTGCATTTGGTTTGTTGGAGCTCTGGAGGTGCCTCTTCCCCCTTGATTTTCACCAGCTGATTCCGGGAGATTCTACGGACGATTTTCGGCGCCGTCTAGACCAGGTAGGAGCTAAACCCTAGCTCTTTCTTTTCATGGTTTCCTTTTCCTATTTTCTGCCTGTTTTCCGGTCTTTCTGAGCCCCTGGGGTTTTGCCAAGGCGCCCTAAGATCAGTGCAGGTTTCCCTTTCGAAACCTGCGCTGAAGGTCAAGCTGCCTTAAGGCAGCCTGACCCTCAGCGCAAGTGGGAGACTTCCTGCCTACGCTGGGCTCAAAAGGACTGAGTTTTAAGGTTATTTTTGATGAATTTTTCGCCAGTTTTTTATCAAATCAGGAATTCACTTTTTCTCTTGTTTGCTTTGCAGGGAACTTTGAACAAAATGTCCCTTACATGGCGAGAACGAGAACATGAAGAGGAGGACATGATTGCCCTCCATGACCCAGTCACGGTGAACGCATTGTGGAACTGTGGCCTGCTGAAGTTCTTCCGTATCTCTAGCATGAGAGCACAGATTTCTTTGCTGCAGTACATGCTTGATGCTTGGGATCCTGTTAACCAAGTGTTTCAGATTAGGGGGAAGACCATCCCCTTGACCATAGAGGACATGTACTTCTTGACTGGGTTGTCAAGGCGTGGTGCCTTCGTTTCCTTATCAGGTACGGCCCGAGGGACTAATTCCACCAGAGATTATGTCCGCCAGTATTGCAGGGAAGGTTCTCAACCGAGCAGAGACGGCAAGATTGTTATCCGTGAGATTACTGATCGGGCTCTCAGGTCCATTCTGTTTACCATTGGTAGGATGGCCGGTAGCGCAGCTTTACATGTTGCCAACAGGTCCTATATGCAGCACGCCTTGGAGCGTCTCCAACCGAAAGTATTCAATTGGTGTGATGCAGTACTTGTTCAGATGAAAAGTCAATTGACCAAGATAAAGGATGGGAAGCTGAAGAACTTTGGATTTGGTTCTATTCTGACTGCCTTTGCCTTGGAGAAAATTCCACTGATGCAGCCTCAGTACATCATACTTGATTTGCCTTCCCCGACCGAGCCACGCATGCAGAGGTGGGTTGACCACATGTCTAGGCATGCAGGTCAACCTCAGATTACTTTTACTGAGGCCTTCTTTAGGTGGTTCGAGCGCCAGGAGATGGCGTTTTCTGAGTATCCATATGTGGGCATGGATTTCCGAGGTGATCCGGATTTGGTGTTACCGGATGGCGAGCAGTGGGGTACCATTGGTAAAACTCTTTGACCATATTACTGTTTATTGTTCTTACTCATAATGTTGTTGTGCTTTATTCTGTCAAGACTTTTAATTGTACTCTTGGGTGCATGCAGATATTGGTCCTGTTCGTCCAACAGTTCGTCCGAGATCGCCAGCTGCTGCCCCAGCAGGGGAGCCTGCTAGGAGAGTTGTTATTCGCGATCTTGACGACACTGAGACCCTTACAGCTGTGCAGGAGCAGGTTGAGAGCCTTACTCGTGGCCTTCCGGATGTACAGATTGACGAGTTACCTTTACATATGCAACGGCATACCATTGGTGTGCCTAGACGATGGACTCGTCTCTTGCGCATGATTGCACAGGCCGTGACGTACTATCATGAGCACCACTAGGCTAGGGTGCCCCCTAGCATCTTTTTGAGTTCTTAGGTCATATGACCAATTTTGTCTTGGTTACAGAACATTATGTATGAACTTATATAAACAGCTTATATATTTTGATTTTCGGGTTTTATTCTGGTTGATTTATGTGATCCATATGTACAATTTTTGATGATGTGTCCTTTTTATAAATGTTGCAAATGTCTATCTAACACATAGTTTGCTAATGAGTCAGTTAATGTGTTTAAGTTTCTTGAAATATGTTGATATTGAATTGAATCAAATCGTCTTTCCAAGATCTTAACCCTTAGGAACATGCGATAAATAGCTGGATTGCGAACAGAACATATACCATTGAGTTGTAGTATTACGAGCTGTGAGTCTAGCCTGACAATTAGTCGGCGTATGCCACGCGTGATGGCATCAGAGAGTAGTTTTATCAACGCGCTATACTCAGCGATGTTATTCGTCGATTGCCCAATACAAACTCCTCTGAAACTTACTAACTCGCCGCTTGGATCAAAAATGGCCCAGGCTGCAGAGGATAGGTTCCGCGAACTACGACTCGCTCCGTCGGCATACCCAACACATGTCTCTAGAAGGTTCGACATCTGCAATGGAAAAAGGTGGATCACTCGACCAGAACAAACACTTTAGCGAAAACAAAATACAACAAAAGCATGTCGGTTACTATTAAGCATAGTAACGCTTGAGGTACAACCCGTTGCAGGGCTGCACCAGTGGAATTCCATCGTAATCCATTAACTCATAGGCTCCTTTTGCTAACACCCTTTTAACAATATAGGGGCCCATCCATAAGGACTTGAATTTACCTACTCCCAATTTATCGGATTCTTGGTCATAAAGCAAGACCAAATCACCTTCTGAGAAGACACGGGGTTTGACATTTTTGTCAAACTGAGCTTTGACTCGTTTCTTATGAGCTTCGTTAGCCAAAGCGGTGTCACGACGGGTTTCATCCAACTGGATTAATTCCAAGAAACGAGCCTCTTCTTCTGAAGTTCCGGGGAGGAGGTCGATTGCGAGTTTAAGCGACGAAATTTCGCACTGGATTGGTAAGACTGCTTCCAGGCCATACACCAGTTGAAAAAGTGTGAACCCGGTTGCGTTCTTTACCGAGGTTCGGTAAGCCCACAAAGCCGAGTACAGGATTAGGTGCCATCTTCTTTTATGAACCCCGATCATCCTTTGCAACATACGCTTCAGGACCTTGTTGGTTGCCTCAACTTGTCCGTTGGCTTGCGGATAATATGGGGTAGAGCTGTCGTGAGATAGCCCTAGCTTGGCAGCTAATTCGACCATCATGTGATTGCGAAAATGAGACCCATGATCTGTAACTATAGCCTGTGGTATGCCGAAGCTGGCGACTACATGATTGAAAAAGAAAAGGGCAGCTGTTTCACCAGTGTTATCCAATGTAGGCATCGCCTTGGCCCATTTGGTAAAATAGTCAACAGCGACTATAATATACCTATGCCCCCCGGTCGAGGTGGGGTTACATTGCATGAAATCGATGCCCCACTTGGCGAAGGGCCCAACAGCAACTACCGGCTGTAAAGGTGCGGGTGGTCGTCTGGTCTTGCTATCAAAGATTTGACAAGCATGGCAACTTCTGACTGCAGTTATGCAATCTTTGAACATGGTTGGCCAGAAGTATCCTGCTCGTAGGATTCTTTGTGCTGTTGCATATCCAGACTGATGCCCCCCACACGCGCCTGAATGACAATCATTCAGGGCTTTTTCGGCCTCCTCATGGGTAAGGCACCTCATCAGAACTGTATCGATACCACGACGGTAAAGTGTATCACCGACGATCATGTAGTCTTTTGCTTGGTATCGTATACGTTTTTGTTCTGAGTGAGAGGTGTTAGACCTAAAATTTTGGGTTTGGAGATAAACTATGATATCTCCATACCACTCATCACTTACAGATATCAGAAACAAACTTTCGTCCATGATTGACTCTTCCGATGTTTCATCGTTGGACAATGATGGGAGATCGCATAACAATTCTGCGAAAACTAGAGCTTTCTTTGATTTGGATTTTACAAATTCCAGATCAAACTCTTGAAGGATCGCTATCCATTTTGAATATTTTCCCCCCAGCAACTGTCGCGACAATATATAAGTCATGGGGTTGCAATCTGATAGGATGGTAGTTTTCCGAAAGAGGACATAATGTCGAAACCTTTGAATCGCTTGAACAGCTGCAAGCGCTAGTTTTTCAACATAAGAATATTTACTTTCTGTATCGTTTAAGTTTTTACTTAAATAATAGATAGGATGTTCAATTCCATCGACTTCTTGTACTAAAACCATCGCAATGGTTGTATCTGCTGCAGCTAGATACAGGTTAAAATCTCTTTGATAGTCCGGGGCGTACATTAATGATGCTTTTACTAGACAATCTTTCAGAGCATCAAAAGAAGCTTGCGCTACTTGGTCCCAGACAAAAGGTACATCCTTTTTCAATAAACGAGTATAACCTTTAGCAAGTTCTGCGTAATTTGGAATGAACCTCCTCAGAAAGTTTGCTTTCCCTTGGAGTTTCTGAATCTGAAGCAAATTTGAAGGTGGAGGCAAATTAATGATTGCCTGAACCTTACACGGGTCGAGACGAATCCCATATTTAGAGACTACAAAGCCAAGTAAACGACCAGAACCGATGCAAAACACACATTTGTGCGGATTGAGTCTTATCTTGTAGTGTCGGCAACGTAGAAATATCGCTCTTAAATGCTGCGGATGATCAGTCTGCTTTCGCGAATGAGCCGGAAGATCGTCGAGATAAGGTTGAACAATGTTCTTGATGTCATGGAAGGCATAATTCATCGCCCTCTGAAACGTCGCCCCTGCGTTCTTTAAACCAAAGGGTAATTTTCGATAAGCGAATGTGCCCCACGGACAAATAAATGCAGTCTTTGACTGGTCCTGTGGGCGGATATTTATTTGATTATACCCGGAAAATCCATCCATAAATGAAAAGATTTCACATCCGGCGCATTCATCAATTATCTGGTCGATGAAGGGTGTAGGGTAGTTGTCCTTAGGACACGCTTGGTTTACATCCCTATAATCGACACACACTCTAGTCATCCCTTGTTTTTTCATAATAGGGACAATATTCGATACCCAATCGGTTAGCGGAACCGGGTAGATGAATCCAGCATGGAGGAGTTTTTCAACTTCAGCCTTAATGGCAGCGGCTTTCTTCGGGTGCACTTGCCGAAGTCGTTGCCTTACTGGTTTGACATCAAGATACATTTTAGTTTCATGTTCAACGATACTCGAGTCAATGCCTGGCATTTCATCATATGACCATGCAAAGACATCTCTAAATTCGCGAAAAAGAGCGTTATATATTTCCAGTTCTGAAGGGGAACAACCTTTGCCGACATAAATATTCTCTACAACATCTGTTTTAGTCGAGATATTTATGGCTATAGTCTCTTCAATATTGGATAGGTTTCGCTCGGAATCCACCGTGTTTACAGTATTCGTTAGGAACTCAAATACTGAAGGGTGATAGAGGTCACTTTGAGTATCTTCTTCATATTCCGGAAGAAGGGAACGATGGTGGTGATCATTCCATGGTGCCCCCTTAATCATCATTGATTGTAAGATTCCTTCGTCAGTCCCATGTACTTTCGACCAAGGATCTAATGGGGTTCCATATTCTCTAGATCTATCTACCCAAACGCTTGACGAGCGTTGATTTGGGCTCGCCTCCCATGCTTGAAACATTGATTGCTACAATATTTCTAAAGGGCTTGGGGGCAAAACCATTGAATGATCCATGTTGACCTTTGTGGAAGATATCATGTTGCAGGTTGCTACAAACGGTACATTTCCTATATAAATAGGAGGTGGTAGCGCAAAAGTTCCCATCAATGTGGGGTCTTTCAATAATCCTACTCCGATATCTTGAATTGAATGGTTACTCTCATGGATCATGGGAATGCTTCCTGTAACTTGTGAACCATTAGGGAGGAAATTCTGTTGGTCGACGATCATAATCCCTCCTTCAAACGGGAATGCGATCTTCCTAAAATAAGTCGACACGACAGCCGCCATGGCATAAAACCATGGTCTACCCAGCACGATGTTATAGTCAAGATTTCCATCAATGACTTCTACATCAATTTCTACTGTCTTTCCTCCTAGTTCAACTTTCAAGTTATTAAGGATACCGTAAGGGGTATAAGTCCTTCCGTCGAAGGCTTTTAATGTCGTCAAAGATCGCGACAAGGTTGGAGATCCTAAAGTTTTCCAGCAACTCATTGACATAATACATGTCGAGGCTCCCTCATCAATTATCGTTCTGTGAACAGTTTTGTTGAGTGCTTTCACTTGAATAAGGAAAGCTAGCTGAGCTGGTAACTGAGGATCATATCCCTTGTGATCAAAGGATACAAGATTGGAGTCTTTAGGATCAACCCCACCAATTGCCGATAACAACGCCTGCCTTTGGGTCGGACAATTTTGTAGCACTTCAAGAGTCGACATAGCGGATGGCGATTGGGCCAAATCTTCCACTATATTATGATGCTGCGCCGCTCTGGCGCGAGGATTAAATGTCGACTTATGTACTACACCCTTTGGCGGTTTTATCGTTAATTCAGGGGTGGTGGGTGTTACAACTTCTGTCGAAGTTGTTGTCGAACTACTTGGTTGATCTTTACCTTTTTCGTTCGACACCTGAGGATTCCCATAATCTTTGTTCCTTGTCGAAATCAAAGCATCATTCTGCTGTTTCGAAACCGACAACATTAGGACTTGCGACGGGGAAGCATTTCCACTATCAACCAGATTTTGACCTGGGTTGGGAAATGGATCAGTTAACACAGCTGATGTTTGTGAGCTTTTAAAGAACCTCTTTAACTCAGCTTTGAATGGGCAATTCTTTGTGTTATGATCCTTATCATCATATATTAGGCATGGATAATTTTGTTTCCCTTTGCCAGGAGGGTTTGAAGAATTTTTTCCAGGGGATGACTCACCCTGTTTCTTCTTCTTCCCTTTGTTTTGTTTCTTCTTGCTTCCTGGTTGATTGGTTTCTTTGCCCTTATCTTCCGATACGGCATTTACTTCCGAAGCAAGAATTTCTTCTTTTGCATTTTGATCGGAATTCTTACGGGCTTTCTTTGACGAAGCCTTTATCGATTTCGCGTTTGTTGTGCCAATCACTCCGTCACCGGCATGAGAGTCACTATTTGATTTAGGAGGGGGAGGAATTGAAAACTCTAGTCTAGGGGCGTCAGGTATTTTGTCATAGAGCGTGTGGGACTGAGTATAAACTAAGTCCAAATACTGTGCACAAGCAATTACTTGCTCCTCTGTTACGACTCCCCCCTTGGCCACATCTTCCGTAATGGCCAGAAGTAACGACTTTATAAACCATTCAGCTAACAGCTGATCGGGAACATATGTTTTCACCATCCTACGACGACGACGCCACTCATGTATATGATCAGATATATGGGTAGCAGTTGTCTGTTTGAAGTTGGTTAATATTTCTGTTCCCGTTTCATACCTTACCGGTAATTGAAAGTGGGTTAAGAAAGTCGTGGCTAGGGAACTAAAGTTGTCGAAAGAGGCTCTTGGCAATTCAATATACCATTTAGCCACTAGACCTGTCAATGTCCTCTGAAAAAGGCGAAGTCTTATCGAATCGTCGTTAAGGGTGTTCGACGAACACCACAGATGAAAAGTCATCACGTGATTCGACGGGTCTTCACCTGGATTTCCATTGAATTTAGGAATGTCAGATGGAAGTTTATGAGGAATCGCTGGCCACCAAGGGGCATAAGCAATCGGATCATTGGTTAAACGGTGTAAATCAGGTAACTCTAAAGTTGCCACGAATGGTAACTGCTGATTCAGGTTAGGCGAAGCGTAACCAGGGTATGATGGAATCGCTTGAGCAGTAGGTCTTTGCATACCAGCATAATGTAATTGATGTTGGTATAATTGATACGGTTGGTGGACTTGACCACTGCAAAGTGGTTGGTTTTGTCCGTTTTGGATATACGGTTGTCCACTATTCGCAAAGATCTGCTGTTCAGAACCTTGGTACACTTGCTGGAACTGCGGTTTTTGGTATTGTACAAGCCATGGTTGTGACGCCACGTTCTGTTGCGCCATGCTAACCATTGGACCAAGGTGTGGGGTAATTGTACCCGTTTGTACTTGTGTCATCCCACCAGTTGGCGATTGTGGTTGCAACCCATGGTCAAGCGACTGTTGCATTACAACCTGAGGTTGACATGTAACAGGCATCGCTTGAACTTGCGACACGGTTACAATAGCCGGGGTGGTTGGGATGTTTGTCACAGGTACACACTGTTGCATAGAATATACAATCCTTGGTTGTTGAGGTAGCATAGGTACCCAACTACTTGATGCAATTCCAGTATAACCAGAATACTGTTGAGAACTGCCATATGGATATCCTCCCAGAGGGGGTAATGAAAGGGCGTACTGCCCTCCATATGGTAGCAATCCGGAACTCAGAGGGATTGTTAATCTTTGAGGACTAGATGGCCCAAATTGACCTCCATGAGGATCAATCTGTCGAGTTTCAACATAAGAATTACCGGGTATTACTCTGGATGAACAAACTGGAACAGACCATACTATCGAAATAGTCCCTTGGTGGACTCCTTCTAGCTGTTGGGAGCTAGTTGGGACAGCTGGTATGCCGGCAAACATCGTTGGAGTGACGGCAGGAGCTTCTGCTGTCGCTGTGTCATTTGACACAGTCCTAGATGATGACGGTTGTTCAGACATTTTAAGTCTATCCAATAGATTGCCTAGCGATTCTACAGGGACTTCCACTTGTGGTGTATTAACTTCTGATGAAGGAAAGAGAGTGACCCCTACTCCAAAATGAGTTGGAGTACTTGCTTGCGGATCCTCTGCAATTTCCTCTATCGCAATCAAACCTGGTGGAAGAGGAAGACCGTCAGGTCCGTAAAATATTTTTGGTGCCGAAGAAGTGGTTGTTTCGATAGCGACAGTTGTTTGGGGAACAAAACTTTCTGGACCGGTTACAGATGGAACTGGTTCAGTTACACAAGTATTTGCCCCCAGACCAGGATCAGTATTATTGTCCTTCTATGGCTGTTGAACTTCTTCTATAGAGGCAGGGTTTCCAGAAATGTTAGGAGTAACCGGAATCTCGGATGCAGTTGGAACACTTGTTCTAACTTTCAAAGGAGATTTTGAACTGGTTAAACGAGTTCGCTTTGCCCGTACTGTTTTCGATTCCGGGGACAAAGACGGTTGACTCGCAAGCCTCCGCGAACGACGGATTTTCAATTGACTTTCTTCCACGATTGCGGATTACTCGATCAACTAAAATATTAAAAGGGGAAATTTGTGTTTCCGAATTGAATGAATTTTATTAGACGCTTTTAGACACAACTTTCTTTTTCACTTTTTAAGAGTCGAGAAAAAGCAAAAGATGACTCTAGTCTCCTTCGATGTATTAACGAGCCCGAAGTGACAAATGCTCGGTTGGACTTTTTCAGTTATAGAGTTTGAAAAAGGCCAAAAGAAACTGCTCTGGAGATCTAGGCAGAGGGTGTGCCAAACCTTTCGCAAAACCACAGAATACGTTTTACGGTACGGGTGGTCGATCTTCGTGAATGTTGTGTTCACTACATTGCGATCAGTAGGGCGGCCGACACGGTTTCCTATTGGATAAAGGCTTTATTCCTATAGGGGTCTCCCAATATATACGCGACGGAACGTGGGAGCACAAGTCCGTATTAGTGCCACCGACTCTCAGGAGGAATCACCCACCTTCGTCGAGATCGACAGTCACTATGTTTAACGACGCCGGAACACGTCTCTAGCTTAGACCTCTAGATGTTTGCGTTATGTTTCAAAGCGTTGTTAGGTTCATTCAATATATTTTAAGTTGATCTTTTTAAAGTTTGCCTTTCAAGGTTCACCACGAGATGTATTGATACAAATTCCTAAATGCAGTCTAAGATGAGAAGCAAGCTTTTCAAATCTTTTCGACTTATGAAAATCTTAACTACTGAGGGAAAAGAGAGACAAAATCTTTTCACACAGATCAAAGAGCACTCACTAATGCACTTTTTCCCTAAATCAACATACAAACTTAATGCAAAATGCAAAGATGCAAGTATTTCTTTTCTCTTCCTTAATGTTTGATGAAATACAAAAAGAAAGCTGTTGTATAATTTCGAATTCAATTTCAAGCGAAAGTAAACAAGTTTGTCCAAAATCAAAAGACACCTTACGATTCACTTGTTTCGACACTTAGAAATATATAAATTCAAACCATATAACGAAAGCGACAAACTCAATCAGCTATGAACAACAAATAAACTAACTCTTCAGATCAAAATGACACTTTATCACAGGTCTAGATCTAAGAGGCCACAGCAAGACTAGTTCACTTTTGCTATGGGAAACTGTAAATGTATAAGAAATACACAAAGAACAAACACAGTTTCTTTATACAACTGAGGCGGAATAATGACAAAGGAAGATAGTTTCAGATAGGCCCACTGACTGGCAACAAACAGCAAAACAATAGTGAAAACAAGGCAAGACACAGCAGGAAACCCCAGTAGCTCAAGCTAAGACTGGTCCAGCGCAGGTGTAACACTGCCTGTTTGACCTTCAGCGCAGGTAGCCCCTTCGGTAACTGCGCTGAAATGCAGACTGCCTTTGTACAGCCTGCAATGAAGAATGAGACTTTCGTCCGTCTTGGTTTCCGGGTCACAGATTGCTCAAAAATTCACAGTTTTTGCTCAAATCAGAAGCTATCAGTCAAGGACACACTAAGGGATGTAAAGGAGGATGAAAAGCTATCACTAAGAGCTTATTAGAGTCCTTGTGGATCAGCTCTTCAAATCATAAACTTGCCCAGAAACTGAGCTAGAGTAGCTGCTCTCTACTTTGTGTTTGATGGATTCAAACATAGTTCGATTCGGTACTCCCTTTGTTTATGAAATGAATAGAAAAAAACCACAAACAACCAACAAGATATGCTCCCCAGCGGAGTCGCCAATTTGTTGGGGGGAAAAGTATCTAATGCAGAATGCCTCTATCCCACTCTGAAGGTGATAGTACTTCAGCAACAACTGAATGCAAAGCTATTCAAAGTTTCTTCTTTATGAGATGAGAGAGGGAAGAAAAGGATGATCTACTAACCGTTATCTTGCGCTACTAGTCGATCCAGTCTTCACTCCTTGCTGCTTGCTCCTAGCTCCTTGCCCTTTCACCGGCCCAGCTACACACAGATCCTGTAAAAGCACAAGAAAAGGAAACTACAAGAAGCATACATCCATAATCGATTATAGGATTAGCATAAATCAAATATACAAGCATCTATTCATCATAAAAACACATGCATATAGAAGAACTTTAAATACTTTATTGATAATAGAAGTAAAGTTCTGAGAGAGTTACAACCACAATGGGCCCAATCCAGCAACACCTCCCAGTTGAAAGAAATCTCCTCTTCACCTCCTTCAAGCAAAACACCCAATAGCTCTATACACAAACCAACAGCACTTCCTTGCTTGCACAAAATTCCAGCCCCTTGTAGACCTCATGAGAGAGCTCTATATATAGGAGATTTGGAGAAAGGATGAGTCAGCTTGAGGCTGGCATAAAGCTGACTAGTGTCCTCTCCCACTTTAGTTAATCTTTAGTTAATCTTCAGTTCTTGAGTCCACTTGGAGAATCTTGCTTCCACTTGGAGATCAAGACCCTCTTACTCATCATAGGGCGAATTCCTTGAACCAAGTGTCAGTTTGGAAGCTTCCTGGGCAGTTGACACCTTGCAGAATGACTGTGCCACTTGGCCAATCTCACCCAGCGCAGGTAGCCTTCATTGATTTTGACCTTCAGTGCAGGTACAAGGAGGAGCAGTTGACATTCAGCGCAGATGCTCAGTGAAGCAGCTGACATGATCCAGAAATAGCCTGTTTTTGAGTGTTTTCAGGTGGAGAACTGATTTTCAGTGCTGTGGTTTGCTGACCTTGTTCCTCTAAGGGTAAGAACAACATGTTTAGGGACTTTGGATCCCTCAGATTATTGACATTTCATGCTTCATGCTGTTAGGCACAAAAATGTCTATAACAGCAACCCCCTCTCATCATGCTGTATCGTGCTACTTCCAACTGCTATTTCACTACAAATCAGTTACTGAGAAGTAACTGATCCACCCAACTACTCACATCCTTGTCAGGCTAGAAACACTCTTGATGTTGAAGCTCTCTCTATTGCTATCTTGTGCTCCCTCTACTACCTCTGCGCTACTGTAACAACTCCCTACCTCTCGCACCATTGCAAACCCTTTTGTGCCATCCTGTATTGTTGCAACCTATTATATTCCTCTCGCACTGCTGCAACCCTCTCTCTGCTTCCTAGGACTACTACACTATAGCACTATCTGTTGCTTCATTTGCATCTGTTTCTACCAAAATTTTCCATCCTGCTACTTCTCACTTCAGGGCTCCTGTAGCTAGGTATAATCCAAAAGTTTATGTACCTCAAGGATCCTACACCTCATCGCCCGTAGTCTCCCTGACCATAGCTCGATGTTTCCCAACCTCTTCTCTAGAGGTACATGAGCACTCATGGCACAGTCGTCATCCTCCCCTATATCCTTTTCTGCCTTTGCTAGCACTGCCTTAGAGTCATATGCCTCTCCATTATTCTTCTTCCTTGGACACTGGTTCGAATTATTAACCAATTCCCCACAGTTGAAGCACTTTATTTTGGATAGGTCCCTTTTCTTCCTCTTCTCTTGCTTTCCCACAGATGCCAGAGTTGCATCCTCTTCGTCCTCTTTCTTGATCCAGACTCCTTTGCTGCTAGTTCACGTCTTGGACAGTCATCTAATCTCTTCTTGGCCAAGCGTTGCCCACAATTCTTCCCAATTTGGAAGATTTTCCCTACCCAGAACACTATGGACAAATGTCTCCCACTCCTTGGAGACTGCATTTAGGGCAGTCCTCACCATCAACTCCTGATCTGGCATGGCCCTTATGGAAGTTAGTTGGTCTCGGATCTCCTTCAATCTATCGAGGAAGTGATCTATCTAGTCCCCCTTCTGCATCTGGTATGACCGCAACTGATTCTCTAGTAACATCTTCCTCTGCACAGAAGTATGCTGGTATAATGTCTTCAAGGTGTCCCACATTTCCTTTCTCGTCCCCTTCTCGAAAATATGTTGGACCACATCATCCTTGACCCCATCAAGGATTATGAATTTCTCCTTGGCCATTGCTTCCTCGTACTTCTCATTGTCAACTAAGTCAACTGGGATAGCCATTGTTCTCAAGGTGAAGGCCTTGATGTGATGTCTATCTAGAATGGACAGGATCCTAGCCTTCCAGCTGACAAAGTTGTATGCCCCACCCAACCTGTCCTAATCCCTCAATCCATTCATGGCCATCTCTCTGCTCTTCCTTTCGACACCTACGATTCTCTACTTACCTCTAGAAGTTCTCTCTTCTACTCCCTCTGAGTCTCTACTTCCCATCTGGAAGTTCTCTACTAGACTCCCTCTGAATCTCGATTTCCCTCCTGGAAATCTGCCTGCCAACCATCAAGTCACACCTCTCTAATCTCCTATGCACCTGCAACACTGATCTAGATTTCTTGGCTAGAAATACGCCTAGGTAGCGACTCCCTCTACCTTGGTTTTTCCCTGTTATGTACTGTTCTGTCTTGGCAACAACAACACCCCACCATCTTCACTCCCCGCAATCTGCCCACAACTTCCTATGCCCCGGCAACTAAAGGACTGGACCTCTAGACTCTCCACAATCCCGACACTAGTTTAAAGGCTTCACTAGCCAATTGTGTCAACCGTCCTGGTCTCGGCATGGCTCTTCGTGTGCCTTTTGTGCCCTCCTTAGCCTCTGCACTGGCCTCTCTCTGGCCTGAACTGATGACCTAGTCCCTCTACATCAACCCTTCTCTACCGCTATCTGCAAGGAACAAATTTTGTCACTCAGGATAGTTGTTTTTGCTACAAATTTTACTTCAATTGGTGCCTTCAACTCTCCTGTGATCTGCAACGCTCTGATACCATGTTGAAATTTCTAAGTATTACCCGTTAGAAATTTTATCTGTATTCTCTAGTTTATTTCTCCTACTTGTTAATTACGAACAAGTTATTTAAACATATAAATACTGAAATAAACACAATACAGTCTCAACTATCTACAGATCAACAACTAAAAGAAATAGCAAACACACAAGTGACACATTAATCTTGGACAACTCGTCCCCGGAAAAACCCAACTTGGGAAAATCGGTGCAACAATTCTAAGGGTTATTTTATTATGCAGTCTTTCTGAGTACAACTAGGTGCCAAACTCACTCACCCGACAAAGAAAATTATACGGCAGTAATACCTCTATTCAAAAGCAGATATTTGGAAATTCTGCCCCACGAAACCCTCTCCAGCACAATCTGAAGCCCAACGTCGTCCCACCTGGCCTTTGCGTTAGCCTAAAATCATATGCATCAGCCCAAAGAGGCAATACACAACCTCTACGACCCTCTGAGTCACTCTTGCAGCCTCTACATGGATGACACAAGCCCTTCTGGCCTCTACGCAGTCCCTTCTAACTCTATGTGGCTCCCTCTGGCTCAACATCTGCCTCTCTCTGCTTCTGCACTGGTCCCTTGACATTGTCTCTGCCTCTCTATCTCATACTCACTACCCCTCACTGCAACTAATCACTGATTCGATTTCTCTTAGTAAACCCCGCTCTAGAAAATGGAATGACTAATCACTCTGGGGTATTCTCCAACTAACCCTCAAGCCTCCTCTTATACTTTTCCTGTTGGTCCTTCAAAGGTGGAGATTACACCTCTAATCAAAAGCTAAGATTATAATTGGCTTGATCCATGTCTTTTAAAACCTTCTAACCCATTTTTATATTAATACCCATTAATATTTTATTTTTCCTAAGTTTAGACTTAGGAACTCCATTAAAAATATTAATTATTTTAATATCTCCTAAACCGGGTAGAACCTATCTAAACTATTTCTGGGTCTTAGAGATCTCATGTGCTTTAGTCTCTCCACCAATTTTCGTGGCTAGAGCACATTTGGTGCTACCCCAAATCAACAGGTAGAACCCCCTACTTATTAAGTTCAGGTCACAAAGTAGGTTCTCAACTATTAGATCTTTTGAGAAGAGCTATATGTTTTTAGCCCCTAACCTCCAATACCCTATTGGGTATGTGTTACATTCTTTACTCAAATAGCTCCATGCATAATTGGTTACACTAGACGCATGCAAGGAGGTCACAAAGAGGGTGAATCCTTTGAAAAAATTAATGTGTGGTCTATTGCATATGTTTTTGGTATTCAAGCACACATTTTTTCCTTTTGTCAGTTTTATGGAATGGCATTTCAACTCACGGTTTTCTATTTTTTAGTTAAGGAATTAAGGTTTTAATATAATTCAAGTTAATGGAATAGGAATTTTGGATTCCGCAAAATCATACATATTGTATTGTAAAGGTTGAAGTTTATTGATGATAAAAATTAGAAGTGCGGCTCTAGACAGCGTGTTGGTTTTCCTATTTATGATTCCAAGATAAATCTTTATGTAATATGTGAATTTCATTGTTTTATTTTTAAGTTTATTAATAAGCTTTGTATGCATTACATTATAGTCTAAGGTTTTAAACTTACATTTGGTATTAGAACGATTATTATCTTCAAGGAGAAACCTTTGTAGTTAAGGATCTAGTTATCTTAGCTCTATAATAAGCCTTATTTTAATGGGAGTTTTGTATTGGTGATTCTTATGATGGAAAATAATGGTGTAAATTTTGAAAACAATTATTGAGAAATTTAAAGGGGAAATTTTTGTGCTACAAAATCTCCAGATGGAAGATATTTTAGTACACAGATTAGTCAATTGATGTGGATCTAGACAGTGCAGATATGGGAATGCCGATAGTAGACTAGACAAAATTGAATTAGAAAGTGAAGAGCACAAGATAGTTGTGTTTTTCATATTTAGTGTTGTTAAATGTTTCAAGAGAAGATTTATCCACAAGATTATGGAATAATTTAAGGGATAAGTCCGTAGTAAACAAACTTTTTCCATGAATGAAGTTGTACAACTTAAGGATGGATGATGGAAAGGAGTTGAATGACTTCAATACTATGGTAAGTTAGTTATTGTTTATTGATATTAATAATTTCTAATTAAAATAAGTGTATCAATTATTATGCTCTTTACCAGACTCATTAGAGAGTTTGGTTATATCCATAGGTAGTAATGCAACTAATTTAGGTTTCAATGGTGTGGTTTCATCCCTATCATTAGAGGATATGAGGAGGGAAAATGTGGAAATTCAAAGTACAAATATCTTCGTTATAAGAGGACATTTACAAGATAAAAATAAGAATAATTCCTCAAATGGGAGATCTAAATCTAAAGGTAGACCTAAATTTGCAACAAATTTTGTAAACAAATGTTGGAAATGTCGATAAAAAGGGAATTTAAGAAAGAATTGTAAATCCAAAAGCATTTATAGAGGGAAGGAATTTGTGTTAGGTCCCTATAATACTAGTGTAGCCTCTGTGTTATTGTTGTGCCCCATAGAAGAGGTGAGGGTCATCGCTAGGATTAGCAACTTTCATCATTGGAAATTTAGAGAAGCCTTAGAGATCAAACAAAGTTCCATCAATCTGAACAGAGACGATGGTTGGAGTATCAGCAGGTGTTGGATCCCTGCTCTTTCTTCCTAGAATTTTTGTGTTTTCCTGTTATCTTCTTATTCTTTCCTTATTATTATTATTATTATTATTTATTTATTTATTTTTATTATTTTTATTATTTATCTATGAGAATTCTAATTCTTATTAATAGTATCTTCATAAATTTATTTCTTATTATACTTTTTATTATTTATTTATCTATTAGAATACTAATTCTTATTAATATTATCTCCATAATAATATATTTTCTCAGTTAATACTTCTATAAAAAAAATGGAAAGAGCGATGGAAGGATAGCGACTGCGACGGAAAAAGGTTAAGGATTCCTGCTAGTGGTCTGGGGTACTGCTGTAGACCATAACTTGACCCGCAACTACCCTAAGGTTTACCTCGGCATTCACTCGACCCCTAACAATCTCGGTTTACCATTCCGCTAGAGGGTTTTTTGGTCTATGCTTCGTCGTTCTTATGTGTTTGGCTTCCTCGGCTATCACATGCGACTTACCTAAGCGTTTTTACCTGTTACCATTTACCTCACACCGACTTACTGCTCCCCGTCGTTTACATTGTGATTCCGTTTCCGCTCCACCTTTGTCGGTGTCATTTCCCGTCGGCCATCTTGTTCGAGGCAGTTACCTTCGTTCTCGGTGCGGCTGTCATTATGGACCTTGATGTTCTGGATTATTCGGATGAACTGCTAGAGGAAGGTTACATCTAGCAGTCCATATATGCCACCTCTGAAGGTATGTTAAGCTTTAGTGAAGGGTTTACTGGCAATTTAGAAGTTTACCCTCAGTTCTCTGGACCTGCTAATTCTACTACTGTACTGCTGGACGAGCCTCCTGTTTGGTCAACCTTGTCATCGCTTCCGCCGTCCCCGACTACACTAGGGTTTATTACGGGTTGTATAAACCCTTCCCTAGATTTGGAAGCCCCTATATCGGACCTGTCGCCCCATCTAGCCGAGCTATCCACTGAAGTACCCTCTGTTGAGCCCCCAAGCATCAGCCTTAATCCCTCCTCCTCTTCTGCTCCCCCCTCGGGTTGTTTTTCCTTTGTTCCTCCGCTCGAAGGCCATCCCTGAAATACCTATAAACCCTAACCCTCTGACTGAGGGCCCTGACACAGCAAGGGTTTCAGAGCATCCCCACATCTCAGCAACCACACCCCAGAAAAGGTAGAAATTCTTTAAGACTAAGGTAGACGACGTGATCCTAAAGCTTGAGGAGGACATTTAGTGGGGAGATACTATGGACTACGCAGATATGGTTTTGGTTGGCAGAATCAGAGGCCAGAACTACTTAGCAGCTCATTTGAAGACCTGGGCAACTGAGATTTGGGGACACCACCTGGTGGACATCCCCTTTGTTCAAACATTTGTGAGGGGATGGTATGCATTGAGATTTGCTAGGGCAGACCATATGAACTGGGTCCTTTCCTCCTTTTGGCACTTTGAACATGCTCCTGTGTTATTAAAACGTTGGATGCCACTTTTTGACCTAGAGATGAGCAAATTGGTGTTGGACCTATTTGGATCAGGCTACCTGCCCTTCCATTACAGTATTGGTCCGAGGACATTTTTAGAAGGATTGGGAACTCGCTAGGTACCTACATGGAGTATGATAAATCCTATAAGACTACGAGCATGATGGCATATGCGAGGATATTGGTTCATCTGGATACCAGAGGTGGATTGCAAGAGCACATCACGATTCAATGGAGATCTTCCTCGTGAAAAAAACTGTTAGATTATGAAGGCATTCCATATCATTCTAGAAGATGCCATAAGGTGGGACATCTATTCAGGGATTTCCCACTCAATAGAAAGAACAAAAATATTTCTCAGGAAATGGATATGGATCCCCCTGTCGATCAGCCTCAATAGCTTGTTGTAGTAGATCATATAGAGGAGAAACTAAAGACATCTGGGATATAGTTGAGGCACCTGTTGTTGGAATGCAGAGAAAGTGTGGAAAGGCACCTATCCAGCCTTCCTCTCCTCCAATGACGCGATTTAGGGCTGCCCAGGGTGAAGTCTTCTCATCGGGGAGTGCAACTCAAGGGCAGACTTCCTATCAAAGGAGGCAGTGCTCAGGCAGGATGATGATTGGTTAATTCAGGAAGAAATTGATGGAGTATTCTATTGGCACTATCATAGACCCTTCATCGATTTGCATGCTCAACAAGGGCCATGTACTTATCATGTCTTTTTGAACAATTGTATATAATTATGTTTTGTTTTCTTTTTTATGTTGCACATGAGCATACAGTACAGTTTATCGATCTCTCTGTGAAGAGACAGTTTCCATTTTTGGATGTTTACAGTTATCAATCTCTTTGTCAAGAGACAGTCACCATCTTTGGGATGTTTTTATAGTGCTCCCTGTGAGGAGCCCAGTTTTCTCTTTTTTGTATCATTTTTGTATCACTCATCTGACGAGCTATCTAGCCACAAATTGCATATGCTACAACATCTACAAAATGTAATTTCTTATTATTAATGGAAATTACGACTTTTTTCCAAGGGAAAAAAAGTACTTCTATAAAATTGTTTTTTATTATAATACAAACATAATTTAATTTAATAATATTAATATTAATTATTATCAAAATGAGATTATTCTATTGATTTTATTTATTATATAAATAATATTTTAACTTAATTCAAAAATAATATTAATTATTAATTAAAATTCTTTTTAAATTCTTGGTCAAAACTTAATTAGTTATTTCAGCCTTTTAGTCAAAATAGTTGTTATTTTCTAATGGCTAGTTAGCTGTTCTCATCATCTATTTATTCCATTGCCTAGATTTGATTCCTCATCTTGTCCTGAAGATGAACCACACTAGTTGGTTCGAAACACGTCGACGAGATTTTATGTTATGTGATTTTTACCAAAAATGTTGTTTCAATTAATATGGATCACAAAAGTCTAAATTCTACAATCCCACTAATGTTATTATTGTGTCCCACATAAACCATTATTTTTATTGTTTGTCCTTAAATTATTATTGTTAGTTGGGTCGGGACAGTTACAGCGCACAAACTAAAATCATAGCGCTAGAACATTCAACCTCTAAACACCTTTGAGCATAAAGTTTTAAGGGAAAAATCCTTTTTAGAGTCTTTAAACTAAGGCGACTATTTGTATGTAGAGGATCTCACAAAGAAAAGGAAAATTGGCGACGAGAAAGAAGGAAATTATCTCACTGTGTGAATTCACAACAAGTTGGGATGAAATCACAACGTTGAGAAGGAAAACGCAACGAAATGCAAAAAAGTAGCTACGAAAATTTTGTTCTTTTGCAAGCTCTAGACAGTTTGCGTTGGATTTTAAATGAAATCTCAAAGTTCTATCACGACTGAAAAACAAAAGGAAAACTGAATTTTCACCTGTGAGAGTATTTGGATCGTCGAGCTACAAGAAATTGAACCATGTATGGATTTGCAACACCCCTACCTCCCTTTTGCAGAGAAAGAACCGAACCTTTTGAGCTTTCTGATGTTGATAAAGAAAAGTTGAGCACTAAGAGATAATAATGCAGGTTCAAATGATCACTTTCAATAGCTTGGAGTGAAGGTGATCGTTCTAATTATGATTTAAGGAGAAACATCACGAAACTACAATGTTTTTCCTGGACTCGTAGTGCATTGGGAATTTAAATCATTGTCCTTTGACTGTTTTCATTTGATGACCTAACATGTTTTCCTTTTAAACTAACAACCAAAATGACGTAAGGATGCCTATTGGTCACGATCAATTCATGATTTCTTTGATGAAGATATTATTACCAAACTAAGGTGGCCTACTAAGTCTTGTTGATTTAGGGTAGCATCGGATGTGCTCTAGCCATGAAAATTGGTGGAGAGGTTAAAGCACATGAGATCTCACAGACCTAGAAATCGTTTTGGAAAAATCCATCCTGATGAAGAGTTATTAAAATAATTAATATTTTTAATGAGTTCCTAAGTCTGAACATAGGAAAATAAAATATTAATGGGTATTAATAAATATAAGGATGAGAAGCTTCTAAGAGATGAAGATCAAGTCTATTCTAATCTCAATCGTTGATTAGGGACTTAATCTCAACAGTTGATTCATCAACAGGAAAAGTATAAGAGAAGGCTTGAGGGTGAGTTGTACATATACTAAGGGAGACCAATCAGTTCAATTTTTGGAGCGAGGTTTGCTAAGAAATTCGAACTAGAGGTCTAGATTGCATCAAGAGGTAGCACGTACATAATAGAGAGGCAGGAACTATGCCAGAGGACTAATGCAGAGTTCAAAGAGGCAGGAACAAATCTACTTAGGAAGGCACAAAGGTCGCTGGACTGCAAAGTCACTAAAGGGCCTACGTGGGTGATGCCGAGAGCCCAAGTGATGACGCAATGAGGTAGATGCTGACGCAAAGGGTCTAGGAGATGCACAGAGGCTAGATGGACAAACGTTGAGCCTAAGGGAGGCATCAGAGGATTTTTCTCTATTGGGTGAGCCAATTTGGCATCCTAGTTGTACTCGAGAAAAGCTTAATAATAAAATCCTCCTCTACTGCACCGGTTTTCCCGCATTGGGTTTTTTCTGGGGAAATTGTCAAAAAATGTTTGTGTTGATGTGTTTGATTATTGTATTATGGTGTGATATCTATAGTAGAATTTATTTTAATATTTACTAAAGGGTTTTCGTAAATAACTTATTTGAAAATGAGTAGGTAAAATAAATTAGTTGTTGTAATAATAGAATTTTCACATGGTATCAGAGGAAGTAATCAGAGACAGGAAGGGAGAATCAATTATGGGTTGAGATCATGATGCAGAGGAATTTACATCAAGAGACTCGCACAGACTTTTCAGGAAATTGCATAAGAGACAGTAATTTCGATTTCTCTATGCTCGCTTCCAGATTGGAAGAAGAAGTTGCTTATGTGGCAATCTTTTCATCATCAGAGGGGAATATCACCATGGGGAATAAGGCAAAGTGTACTCCAGTAGGGAAGGGTACCATATTTTTTCAAACAGAAATGAGAAAGCGGTTCTGTGCTACCAATGTGTTGCATGTGCAAAGACTGGGGATGAACTTACTTTCCATATCGCAACTTCAAGGAAAGGGCTATGATGTTTTCTTCATTAAGAAGAAAGTATATGTCAAACACCTGAATTAGAAAAAGAAAGTATAGATTGGAATCAGAAGTAACAGGTTGTATAGGTTACAACTAGAATCACCAATGGAACTGATAAGCAGTAGTGGAGACAAGGATTTGAATGAAATATGGCACATAAGAATGGTACATTTGCACCATGGGTCTCTGATAATTCTCAGGAAAACTGTAACAGGAGTTCCAGATCTTAGTACAGACCAAGATGATGTATGTAGTGTTGGGTTGTGTTATATTCTTTCCACGTAGTTAATAGGGGGTTTCAAGGGCACCCGTAACCCCACTTTATGGGGTCCGGGGCAGCGCCCCGGAAAATTTTGGTTTTGGACCATATGTTAGGTTGGGCGGACCCACCTATGGTTTTGTGCATGATTTTCGCACATGTTTTTTGGACGCGATGGTTTTCGGTCCATGGTATTGGCTGCTTTGGCATGTATAAATATGTATTGTAACATTGAAAGGAACATAATGAAAAATCAAGCTGGTAGTCCCGGTTTTGGGATCTAGGGAAAAATCTCTATGCATATGTGTTTTATGGGTTATGCTCTCGCATTGTTTATTTTCTTTGTTTAAGAATTTGTATGCAGGTAATTTCTGTACAGGGTTAAAACCTACATGCAGAGGATGTGCTCTTAGCAAGTATGCCAAAGCAGCATTTCCTAGAAGTAAAAATAGGGCCAAGAGTGTACTATGATAGATACACTCAAATATTTGCGGACCTATGTCCACTAAAGCTCTTAGTGGTGCCGAATACTTCGTCAACTTCATTGATGACCACTCAAGGAAAGCTTGGATATATTTTCTGAAAACCAAGGATGAGGTTTTTTATTGATTCAAAGAGTTAAAATCTCTGGTGGAGAATCTGATAGGGGAGAAAATAAAAGTTTTGTGCTCAGATAATGGTGGAGAATATGTTAATAAGAGCTTCACTAATTTTTTCACTAAGGAGGGCATCAGAAGAGTGTGGAAAAATACTTACAATCCAGAGCAGAATGGAGTAGCAGAAAGGAAGAATAAGACTATCATGGAAGTAGCTAGGGCCATGATATATGATCAGGATATGCCAAAATTCTTGTGGGTAGAAGCATGCAACACAAAATTCTATGTCCATAATAGAACTGCTCATAGAGCATTGGGAAATATTACTGCAGAGAAAGTCTTCACAAGAAAGACTCCTGAAGTCAGCCATTTTAGGATATTTGTGAGTTTAGCATATTTTCGTATACCCGAGGAGAAAAGGAAGAAGTTAGATCAAACTCTAGAGAAAGGATATCTAGTGGGATATAGCGATAATGCTAAGGCATAAAAAATCTAACTTGGAGGGAGTAGGAAGGTAGTAGTTCGACAAGATGTGAAATTCATGGAAGATAGTGCCTTCAGAAAATCTCAAGAAATGCCTTTTTGGGAGTAGTCCAAATATGAGTTGTTGGTCAAACCACTTCAACCAACTGAAGCCAAGAATTCTTCCTCAAAACAGGAAGAATCACATGAAGATGAGGAGCTAATAGAAGCACCTGCTACTAGACGAAGAACTAGTAGGGAACTTCGACAGATTCTGTGGGATACAGAAGATTTCATTGGTGCACCAAGAAATAATAAAAGGGAGCCAAAACAACCAGATAGATTTCAGGCATTAGTAGCTCAAGATGGGGATCCTTCTAGTTTTTAGGAGGTTTCTCAACATCAAGTTTGGTTGGATGTGATGGTAGTGGAATAAAACTTTATAATGGTGAATGATGTCTGGGAAGTAGTGCCTAGGCCTGAAGACAGATTAGGTAGGTTCGAGATGGATCTACAAGTATAAATACGTTGTAGACGATAGTGTGGAAAAATAGAAATCCAGGTTTGTGGCTAAGGGGTATGCTCAGAAGGAAGGAATTGTTTACGAAGAAACCTTCAGCCTAGTAGCCAGGTATACATCTATTAGAACCGTGATACCTCTTGCAACTCAGATGGGATGGGAGATTCATTAAATGGATGTCAAAACGAAGTTCTTGGACGAGGTAATAGAAGAGGAAGTATACATTGAACAACTAGAAGGCTTTGAGACACATCGGAAGAAGTATCATGTATTCATATTGAAGAAAGCCTTGTATGGGCTCAAACAAGCACCTAGAGCGTGGTATGGTCAAATTGATGGCTACTTGCAGAAAATGGGGTTCATCAAGAGAGATCATGATCCCAATCTCGACTATCTAGTTGTAGAAGTTGACCCTCTAATACTAGTATTATATGTGGATGATCTCTTTCTGATAAGTTCATCCAGGCTCATCGAGGAATGGAAGAAGAATCTAGCCACAGAATTTGACATGAAGGATTTTGGATAGATGCATTATTTCCTAGGGTTGAAAGTTTTGCAGCAGAAGGATAAAATCTTTCTTGGACAAGGGATATATGCTACATAGGTCCTGAAGATATTCAAGATGCAGGACTATAGGTCGATGGCTACTCCAATGATCACCAATTGGAAGAAAATTGATGCATCATAGGACAAATATGTTGATCCCACCTTATACAGGAAATGCATAGGGTCCCAGATGTATCTGGTCGATACCAGGCTGGACATTTGTTACATTGTCAATACCCTCAGCCAGTTCATGGTGGAACCAAAGAGAGATCATTGGGCAGTAGCCAAACATGTTCTCAAAAATTTAAAAGGAATAGTCGATTATGGATTCTTGTACACCAAAAGTAAGGATAGCAGATTGAGTGGGTTTACATTATAAAGGAATTTTCTTGTAGTCAATTCTCTGCGACCAGATTTCATCTTGGAATTCAAGAGTTACCGCATTTGGGAGAGCAGTTGATATATCCATTTTGACACAAATTCAAGAATATGTGATGTATTTTTCCTTTTGGGTCGCCTCCAATAGCTTCAGAAAGTAACCTAGCAAATTGTCGATAAATTCTAGATTTTGCAGTAGCCAGTAATCTAAAGGAAAAGAATATAACGTTCTCAACTAAGCCTTCAAGCTATCTTTTGCATTTGTCAATTAAAATAAGATCAATCTTCATATACCATAAACAATAAAGGATGGGATCATTGCTCAATTAAATTTCTTGGTTAGTTGTTTTTGTTACAAAAGGTAGAATTAATGTGTAAATTAATATATTTATAAATATATTTTTTAATATTAATATTAAAATTCTCTATTTATATAGAGAGATTTTTAGCCTATAAATAAGATTTCTAACAATCCCATAGCTTATTAATACCACATGCCCAAAAAATAATGACTCATTTCATATCACACTTTTATTTATTGAAGTGATAGTTTAATTAGGCCGATAGGCCTTCCTTTGAGTGAGCTTTTCGTCTACATTTTGTTTCTATGCTTGACAGGTGGCATGCACTTTCAACTACCATATGGCTGACATCTGTCGTGCAATTCATTTCTATTTCTCCTCTTCAACTTTCTGCTCTTCTTGTTTTCTTCCACGACCATTTCTATTCCTCCTGTTTCTTCTTTCTACTTTCCGTGGGCACTCTGCACTCTTCGCATGCAACTTTTTTTTTCCTCATATCGTCTAGGCCTCACCTTCGGTGGTCTCATCCTCTAATTGGGTGTCTGATGTGCTCTTAATCTTGTTAAATGGTATGCCACAGATCTCCATGGTTCATCGTGCTTGTTTTTAAACCCTTTATTTGTTGGGTTGGATTCTAATAACATTGGTATGTTTATTTTGTGCTTATTTCTTTGGCTTTCTCTTATATTTAGGCTCTACCCAGTCAACATGCTCGTTGCCCTAGCTTTAAGCTCATTATTGTTGGCGATGGAGGAACTGGTTTGCTATAAATAGGGTTTATGTTTAGCTTTGTCTGTTTTCTTTTTAAATCGGTTAGATTGACTGTAATATATTTTTTGAATCAGGGAAGACAACCTTCGTGAAGCGTCATCTTACCGGGGATTTTAAGAAGAAATACGAGCATGAGTACAATATGATTTGTTTTTATAATTACAAAGCTTCTGTATGTGTTGTCTTCTACAATAAATGGTATTTTGTTTGGAGGATTTTTCCATTTTTTTTGTTCTTGGACACATTTGAATCCCCATCACAATTTATATTGATGTGGTTGGATTTTAGATTTGATATAAACAGTGTCACTAGGTCACCCCATGGATTGGTGTTGTAAAGGTTTTCAGTCATGTCCCCCTTCGTTTCAGGGTTTCCTGGGTTGTGTTTTCCAATTTGCGGCCCAACAAAAAATTACAAATATCAGATCCTATTTTTAGTGGTTCTGCAGTTTGATCTATAGTCTCTACCATAAATATGCCCATGGGAAAAACTTCAAATATGATATTCTTCATCAGCAGGTAGATCTTGGGTTGTGTAAATTAGAAAGATAATATAATGCCTTAAGCCTTAAGGAAAATCTTGCCATTTCCCCTTTCTTTCTCTTTACCTTCTTACAATCAGTTTTCTGATTAAATCACTCTAGGAGATTCAACCACCATTAATTGCATATACTTATTTTTGTTGGCATTATGAGATAAGTGTTGTCCTTGATGGCAAACCTCACTGATGACAAATCATAGTACAGAAGGTCAGCAGCAAGGAATTGATGATCAGACTATAAGAAGAAGAGAAAGTTCATACACGCAGGTTCGTTAAGCCCAAGTCGCGTGTACACGCAGGTTGGCTTCAGCAAAAGCGCGTGTATGTGGAAAAGTACCTTTGGTCCACGGCGGTTATTCCTTGGAAGTTGTGCCTATGGTTTTGGACCTTGGTGTCTCGACGGACGTGTTGATCCCTAGTTTTGAAGTTGATGGTATTGGATTTCTATGGTTTTGGCTCTTGGTATTGAAGAAGGCCTAAGGCTATATAAGGAGAAGGAAATCATTAGGCAAGTGCATCTGAAATGTCTTGAATATCTGATGAAGCATTAGATCCAGCATGCAGGTTATGGGTTGATGATGCATTGCTTGATCTGAGCTAAGGAGAGATCTCATCGGTTGATGGAGAGCAAGATCTAAGGAGAGATCGGGATCAAATGATTTGAAATGAACTATCTTTATGATGCTTATTCTAGATCTACATACTGACGCATGTATTGTTCTATAAGTATTATGAGTATGATTGATGTCTGGTACAGCTGCAAGTTATGAAAAATTATTTTTAGATCTGTACGCGGGTTGTCTTTGGCGAAAGCGCGTATACACGCGGGTTTGATTCATCGAAGTAGCGTATACATTGTAAAGCTTGATACTTGAAGTTGCAGATGGGTCTGATGGTTATTACAGAGTTCTGTGTCTGCTCTGTGTTCTGGTGACGGTGTTGTTAACAGGGTTTCAGTGATTCAGAGTTTGATGATTGTTTTGAGCTTCAATGATAGTTATGGGTGCAGTATGAAAATTGGATGAAATGTGGCCTTTCAGATTATGTGTTGTGCTTCAGTGTATCCAGTCTGAAAATTGATGAAACGTGGTACCTGGAGGTGAAAAGATTGTAGGCAAGCACCTACGTACTAGTATCTAAGCTAGTACAAAAGCTAAAGGAGATCTTTGGAGCATTGTAGCAGGTAGCAGCCTGCGTACTAGTAAATGAATCGGCTAGTACAAGAGCAAAGGGGGTTGTAGCTCCCGTACTGGTATAAGACTGCACCAGTACAAATATTGTAAAAGGATTTTCTTATTAAGAAGAAGATTGAGATGACTTGCAGCAGGTGGTTTTCACCCACATTGGGTTTCCACCTTATATCTTTGTGTTCATGTGTGTGGCTCTTGTGTGATGTTCTGCTCTGTGATTCTGCACCTGTTTACTGTTAATATGCTTAATAATGATCTGATGCATTTACTGAAGATTAAGCTAACTGAATTATAAGATCTCTGGATATACGCGAGTTTCATTAGACACAGTAGCGTGTACACGCGGGTTAACTTAATTGAAGTAGCGTATATGTTTCTGAGTATGAAATTGAAAAGTTTGATTGATCTGATAATACTGATTCACCCCCCCTCTCAGTATTATTTCCAACAATTGGTATCAGAGCAGGTCCTTTGGTAGAAGCTTGATCGCTTGAAGGAGATCTGTGGAACAATGGGAAAGAAGCTTAAGAAGAAAGCTCATAAGAAGAAGAAGACATCTCAGAAGGACTATGACAGTGGGAGAGTCGATTGGGGATTAGGTATAAGAAGCTCTTCAGATTCAGAATCAGATTCAGAATCATTATCAGGTATGAATGTGTTATCCTCTGATGTTCCTGCTATATTTCCTTGTGAAAGTGATGGAAGTGATAGTGAAACTATTGAACATGCTTTTATGGGTGAGCAAGAAAAGTGTCAAATAGAGGCAGTATTTAGAAGGCTTGCAGACAAAGTTAAAGATCAACAAGATCTATTGAACAAAAGGGAATGTGCTTTCAAAGAAGAAGTTACCAAACTAAAGGCCCAACTAGAAGAAGGAAACAAGGTAAGAAAGCTACTCAAGGACAAGGAAGACCAATGTCAAAAATTGCAGCATGAAGTGACATCATTAAGAAAAGAAGTCAACGAAAGAAGCTCAACCATCAAGAAACTCAAAGATAGATCCAGCTACTATGAAAATCTTGAAGCTACAATCCCCTCACTAAAAGGAGATCTTGAAGAATCAAAGAAGCAGAATACAGATCTACTCCAAGCTATTGCAAAACAAGAAAACGAAGTCACCAGCTTAAAATCTCAACTAGAATGTGCCTTCCAAGTTCGTCAAATGCAGCAGGATCTGAATGAAGAACAACAAAAGGAGATTCTCAAACTAAGGCATCAGTTGGAAGAAGGAAGGAAAGATGGAGAAGACATGAAGAAACAATGTCTAGAAAAGGAGGAACAACTTCAAGTTGAGGTAAATATCTTGAAAGGTAAATTAGAAGAAAAGGATAAACTTTTGAGATTTCAAGATAGTACTAAAGCCTTGGATGATATTCTTAATAGTCAAAGGTCTCCTGCTATCAAGACTGGTCTTGGTTTTCATGAATCTGTTGAAGGTGAATCTAGCTCACAAGGTGAGGCAAGGAACTCTAAAGAGAAAACTAAAATGATCAACAAGGAGATGAAAGGTCAACCCCATCAACAATCAAAGAAAAAGGCTCCTCAAAGAAAATCTTTTACTCCTCCTATGAATAATATTGAATGTTATGGACATGTTGCAGCTAGATGTAGAAGAAGAAGAGTTCAAGACTATTATGCGGACAGGTCATCTCAATCAAGGTACTTTAATGGATATTGCTTTGCTTGCAATATGTATGGTCACAAAGCTGCTGATTGCTACAGGAGGAATATGAAACATGTAAGATGTTATGCATGTAACAAGCTTGGACATATAACAAAGGAATGCAGGAACAAAGGATGGACATCACATCAAAAGGAGAAAACCTCATCACACTTGAAGATATGGAGGAAGAAGGAAGTACAGTCAGCACAATGTACTGAGACACAGCACAGCACAAACATACCAGACTCAGGGGGAGCTGAAGGTGTAAAACTTCAGTGTTCTAATTCTCATACGCAAGTTTCATGAAGTATAGCCGCGTATATACGCGAGTTTCACACTGCAAAGTCGCGTATATGTCAGTCTGAGGAAAAGCAGTGGGGACAGATCAGAAAAAGGATCTGATATGATTCAGTCTGTTATTTGCTCTATTGGTTACAGTCTGCTGAGGATGTGTGGAAATGTTTTGTTACTTGTATGATGTCTAGAAGTGTTTTTGATCCTAACTTGAGGATGATGATGTTTTGATGCTTATTGCTGATATATGCATGATCAGATCTAACAGATGGCACTGGTTGAGGGGGAGCATATGCCTTTAGTAATTCGTTGTTGGCATTATGGTTAATAATCCTTGGTGATGATTCTTATATGGCTAAATGATATATCTTGCTATGATGTGGTTGTGAGTTGTCTATGATAAACTCTCATATGATTCTTGAAGTTACATAGAAGATGTTCAGATCAGATTTATGGTTGATTCTTTGATGATGCATATATGGTGCTTACATGGTGATCTTCATAAGGACAAGGAGAAGTACAAAGCTTGAATACACATCTTCCTCACTTGATGATGAGTCACTTATATACTGCTGTTGTCATATGCATAAAGATCATACAGTTATGATGCAGGCACTCATGTGGATAAGGATTGTTGCTGATGATGATATCAAGAAGCTTTGTCAAAAGAGTTGAGCTCAAGATACATAGTGTTGTACATGGATGACTCCTCAAAGTCACTGTCTTGGAGACATGATGATGAGTTCATATCTATATGATGATAGGTTGATACTTACATATGTTGATTGATGCAGATGTTCCCAAGTAATAATACTTGGATCATGTAGATCTTGACGTTGATGAAATGGCTATGGTGGTTTCACATGTAATGTGAATGATTTCATGATGATGTTCAAAAGGAGGAGTTGACATCTATGTTCAGACATACCTTGCTGCAGGACATTTACAGGTTGCTGATATGAAAATGGTTGTACGCGAGTTTCATAAGGCCTATCCGCGTATATACGCTTGTTTATGTGGATGAATACGCGTATATGGAGTTTTGAAGGAAATCAGCAGGGACAGATGTTGGTTGCAGAAAGTCTGATATGGGTCCGACAGAGATCATCTGGCACAGATTCAGGGGGAGCAGATAATCTTCCAATGATGCATTGTTGGCATTATCTTAAAGCTTTTGGTTCTAGTTCACATTTGTTGTTGGTTTCAAGTGGAACAAAGGCGAAATTGGTTGCTGATCTGAATGGTGATTATCAGATGCTGATAGTAACTTTCATAAATCTTGGTCTTTCGTCTCTATGTCATATATCTCTTTTGTGGTATCTCTTTCATGGTGTCGAGGTCATGTAACGGCCTATTTTGGTTTCCCCACTATGCCTGGGATGATTGATGCAATATGATTGGTTGTCATATGTAAACTTTTGATGTATCCCCACTTGGTTGGGTGGATGAGTCAATTTTTGTATATCCTCACTTAGTTGAGAGATGGATGTATGTATGAGTCTTTGGTGATAGGAAGGTCTTTTATGATGTATAGAGTCATGTTCTTCTTGAAGAACATCTTTTGCAGATCTTGCCTACAGTCAGGAAGAGCATGTACAACACACTTCAGCGGTACAGAGATTCAGCATGTACTCAGGGGGAGCATGGACATATTGGTACACCTTGGCATATACAAAGGGGGAGACTATTCAGAGATTTCAGCAGGTACTCAGGGGGAGTATGGACAGTGGAATGATTCAGCAAAGGAAGAGAATATCTTGGTCCACCCTTTGCCCTTGATGTCAAAGGGGGAGAGTGATTTGGTGTTGTTGCCATCAAGTCCAAAGGGGGAGATTGTTGGCATTATGATGCATGTGTTGTACTTGATGGCAACCCTCTCATAGAAGAATATCTCACTTATGTATAACTGGGTGAATCTTCAGAAGAGATATCAGATGTGACTGATGGAGGACAGCTCAAAGGAATCGGATGATAGTTCTAAGTATGACAAGTTAGCTTTTCCATCAAGTCCAAAGGGGGAGATTGTTGGCATTATGAGATAAGTGTTGTCCTTGATGGCAAACCTCACTGATGACAAATCATAGTACAGAAGGTCAGCAGCAAGGAATTGATGATCAGACTATAAGAAGAAGAGAAATTTCATACACGCAGGTTCGTTAAGCCCAAGTCGCGTGTACATGCAGGTTGGCTTCCAGTCAGTATTATTTCCAACAATTTTTTGGGATTCTAGTGACTAAATCTTTTCCTTGATATGAAGAATCTTAATCATGCCTTGTCATAATTCTCTTTGTTGGATCCTTTGGTAGAGGAGCGGTCTCTTGGGACTTTACGAAAGTAGTGTTTTTTGTCATCCTCTGCAGGTGTAGTAGACACCTATTGATTGGAGCACTGTACATTTGAGCTTTTGGGGTGCCTTTTCAACTTTTTGCTTAAAAAGGTCCTACATGGATTTAAACTTGGATTGATCACAAGAGAACTTTTGACTTATCAATTCTATTTTCCCGTGTTGATATGTATGTAGTGTGGGCTCAGTAGCAACACCTTTTAACCTCAATATCAATGACAATGGAGCAACTATGAGCCCTTTTTTGGTTCCTTATTATCAACACTCTATTTTAATCATTTATGTCTCTTTATTTTGAATTTTAATTTAATTTAATTTTTAATTTATAGACAGACTGTGCTATTGATTATTTTGATCAATACTGGTTTGCTTTTCCTATTTCTGTTGGCATTTTCCTCGTTGAATTGGCGAGGGTTCTGTATTTTTCCACTTATATTTATTTGAATTTTAATTTAGTTTAATTTTGAATTTATAGATAGACTGTGTTATTCGTTGTTTTGATCAATACTGGTTTGCTTTTCCTATTTCTATTGGCATTTTCCTGATTGAATTGGCGAGAGTTTCGTATTTTTCCACTTCTATTTATTTGTTTCCTTCTTATTTACTAATTGGGATTTTGTTTGTTGCAGTGTTCATGGGCAATGTGTAATTATCATGTTTGATGTTACTGCACTATTAACTTACAAGAATTGTTGGACACCTAATCCTCAATGGGTTAGTGTGGAAGCCGAATAAACAAAGTAGTCCAAGAGACCTTGGGATGTGAAACCCAACGGTCACAACATGTACTATAAATGTAAAACATTTGTTAATAAAAATTGTACTCTCATGTTTTATCCTTCATATTCATTTGCTGCCCATGTGCGTTTAACATGGTATCATAGCGGGCAATTGCTGGTCCTGCTCTAATCTGGTCTTACTCCAATTTTAGCCACTAGTTTTGTGGCCTCCACTTGGGTATGCATGTTCTAAATTTCAATCTTGCCATTCTGATCTTATCCTAATTCTCTGTTATATTCTCTGCACATTTAATGCCCTCTGCTATTTTTTCAAGAATATACTACACTAACACTCCCTCATGAAATACATTGGTCCTAATTCGAACAACATTTTGTATTCTGACCTCTTGCATGAGAATCGATACTAGACTCTGCCTTGAAGAGTGATTGGTCAAATATTTGTGCACTGACTTGTAAACAAACATTTTATATGCCTAGTTTATTTGCTACGGTTTATCTGAATTTTCCTGGAATCTCCTCAGCGCTGTCCTCGATAGTTTCATATTGATTTTGTGGCATCTCTCATATCAATTCCGCCCTTTCTACTGCTTGTAAGAACTTGAGCGTTTTATTTTTCAATGTGCGCCTACTCATCAGAACTATCATGTTAGTTCTGCCCTTTCTGTTGCTTGTAAGGACCTGAGCATTTTACTCTTCACTGTGCACCTACTCTAATGCTCTGAAATCTACCTGGAAACCTTGGCGCCCCTTAGAATTGTATTTTTAGTATGTTGTCCCTTTGCATGCACTTTTATGTCCTGTCAGATAACAATTCCTAAAATCTTTGAAGCTTGTGTCTGGTGGGTGTGATAACACAGCTTAGCCTCTGGCTACCTTCTCGCTGTGGAATTGAATATGCTTAATTTTTTTTAATGAATTGAGCCACCACATTCGTAACAACTGCATGAATGGGCCGCGTCCATCCACCAGGCTTTAGATGAGGTCGTTTGCACTAATTTGTCAGGATTACAGGAATGATTTTCTCCACGGCACCCTGTCCAAGTCAATGACCTTGCGACAGGTGTGAGGAAGCTTAAGGTTAGCTAGTATTTGTGTCTCTGGCTTTCAATCCATGTGATACAATAATCAAGTTCAGCTCACTGCTATCGATATCGCAGTTGTTCCTAATCCTATTCATGTCGATATCCCTCCATAAAGATTCCAGAAATCTTAGGACATGGTCAAAGACATTGGCGATGGATTCACCCTCTGGAAATTGGTAGAAAAAGCAGCCAAATCATTCTCTGGTCTGCTTAATGATCTTCATCCGCTCCTCTTATTGAAAATTTCCGAAGTCCTATTCTACGAGATGAATATTTGCTAGAAGATTCAGAGATATTCATCTGCTCCTCCTTTTGAAAATTGCCAAATTCCTGTTCTCTGAGACGAACATTCGCCAGAAGATTCAGAGCCTCGCAATCAAACTTATGACTTCACATTTATGGTGTACTCTATCGATATAAATAAGAACTCGAAAACCCAACGTCTCAAGATTGAATCCTCAGAACGTCACAGACATTTTATATATAGGAGGCCGGGTTACCTTCTCTATTTGTTGGAGGTTTATTTGTTAAAGTGGGCCAAGTTCCTCCATTTTGAAGTTGGTCAAGTTCCTTGTTTAAACTGGGCCGCGTTTCCCTTACCTTTCAGCTGATCATGCTCCCTTCTGTTGGTCATGGAATTCCTCTTCAAGCTGGACAGGTTCAGTATTAAGTGGAAACATATTTACTTTCAAAGATTAATTCCCTGAGGTACATGCAGAAGGGACACTTATTATCTGCTCAAGGCAATGTTCAGTGAGCCATTATAGACTTAAAAAAGAGGAAAAAAAAAGAGGGTTGAGTCATCATTAAATTTGTGGGCTATCTATTCCCTGTACGTGGAAGGAGTCTATTTGCTGAGGTTGCTTGCTATCTAAAGAGCATGAGCTAGGAATACGAAGGCATACTGTATTTGTCATACAAGGTTGATCTCACTGTGAAGAAATCAAGTTTTGAGACAGGTTTCTCTGTGCATGGCTTGATGGAAAAATTCCCTTGTACATGGTTCGATGGTGTGTGCAATGTCCAAATTGAGGGTGTAAGGGTCTTAATCCACTAAAACATGCTACCACATATGAATTCTTGCTGAAATTCTGAATAAATTCTGTGTACGTTGTCGCTTTCAAAGACTAGACGCCTGTAGTGTGATTGTTGGAGATCAAATACTTCACTGGTATAAGAATTGTTGCTATCGTTTTGTAACGAGTGACGCAACTATGCATTTAATTCCTGAAGCAATAATCTTCTTTAACGAATTTATTATTTTCTGGGAAAGTCAATTTGCTTAATCCAGAGACAACATTCGATTATAGTTGGACACTGACTTAGTATTGTTAGAGATCGTTGGGATTGCACAAATCTAGGTGTGAATTCCTTTGCTAATTTCAGAAAGGTTGGGTTGCTGGATGTGCATCTTCAACCATGGTTGTAGTAGGCATTGTAAAGTAGAGGTGAGGAGGTTGTGCTTATCAGTCTTTCCCAAGTGTATGCACTGCATATGATGCATTCAAGGAGGTTGCTTATGGTATGACAGTGTATGGTGTGAAAATGGTTTTAAATGCATCCCTTCCCAATGAAGAAATTGAAGCGTGAGAGGTTTTGAATCCAAAGTTCAAAGAATTGTTCCTTTTTTAGGTTTTATATATTAAGAAATTTGCCTCTTAAAATCCTGTGGTTGCTCCTCATTCTGGCATATGCGTTGGTCATTTTTCTTATCGATTCATGCTCCTTATATGGCGTTGATTACTTTATGTTATTTCAAATGTGTTGAAATATGAAGCTTATATAACCAAACACAACTGAAATCGAGAGCCATCACTATTTTTGAAGACAATTGCAATCTGTTGAAAAATCCAATTGTATTGACATATTGGGAGTGAGTGTTGATTTTTCTCTACAAGTTCATAGTTGCGATCAGTGTAATTTTGACAATGAATAAAATAGTCAGAATTGGTGAAGTATTGGAGTTCTTAAAAACTCCGATACATTCCTCTGATCATGATACAGTAAGAATAAGTAAAGCTTCTCTTGTTGACATTAGAACCTATTTGCATAATGTACAAGATAATATTGAGTTTTTGCAGCTGGAGACAAAGCTACAACAGGAAGAATTACATGAGTGGAGTCATTGTTCTGAACCTGTTTCTGTTTAAAACAATGAAACAGACTCCCATAAACAGTGAGACAATATTGTTGAAGTTCATTGAGATCCAGTGCCCAATAAAGTAGCAGTTGTACATGCAAATGAAAAAACTCGGTTTGCACTTCCCAAGCCCATCATCAGACCTTGGGAACAACTTGTCCACAATAAGCACAGAACTGGTCTTAGATATGACAAGGATTTGTCCTTTCATATTCCTGACTACTCAAAGCCCATTCAGTTTCAGAGTGTTGGATTCATTCATGACAATTCACTTGCTCCTCATGACAGTTCACCTCTAGTTGTTCCAGATTCTACTCCTCTTCCACAACAACAACAACAGATAATGAAATTCCAACACTATGACCGAGTTGGCCATTTGAAAGATCACTATTTTGATCTTCATCCATGTAAGCACTGTCATAAAACCACCCATTCTTCACACAGATGCTTCAAACGTCCTGCAAGAACAAAGATTCATCTTGGATGGATCGCTTCTTAGCAATGGGCATCAACAGCCAAGAAGATATTCCAATCACATCTCAGAACTTGTTCTAGAGTATTGAACAGTCTTGCAGTTGAGTTTTCTCCATCATCTCACCTTGTATCTAACCGAGGGGAAATGATGGTCATCTACAAGCTTCAAAGTCACATCAAGCGAGCCTGAGCCACAACTTGCCACACCAATTTCAGAGTTGTAGCCAGAGACAAAGATGCCCCTGAGCATGCCTTCAGTTGGTAATCTGGGACACTTCCTCTAGCAGAAGACTTCAGCTTCTTACCAGTTTCGGAAGAATTCCAGGAACAAAATTGGGGACACTTCCTCTAGCAGAAGACTTCAGCTTCTTGCCAGTTTTGGAAGAGTTCCAGGAATTGCATTAAGCATTCCAGAGTTGTTGGTCATCCTTAAACCATCACAAGTTGAGACTTCCCTTTTCAGTTTGAAGTTCTCCCTTTTATGCGAGGTGAGACCTCCCTTTCATGGTTGAAGGTTTCCCTCTTCAAAACAACAGGAGAACTTCCTCTAGCAGAAGACTTCAGCTTCTTGCGAGTTTTGGAAGAGTTTCGGGAACTGCACTAAGCGTTCGAGTGTTGGTGGTCATCCTTAAACCACCGCCCTTTATACCAACATTTTAGAGAGCACATTCAGCCTAGTGTTGCCATGCATTTTTGCACATTTTGTATTACATCTCTCTCCTTGGACTCATACATAACCCTTTGAATTAAGGGGGGTAATGTTGGACACCTAATCCTCAATGGGTTAGTGTGGAAGCTGAATAGACAAAGTAGTCCAAGAGACCTTGGGATGTGAAACCCAACGGTCACAACATGTACTATAAATGTAAATCATTTGTTAATAAAAAATGTACTCTCATGTTTTATCCTTCATATTCATTTGTTGCCCATGTGTGTTTAACAAGAATGTCCCAACATGGCACAAAGATCATTGCAGGTATCTCTTTTGCAGAGGGGTTGGATCTCTAAGTGGAAATGAAGGTTCCTTAATTGTGTGGTGGAACAACTACCTGAACCGATTAGCTAAATATCTTTGTGAATTTCAGGGTGTGTGAGAACATTCCTATTGTTCTTTTTGGAAACAAGGTTGATGTGAAGAATAGGCAAGTGAAAGATAAGAAAGTTACTTTTCATAGAAAGAAGAATCTTCAATACTATGAGATACCTGCAAAAAGTAACTACAACTTTGAGAAGCCATTCCTGTACTTGGCACGGAAGCTCTCAGGGTGAGCCTTTAATCTAGTTTCTGATGCTCCCTAATATAAATGTTATATTAAAAAATTTGCATTGATTCTATAATGGGTTATTTTTATAGGGATCCAAACCTTCATTTTGTGGAGTCACCTACTCTTGCTCCTCCTGAGGTTCAGATAGACCTTGCAACCCAATAGCAGTAAGTAGAATGTTATTTTCTTATTATTTTTTGTTAACTTTTATGGAAATAATTTGTTCCATTTGTAAAATATTGAAACTTTGGCTTACAATATTTTATGTTGTCAGGTACGAGGCAGAACTTGTAGCAGCTGTGGCCCAACCCCTTCCAGATGACGATGATGATGCTTTTGAATAGCTTTGTTAACATGCTTTTGCATATTTAGGGATTGGCGGATTCAATTAGTTTTGTATCATTGGAGTTTGCTCTTGAGTTCCGACATTTAATTCTGATTTGTATTTGGGGCTTAGAATAGTATTATCACATCTCTATATGTGATTTGGGTACTGTGCAAATGTTTTCATCAGTGGAGTTGGCTAAGCTATCTTAGTTCAACTCCATTACAGAGCTATTTTTATATGCTAAGACAGTTTTTTCCGTTATATACTATTGCACATTTTGTACAAGAACTTTTTTTACTCTTCAAATATTTCAAGAATTCTCAAGTGCCTTTCGTTGTGTACTGTTGGGGGAAATGCTAGTTGCGATGATTGTTGCTTGTAATATATTATGGCTTGTTAAAACTTTCTCTGAAAATTCTAGCTATGTCTGGGGATTTATTAACTCTAAAATTGGTTTATATAGTTGATAATTGTGGCTATCAAGCCTACCTGCATATTCTTGTGGGTATGTTGTCTATCGAACACATAAAGGTATCGCCATTTCATTAATTGGGCTCTCGATTGATTTCTGCATAAAGAATCACGTTGTCTAAATCTTGAATGTAATAATAAGACATTGGAAACATTAACTGGTTTTTCTTCACTATGAAAGGTAATTTGTTGCAAGAAAATGTTTGTTTCACATTTTGACTTTTAGGTAAATCATAAACAGACTTGTTAATTAGGACTAAATTCTTTTTGGTAAATGAAAGCCAGGTTTTACATTTAAGTTGGTGCTAGAAGTTTTTTCAATGAAGAGGACTCGACTGAATTTTATTCTACATATTAATTTCTTTTTGTAGAATGAGGAATGGGATTTACTTTTTTCGATCAGCTAGACCAAGTAGGAAAGTTTCATAAGTTTTAACATTGCATGCCAAGAAATAATAAATTATGGTCTTACAAATGGTTCAAGGTAAAATTGTTAACTAATTGTTGACTGCATTGTGACTGTTAACTTGTGGGCTTGCATATTACTCATGCAAGCGCCAAGCAATGAAGGATGCTGGTGTTATTGCTGGCTTGAATGTAGCACGTATTATCAAGGAACCCACTTGTGGGCTTGCATATTACTCATGCAAGCGCCAAGCAATGAAGGATGCTAGTGTTATTGCTGGCTTGAATGTAGCACGTATTATCAAGGAACCCACAGCTGTAGCAATAGCTTATGGCTTGTACAAGAAGGGTGGAGAGAAAGATATTGTTGTTTTTGATCTTGGCAGTGGCACGTTTGATGTCAGCGTTTTGACTATTGACAACGGAGTTTTTGAGGTTTTAGCTACGAATGGTGATAATCTGTCTGAACTCTGTCTAGCAGTTTTACATTACAAATTTGAATACGTGCACGGTGGTTATCATTGACTTTTTTGGTTGGCTTTTGAGCTTTGGAATACCGAGATGTAGACTAAGTGAGGACTTTGACCAAAGGATAATGGAATATTTCGCCAAATTGATCAAAAAAAAGCACAGAAAGGATATGAGTAAGGATAGCAGAAATGAAATAAGACATTCAATGTGTTCCTTGTAATATAGGTATAAACAAAACATTTAAAGAAAAGTAATTGCACAATGATCCAGTCCAAAAAAACAAGGTTCTCGACAAACCAATTAACTCTTCTAGAAAAACTCAACAATTCCAGTTTAATAAGGTTTTCGAAAAACCAATTAACTCTTCTAGAAAACTTCAACAATTCCAATTTAATAATCCTATCGGCCTCTCTTTGTACCTTTTGGGACAATTGCTAGTAATAGATATTGATGAATTAGACATGGGATGAATTTTCTTGTTATTGCTCAATAATTTTTATGATATATTCTTTACTAGCTTGGATTTACCAACCACCATATTTTATCATTGCATGGTTTTATTCTGCATTGCATACTGGATACTTGATTAATTTTTATGATATATTCTTTGACAACTAGGATTCACCAACCACCATCTTTATCCTTGCATGGTTTTCTTCTGCATAGTAAAGAAAAATAACAAAGCTAGGCCATTGTTTTGAAATTCTTTTATCAATTTAAAAATATTAAAATTATAATCATTACAAACCTATTATAAAAATTATAATCCTTACAAATCCATTATAAAAGTACTAGGAATACTATTTATGAACATTGCATGGTTTTCTTCAGCATGGTAAAGAAAAATAACAAAGCTACGCATATTGTCATACCGAAATGCATATTGCCTGATATGTCTCTTTGGAACTCTAATAAACAATCCCAAATCCCAGCCTCCTTGGTAGGGATTTGGATCTGTGGCGAAATGATCTATAGCAGCAGGCTAGACAACTATCTCGGGATAGCAGACATATGAAAATGCAAATGCTATGGAAGATGTGGCACAACGCGTTTGAGACACACCTACATTTATTCTGATCTTGCCATACCGAAATGCATATTGCCTGATATGTCTCTTTGGAACTCTAATAAACAATCCCAAATCCCAGCCTCCTTGGTAGGGATTTGGATATGTGGCGAAATGATCTGTAGCAGCAGGCTGGACAACTATCTCGGGATAGCAGACATATGAAAACGCAAATGCTACGGAAGATGTGGCACAACGCGTTTGAGACACACCTACATTTATTCTGATCTTGCCATACCGAAATGCATATTGCCTGATATGTCTCTTTGGAACTCTAATAAACAATCCCAAATCCCAGCCTCCTCGGTAGGGATTTGGATCTGTGGCGAAATCCCAGCCTCCTAGGTAGGGATTTGGATCTGTGGCGAAATCCCAGCCTCCTCGGTAGGGATTTGGATCTGTGGCGAAATGATCTGTAGCAGCAGGCTGGACAACTATCTCGGGATAGCTGACATATGAAAATGCAAATGCTATGGAAGATGTGGGACAACGCGTTTGAGACACACCTACATTTATTCTGATCTTGCCATACCGAAATGCATATTGCCTGATATGTCTCTTTGGAACGCTAATAAACAATCCCAAATCCCAGCATCCTTGGTAGGGTTTTGGATCTGTGGCGAAATGATTTGTAGCAGCCGGCTGGACAACTATCTCGGGATAGCAGCCATATGAAAATGCAAATGCTATGGAAGATGTGGCACAACGCATTTGAGACACACCTCCTCACCAATTGAAAATCAATATGGCAAATCCGGCAACTAGAACTTATACTATTACCAACCTCTAACATAATCATTTTATATTTAAACTTCTTAAAAACCATTGGTTTTAACTTGTCAACCTGGCAGGGTTAAATAAATTTAACTTAAATACAACCATACCCTTCAAATTTGGTTCATGCTTACTATAATAAATAACCGCCTGGAGGAACGTATTGCCAGATAACTGGGAAGGATCTGGATCTGTGACGAAATCTATGGTGGCAGACTGGACAACTATCTCGGGATAATAGCCATCTAGAAATACATTGTGTGTGGTAGATGTGGCCGCAACGCATTTGAGAGACATTCTCGCCCAATTGAAAACCGATATGGCAAATTGGGAAACTTGAACTTATACTATTACTATCACCGATATGCTCCTCTGAAATGCTTATTCTACGCAACTCCATTACGCTCAACTGCTCCTCCGTTAGCAACTGCAACTCGGTAATTCTGTCTCTGGTTGTGGGAGGCAACTGCTCCACAGTTACAGTTAAAGTTGTGTGTCACAACTGCTCCCCAGCAACTGTATCTATCTGCTCATTTGGCAACTGCTCCTCCGCAACTCTATCTGTGTCTCTAGTTTGTACAAATTCAAGCCAAGTAGGCACATCGTCATTATTCGCATCTGTTAAATCCTTGTGAGTGACAGTATTATTATCAGCGGGAGGACGAGTTTTAGCTGTTGTGCTACTCCTCCTGCGCCCTTCTACCGATGTTGATCTACTGCTACTCCCGCTGCGCCGCTCTCCTGATCTTCGTGTTTTGTTTTCCATTTCGAAGATAAAATAAAATGAATGGAGAGTCGTTTGTTAAGTGATGAGATGAGTGATGGAACACGTTATGCATTTTGGAAATGAATAGTTCTTTATTTATAGACTATGAGACTAGCCCCATCTGGCCGACGCCTTCTTCAGTGTACTCAATTACATTGATACTCCAAAGGGAAAGTTTCTCGCAAATCACTAGGTTAAGCAATTAACGCAACTAAAAGTAGCAGGAGCAGTTCAAGCTCGAGAATATCTGTGGAGAAGTTGCCTCACATAACCAGAGACACACCAGCCGCTATGGAGAAGTTGGCAGATATAGGGTACCTGTGGAGCAGTTGCGAGATAGAGCTGCAGTTGTGGAGGAGTTACCTAGCAGTTTGGCACCTCCGGAGGAGTGGCGAAGCATAGTCTCACTTGTGGGGCAATTGAGAGCAGTAAATATTCAGACCGACACTTGGACTAACGTATCAATGAGTAACAGCGGCTTGGGATTAACATTTCAGCATTTCAGCAGAGCATATAAGTGATAATAAATTGGATTAATAATAAAAATATAATAAAAATGTTAAATTTGTAATTTTAAACAGCGCGTCAGTTTTGGTAAAACCGCCCCGGTCTCCCCGCACCGCCTTTGGCAAAAGGCTGTTTCCGTATGAAGGGCTCCGACACAATCAAACTCCGCCACGCGCCCCTTGTACAAACGCCAATACCACCTGCTCCCCGGTCGCTAAAGGTCGTTTCATTTGCCTGAGGTTGGCTTGCGAACCACGTCGGATCAGCTGGGCGCACGATCTCCGCCGCCGATCTCCTGAAGGTGCACGGGCCTGCATCAAATTACATTTTTCCGTGGATTGAAAGTCTTATAGGTTGACCGCCGTAGTTGAATTTATGGTCTTTAATGTTTTACGTAGATTTAGGTGGAGGCCCTTTGATATGGTTATGGGCATACGTTTTATGTTTTTTATATATATTTTGTATATACGTTGTCAAAAAAAAAGCCTACGTGCAGTAGTTTTTATGTATTGTGCCTGCGCACGGTGGAAAGAAGTGAGTTTTTTTTGTTGTATTGAACACACAACAGTGCGGTAAAAACTGAACAGAGGAGAACTGTAATGATTATTGGCCATCCCAAAACCAGATAATAGTAGGAAATTCCTTTTGTAATATCCATAGCAGTGGAACCAGAAGCAAGTGAGACAGAGTTCTCCCGGTGAATCCCTCTCTGCGCAGAGGATGAAGTTTGTATCAGTTCTTTTGTTTTAAATCAATAGAAGTTTTTTTTGTGACTGTGTAATGGACTGTTCTGAGTTAATTAGTTTTTAAAAGCTTCCCTGTGTAAAGATTCTGGACAGAGGAAACAGAGCATTGTCTCTGTGGTGTTTATTTTTTTGTTTTTGGTATTTTCCCATCAAAAATACCCAACAGTGGTATCAGAGCAGGTCCAGGCTCTTTAAAGAAGTTAAAGAAGCTGAAGGGAGAAGGTTGTTGCTGCAGCAAAACTTCTCAGGCAGACAGAAGACTCAGACAACGAAGGATTCAGGTATTCTTCATAGCTATCTTGTTTGTTACTGAAGAAGCAGTCAGTTGTTTTAAATACACAGTCAAGGAATGGCTAGCACAAGCACTGGTATGGGTATGTTTAATACCCAGCTCCCACAGTTTAATGGGAAGAACTATGACTACTGGTCAATAACCATGACAGCCCTGTTTGCCTCTCAAGATTTATGGGAAATAGTTGAATCTGGGTTTGAAGAACCAGCAGATGAAAATGAGTTCAATGCATTAACTCAGGGAGAGAAGGATCTGCTGAAGAGCAATAGGAAGAAGGACTCAAAAGCCCGTATGTTGTTGTATCTAGTAGTGGACCAGAGTATATTTCCAAGGTTAGCAGCAGCTAAGACAACAAATGAAGCATGGAAAACCCTCAAGACAGCCTGTCAAGGCATGTAGAGAGTGAAGACAGCAAAACTACAATTGCTGAGAAAGGATTTTGAGAACTTGAACATGAAGGAGTCAGATAACATTGACTCATTCTTCACTCATGTGATTGGTGTAATCACACAAATGAGAACTCATGGAGAAACCATTGAAGATAGAAGGATTGTGGAGAAAATATTGAGTGTCTTACCCTCAAAGTTTGATGCCATAGTCACCACCATTGAAGAGACAAAGGATCTCTCAAACTATTCAGTTGATGAGCTACATGCATCACTGATAACACATGAGCAGAGGTTGAGTAGGAATGAAAACTCATCTCTTGAGCGAGCCTTCAAGACCCAGATGTCCTTTGGAAGAGGAAGAGGTCAAGGAAGAGGAAACCGAAGAGGAAGAGGCAGAAGCCAGAACAGAGGTGGAAGGAACAGCCCATCAAATGCACAAGGAAGAGGCAGCAATACAAATCAGAACCAAGGCCAAGGCAGCAGCCAACAAAGAGAACAGTATCATGCTCAAGGACAAAGGTATGATAAATCTAATGTTCAATGCTATTATTGCAAAAAGTATGGACATTATGCAAGTGATTGTAGAAAGAAACAGCATGATATGAACAGTAGACAAAATGCAAATGTTACAAGAGAAAACAACAGTCAAGAACATGTCCTGTTAGCTTGTAACATGGCTGAAACACATAGTGAAGACATATGGTTTTTAGACTCAGGTTGCAGCAACCATATGACAGGAAACATTGCCCTCTTCTCAGCCTTAAATCAAAACTTGAAGTCAGAGGTCACACTAGGAACTGATAGTAAAGTGTCTGTTATGGGAAAAGGGGAGGTAAAAATATTTTCAAAACAAGGAGAAAGGAAAACCATAGCAGATGTCTACTATGTCCCCGGAATGAGATGTAACCTTTTGAGTATTGGACAGCTTGTCCAAAAGGGTTACAATGTTTACTTTGTGAATGATGTATGCACCATCATGGATATACCACCCAGAAAAAGATGCATTGCTGAAGTGAAGATGACAAGGAACAGGATGTTCCCTCTCCGGATCAGGGCAGACTTGAAGAACAAGAAGGAAATGGCAGCAGTCACCCAAGAGGCCTTCCAAAGCGTGCCAAAGGATGAAAATTGGTTATGGCACTTGAGACTCGGGCATCTAAATTTTGGAGGTCTAAACTTATTAAGCAGAAAAGGGATGGTAAGAGGATTACCATTGATAGAGAAGCCGGACAGCCTTTGTGAAGGTTGTATATTGGGCAAACAACATAGAGAAAGATTTCCATCAGGGAAAAGCATAAGGGCAAAGGCACCCTTAGAGATCATCCACTCAGATTTATGTGGACCGATGCAAGCTCCATCATTAGCAGGCAGCCTATATTTCTTAACATTCATTGATGACTTTACAAGAAAAACCTGGGCATATTTCCTTAAAAACAAAAGTGAAGTGTTTGAGAAATTCCAAAATTTCAAAGCACTTGTGGAGAACCAAAGCGGGCTGCATATAAAAGTTTTGAGAACTGATAGAGGAGGTGAGTATATCTCCAATGAATTCCTAAAGTTTTGTAGAGAAAATGGAATTCATAAACAGTTTACAACTCGATACACCCCACAACAAAATGGAGTTTCTGAAAGGAAGAACAGAACCATCATGGAGATGGCAAGGAGCATGTTGAAGGCAAAGCATTTGCCAAATGAGTATTGGGCTGAAGCTGTACATTGTGCAGTTTATATTTTGAACAGGTGTCCTACAAAAGCAGTGATGAACAAAGTGTCGGAAGAAGCATGGAGTGGGAGAAAGCAAGGAGTCACCCACATGAGAGTTTTTGGATGTGTGGCCTATGCACACATTCCAGATCAGCTAAGGAGGAAGTTGGACAGCAAAGGGGAGAAATGTCTTTTCATTGGATACAGTGAGGAATCCAAAGCCTACAGGTTGTATATCCCATCCACCAAGAAGTTTTTTGTCAGCAGAGATGTTCAGTTCATTGAGGAGGAAGCTTGGGATGGAAGCATAGAGAAAACAATGAATGTAAAAAACTGTTTGTCTCATGATGAGGATGAAGAGGAGGTGGCTGAAATGAATCCCCAAACAGCAGCACCAACACAAGAACAACAAGGTACACCATTGAGGATCAATGAGAGTGCTTCTCCAAGCACACCACAAGGAGGAAATTCAAGTGCATCTTCAAGCACTTGCACACCAAATGAAAGAGGTAAGAAATTTAGAAATCTAAGTGATATTTATAATGAAGGAATGAATTCCTTATTTGCATTGTATTGTCATGTTGATGATCCTATTCATTTCGAAGATGCAATTAAAGATAGGAAATGGATAGAAGCTATGGATGAGGAGATGAATGCCATAGAGAGAAACAAAACATGGGATTTGGTTGAGCTACCAAAAGGCAAAGAAGTCATTGGTGTGAAATGGGTCTACAAGACCAAGAGCAATGCTGAAGGCAAGATTGAAAGGCATAAAGCAAGGCTGGTTGTCAAAGGCTACAAGCAACAGTATGGGAGAGATTATGAGGAGACTTTCGCACCGGTTGCAAGAATGGAAACCGTGAGAGCAGTGTTGTCCATAGCAGCTCAAAACAAATGGAAAGTCTACCAAATGGATGTGAAATCAGCATTCCTAAATGGAGTGTTAATGGAAGAGGTTTATGTGGAACAGCCTCTCGGATATGAAAAGAAAGGAGAAGAGCACAAAGTGTGCAAATTGAAGAAAGATCTTTATGGGCTGAAGCAAGCGCCAAGAGCATGGTACAGCAGGATAGATTCATATCTATTGGATAATGAATTTGACAAATGTGAAGGAGAACCCACAGTCTACATCAAGGAAAACGATGGTAAAATTTTAATTGTTGTCTTGTATGTAGATGATGTTATTTTCACTGGAAATGATATTTATCTTATTGAGAATTTTAAATCAGTCATGAAGGATGAATTTGAAATGACTGACATGGGTTTGTTGAGATACTTCTTAGGCATAGAAGTAGATCAAAATGAAAAAGGAATTTTTATATCTCAAGCAAGATATGTAAATAAAGTTTTGGGCAGATTTAACATGCAAGAATGCAAGGCAGCCATCACTCCCACAGTGATGGGATTAAAGCCCAGCAGAGAGGACAGCAGCAAGGATTTTGATCCTAGCTTGTATAAAAGCATTGTTGGCAGCCTTATGTATTTAACAGCAACTAGGCCTGATTTAATGTATGCTGTTAGTTTGATTTCCAGATTTATGGAGAGGCCAAAGGAGGCACATTGGCAGGCAGCAAAGAGAATTTTGAGGTATGTCAAAGGCACCAAAATGTTTGGAATTTTATATCATGCCTCATAACATTCAGATTTGGTTGGATACACTGATAGCGATTGGGCTGAAAGTGTAGATGATCGGAAGAGCACCTTCGGTTATGTTTTTCATATGGGTTCAGGAGCCATTTCATGGGCTTCTAAGAAGCAATCCATTGTAGCATTGTCTACAGCAGAGACCGAATATGTGGCAGCCACAGCAGTAGCATGTCAGGCAGTATGGATGAGAAGGATGTTGAGAAGCTTAGGCCAAGAGCAGGCAAAAGCAATAGTGGTCTTTTGTGACAATAGCTTAGCTATTGCTTTGTCAAAGAATTCAGTGTTTCATAAGAGAACGAAACACATTGATACAAGGTTTCACTACATCAGAGAATTAGTGAACAATGGAGAAATTGTCCTAGAACATTGCAGGACTCAGGAACAGGTTGCAGACATCTTGACAAAGCCACTGGTTCAGAAGAGTTTCGAATTTTTGAGAAAATGCTTGGGAATGACCGAACGTGCGGCTGTTAAAATTAAAGGGGAGTGTTAAATTTGTAATTTTAAACAGCGCGGCAGTTTTGGTAAAACCGCCCCGGTCTCCCCGCACCGCCTTTGGCAAAAGGCTGTTTCCGTATGAAGGGCTCCGACACAATCAAACTCCGCCACGCGTCCCTTGTACAAACGCCAATACCGCCTGCTCCCCGGCCGCTAAAGGTCGTTTCATTTGCCCGAGGTTGGCTTGCGAACCACGTCGGATCAGCTGGGCGCGCGATCTCCGCCGTCGATCTCCTGAAGGTGCACGGGCCTGCGTCAAATCACATTTTTGCGTGGATTGAAAGTCTTATAGGTTGACCGCCGTAGTTGAATTTATGGTCTTTAATGTTTTACGTAGATTTAGGTGGAGGCCCTTTAATATGGTTATGGGCATACGTTTTATGTTTTTTTTATATATATTTTTATATACGTTGTCAAAAAAAAAAGCCTACGTGCAGTAGTTTTTATGTATTGTGCCTGCGCACGGTGGAAAGTAGTGAGTTTTTTTTGTTGTATTGAACGCACAGCAGTGCGGTAAAAACTGAACAGAGGAGAACTGTAATGATTATTGGCCATCCCAAAACCAGAGAATAGTAGGAAATTCCTTTTGTAATATCCACAGCAGTGGAACCAGAAGCAAGTGAGACAAAGTTCTCCCGGTGAATCCCTCTCTGCGCAGAGGATGAAGTTTGTATCAGTTCTTTTGTTTTAAATCAATAGAAGTTTTTTTTGTGACTGTGTAATGGACTGTTCTGAGTTAATTAGTTTTTAAAAGCTTCCCTGTGTAAAGATTCTGGACAGAGGAAACAGAGCATTGTCTCTGTGGAGTTTATTTTTTTGTTTTTGGTATTTTCCCATCAAAAATACCCAACAAAAAATTGAATTTTTAATGTTAAATTATGGATAAGTAGCATAATTTTTTAGTAAAAGACAAATGAATAAGTAATTGAATGCATAATACCATACCTGTGGCGCTTATAATAAATTGAAATGGAAAGAAAAAAAAAAAAAACTATATTTAGTAAAAGATATACTCAATAATAATATTAAACATTGAGTATGAATATTACCACAAGGTATACTCAATAATAATATTAAACTTTGATTATAACATTACCACAATTGGAGATCATGTTTCTAATAGAGTTCTTCGAAGACTTGTAGTCAGATCATTATTATGTATACATAAATCTTGAAAATGCAAGTTTAAGTTTTCCCCGTAGAAACAGTCGTAATTTATATTCATATTGAAATAAATTACATTTTGTAGATGCTTAGCGCATATGAAGATAGTTGTCCATGAAAAGGACAAAAACACTAATAAAAATAAAAAATTATGTTTACAACTACATCCAGCCTATACTTTTCTGCCCTTCTTCTTCTCCACCCTACGCCAACCCTGAGAGTCAGAAGGGGGAACAATGATGGCCTGTTGGTATACTTGTGTGTTCGCTGGAGGTTCTTTGTCGGATTCTGATCCTTCAGATCCATGAGCCCTTTTGTTGCCACTAACTTCCAGCTGTGGAACATTCTAGTGCTGAGAATGATCCTCCATTTGTGGGTCTGGTGCTTTTTTTCCTATGTGCCGTTCTGTTCCATATTTATATCCTGTTCCTCTTGGTTTGCTGTGTGCTCTGACTGAATGTTCTCTTCTTCCAGCAGTTCTGTATTCTGCCACCCATTTGGCTTTTTTTGCTGTTTCTTGATTCCTTTTGGATTCTTTCTAGCCAGTGGGAAAGAATTTTGGAGGTGTCCTGTTTGCCGACAGCTGCGGCATCTGAATGCAGTGTTTTCATAGTCGAGGGGTTGTATCCACTCCGTGTTGTTATAGTTTAATTAAATTTTATCTGACAGCCCCTGACTCAAGTCCACTTCAACGCAAATTCTGGCAAAGGTGAAAATCCCTCTGTTGTATTTGTCTTCGTCAATTTTTAGGAATTTCCCCAAAGAATACCCAATCGCAGATAGTACAGAATGATGCCAGAAATGTAATGGGAGGTTGTGAAGCCTCACCCAAACAGGTGTTGTTGTGATTTTCATAGTGTTTGCGTCAAAATCAGCAAACCAAGGGGTAACAAAGAGGCCTGCATTACCCCAAAACCAAGGCCCCTCCTTGATGATACTATCCCTTTCTTCCTCTGTGTGGAAATTTACAATGAAAAACCCTTTTGAACAGAGGTATATATCGCATTCTGGTGTCCAGCGAGAGTATATCCATTGATGTAAAGCATCAGATTTTGGCCAGTAACCATTAAATCTACATATAATAGCATGTTTTGAGAGTTCAGAGTGTAGTGCATTTACCTCTGGTATAGTAACTTTGAGCTCATAATAATCCAACTTTTGATCTACTATATGTGGCCCTGGTTGCTCTGGTGGTGGCTTTGGTTTGGTCGGCATTTTTCCTTTTCCCTTAACTGCATCCCGAAAGGAGCCTGGAATCTGTGATCCGCTGGCTGCTGCACCTCCCCGAAGCCTCATGTTGACAATAATGTTAGATCCTGGCTTAATGTTGTAGTGGCCTATTGCCCAGTGATCTTGTATCGATCTGCCTTCTGTGAGCAGATGTTGATATCCTTCCGGGAGGCCAATGTGATTGGCGATGATTTTCTTCAGTTCTGAGACTTTGTCTATAGCTCGAACCCAGATTGGGGTTGATTTCCCAGAGGGGGGCTTTATAAAGATTTGGAAACAATCTCCGCTCTGCCCATCGCGGTCTCTGAGCCCTCTGATGAATCGAAGCGGGTGTCCTCCGTTCTGCCTCCTGGGTACATGGGAATCTTTGAATTTTCTTATAACAGATCGCTCCGGCCTGGATTTGCAGGGTTGAGGCCATGCATTTGTGAACAGGGGTAGATCTGCCTTATGCCGTCCCTTGTCTTTGCCTACAGGAAGCGTCTGAGTAGGGATAGGCTTCCTGTTGAGAGGTCCTTGCTTTGAGCGATTTGCATGCAACCAGTCGAAAGGTGGCAAGGGTTTCATTTTTTCCTGGGGTCCTTGTATGGCTTGCTCAGGAGAAACGGCGTGCTGGTTGCCGAGGTCAGTCACGAGAGCGACGACGGTTTCTGCAGCAAAGAACCCCTTTCTTGTGCCGCGCTGAGACAGTAAAACCGCCATGGTTTCTCTCTTGCCCTTCATATATTTATCGCAGCCGAGGATAGCTCTGTCCATTGTAGGCAGTGTTGGGAAAGGATGTCGATCCTTGAGCAGAGAAGAGTGTAGAGCTCGTTCGCCGCATCTTGGCCCTGTTAATAGATCAGAACCCTATAAAACTTCGCTTGGAGGAAAGGACCCACATATCAGAAAACCCCCAGCCTCCGTCACGCTCCCAGATCTTCCCTCATCCGAACAGAGAAGTCCGGATTCACAAAAAGTTGCAGGGCCATAAACCCTCACCTCTCTGCAATCGCCAAAAATCGCCATCCTCCGTTTCAACTACTTCTCAACTACAAATGCAAGTTTAAGTTAGAAAAGAGTGATATAATAATAATAATAATGGAAATATTTAATCAAACACTCAAAAAGAGAGCCAAAAGGTAGAGGGAAGAGAGTTTAATAATAATAAAATATTTTTTTCCAAAAAAAAATTCTCTTGAAAATATGAATCACACAAATAAAATGGTTAATAATGGTTTTAAATGGAATGAAAAAAATTAATATAATATAATATAATTAATACCATTCTAGATCTATGTTAACTCTTGAACAACCAAGCTTTGAGAAGCATCAAATTTATTTAAGTTTACAAGTCAAAAGATTTGAGTCTCTTAGTACTTGGTAGATCCAAAGTTATAAAGATAGGTTTAGGTTGATTTAATTACTAATTATAATCAATTACATTTACAATTATAACTATTCATTTGTTGGTTTAAGTTCCCCTATAAACAAGCTATATTGCAAATGAATATTATGGGTCAATACCATGGGTGCTCATAAACCTAGAGCACCCAATAAATTTTTTGTTTTTATTATTTTAGTTTGAAATTATTTTTATTTTATTATTTTTATTTATATGATAGGATAGAACATGACATTATAACATCTCTTCCATACTGGGTTCACAGACAACTCTCTCTTTTCTTCAACTTTATCTTTATTAATGGCTATAGATGATGTTTGTAACTCAAAAAATTTACTAAATCTAAAATTAAAATAGCTCTAATTAACTTGTGTATCTTTTAAACAACTAACTAATCGATATGGATTGCGTTGAACAGCCTGATATGTGACAAATCTTTCCATTACTACAACTAACTAATCTTGATATTGAGTAGATCTAAAACTAAAATGGCTCTAATTAACCAGTGTATCTTTTAAACAACTAACTAATCGATATGGATTGGGTTTAACGGCCTGATATGGAGTAAAGAAGGCATCGGCGAGAAGGGATGTGTTGTAACTACTGAAATTGTGACTCTAAATAAACAACTCATAGTTTTCAAATTTCAAAACGTGTGTCATCGCTGATCTCATGACGTAACGAAACACGAAGATCAGGAGAATATCTGTTGGAGGAGAATAACTAGAGACACACTAGCCGCTATGGAGCAGTTGGGAGATAGAGCTGCAGTTGCCTAGCAGTTTGGCACCTCCGGAGCAGTGGCGAAACATAGTCTCTCTTGCGGAGCAGTTGAGAGACAGAGCCACGTTTTTAGAGCAGTTAATATTCAGAGCCACACTTGAGGAACGTATCAATGAAGAATAGCTGCTTGGCATTAACATTTCAGACGATAATAATAGTATCACTTCAAGTTGCCTAATCTGCAATATCGATTTTGAATTGGGGGAGGAGGACGCTTCTCAACTGCAGGGCGGCCATATCTACCATACCAGCTGCATTTCCACATGGCTGCGATCACAGAGTACTTGTCCAGTTTGCCGCCGCTGATTCCAAATGCCACAGTAGAAATTTGTTTGTACCTATTTAAGTTCTGATAACGGAGAAACGTATTATATTTATTAAAAAGTTGGTAGAGAATCTTTTCAGGTTTAAAAGATATAAATAATCTAATTTGACGTTATTACCTGTGTATTACCGTTTCTCTCTTGCTTTAAGTTAGAAATATGATTTCAATTGTTATGGATTGAAAAGAGGATTTAGAAGATAATGCTGATTTCTTACAGTTTTGAAAACAATACTATTATGGAGCAAATATCATGAATAAATTTATTATAGTTGTTTTATACTTCGTTGATCTCTCACAAGCTGTAAAAGAAACATTTCAAATGGATAAATATAATTCAATAGCATACTTAGCAAATAGGTCTTCATCAAAAGAAATATTTTAAATTGATAAATATAGTTTTAATAGCACATTTAATAAATAGGTTTTCGCTCAATTGCTGATGGTAGTGGAAATGAAGTGTCACCAAATCGGAAGTCTTGCTAATGATAATGGAAATGAAGTCTCATTGAATAGAAAGTCTTTTGGGTTCAAATCTTTTGCTATCCCCGAGGGTCTTGGTGAGAAGTTGGACATGATGAACACTTCACAAATAGGAGAACACATATACATGGACTAAGAAAGATAAGAAACTCTTTCAATCTAGATATGACCAAAATTGGTGTAATAAGCAATGATATTCTATAAAAATTGGTTACCAAAAAAAATTCCTACTAGCATAGTGGTAACCATAAAGAGTGAAAATATTATATAGTTTTCACTTGGGATTTTGCAAAGATTTTCTAAGATCCCCTAGGCATTTCTAGCCTTACTTTTAAGAGTATTTTCCTCTTGGTTCCAATCCTTGTAAACCTGGTTGAAAAAGAGGTGAGTGATGTAAGATGTAGATATTTTTATGTTTTGAAGAAAAGAGGTGAGTGATGTAAGATGTTAATATTTTTATGTTTTGAAAAAAATAAAACATGGTAATTTTTCATAGAATAGACCCTAGTCATCAAGTTGATAGGAAACTAGCCGAGATCCATCTTAACCCCTAATCTATCAAACCCCAAGAGGGATCAAATCACTCGAGGTGCCAAAATATATTTTGTAGGTTTGCACCTCAAGAGATTTGACCCCTCTTCCTTATAGTGACATTTATATATTATATGTTTTTATTTATTTCTCATGATTATATAATTGAAAAAAAGGTCTTTATAAAATTATAAAATGATAACATACTTACATTATGTATAACATCTATTGCCTACATATATTGAGATTTCATATATGTGCAACCATGAAATTCCTTTTTCCCAGCAAAAAAAAGAGTATATCTTAGTTCTATTAGTTCATTAAAGTTATGTGCACCTTATTCCTCTTCCTTTAGATGGCATTTATCATACATCGTCATTAAGAAATACCATGCATGTGTCTTTTTGAATGGTGATTTCTAGGTGAGATTTTGGAAGCTTATGAGGGGCTTTGAGTGAAAATGTCCAATATGGCCATATGTTATATAGCATAATAAGTGATAGAGTGTTCAGCATTTTCAAACAAAGAGTGATTCCCAATCATCGAAATGCCCCAAGTGATTATTGAAGGGGGGGATTTGTAATTTTTGATGTGATGGTTATCCAACTAGGATATCAAAGCCACTTCAAGTGAAGTTCCTTCTCAAGAGTAAGGAAGCCCTACTGAGTTTTGGGTTTTTATACCATATAGCTATAAACAAGGTTTTGTTGGATAAAAGAAGAAACATAAATATTTTTTCCTTTGTTGGGTAGTGTAACTTCCAAATCCTTTCTTCCCACTCACGGGGATCAACATTGATTTCTTGAGTAAGGGCGCTATAGTAGAGTTTGGGGAGTTACCCACCAAAGGGTTTAAGGGACCAAATCAATTTATCCTTTTGATCTAATAAGGTGACAAAGGAAATTTGATGTGATTTTATATATTTTAACTGTTATCACTCCAGGAAACTCTACGAGGTTGTAAATCAGAGATGCCTGGTAACATATAAATTTTAATATTGTTCTCTGAAATATTGGAATGAAAGATGGTTTGGATCAAGTCAGATAACCATTTCAGCTCTATTCACACTCAAGGCATGCATGAACACCCCCAATAACACAAGGCTTTAGACTGCTAATGCTCAATAGTTTGTAGATTTAATGGATAGATGGAGAACATTGACTATGCCAGCAGGTTGCATACATGGACCTATACGAATGGCTAGCTACAGGCAGCAAATGAACTTACTGACTATACCGGCAGATGCATATATAATTACACATATAAATGGCTAGCCATAGGCAGCAAAGAAGCTTGCAAATCTAATATATCAAAGCAGAGATAAGATGACAGTTATCTGGCCTCGAACACACAGAAAACCTGAACAAACTGTTCAAGTGCAAGCATAGAACATAAGAGAAATGGACATTAAACATGTAGCAGCAAAAGAAGCTTGTATTACTAAAGACTACAGATGAGAAGCTTGAGAAACAGGGGAGGAATAATCTCCAAAAGTTGAACGCTTGTTACATCTTGTTTTCAGCTATTTATAGCTTGTTTACAATCGTCCTCAGCCTTTTGAGGCTTCAGGTGTCTTAATCTATCCTTTTGTCTTGTTTAACTGATTGATTCCCTCAATAGGTAGGCATGGCTCGGCGGTTTTCCTCTTCTGACAGAGAAATAACCATACTCAGATATTTTGGGTGGCCTGTTGTGATGCATAGGAGCTCCCTCGTGCCAAAGATGCCCCATTAGGTTCGTTAGGATGACTGCTACACTGGCAGGGCCGTTAATGCTCCATGATTTTATTTGATTTGGGTTGAGGCATAGTGGCCCTTCCCCTTCCCTTTCTGGGTTCTGTTTGTCGGCCGCTGTCGCTCCGCCGAATCCTTCTTCTGGTATATAACATAACTGCACAGTTCCTTCAAGGATGGCTTGCCGCTTGAACCTGTAATGGAGTGGCTGCCGTTCTTATGAAATCCCTGCATCGGTTCCTTGTTTTTTTAATATTTGAACAATATACATAAAACAACTGCAAAATCATGAAAAATGGCTCTCGCGGATTTGAAGAATATATATATTTTACTTTCGAATCCCATCGGATCCAAAACCCATCATAATCGGCATCTGCCCAGGGCTTCCCTTTATATTTTATTTATACAAAGAAAATACACCAAATACATTGAAAACGATATGGGCACGGACTTTAAAAAATATGAAATGGAGTGTTGTGCATATATCGGGTCCGGCCCATTGGCCTGCACCATCATTTGTGTTAAAGCCCCACCCCTTTGAAAGTGCGGATGCGATATCGACGATCACCGCGGTCCCGATATTTTATAAAATGGAGTGTTGAAGGGTCATTGGGTGCGGCCCATCGCATCGGCACATAACATATGTGAAAGGCCCTGTACTCTTTGGCAGCCCCGATAGCGAAATGCCGACGTGATGCGAGCCATTGATCTGTGCACGCGATTAACGGCCCTGATCAAATCGCTAGACCGCAATCGCAATGCCACTGCCGATACCGCCGACCCGCAGATCGCCGATATTGCCGCGGACCCGATATTTTATAAAATGGAATGTTCAAGGGCCATCGGTTCCGACCCATTGCACCGACGCATAACATATGTGAAGGCCCTGTACTCTTTGGCAGCCCTGATAGCGAAATGTCGACGTGATGCGAGCCGTTGATCTGTGCACGCGATTAACAGCCCTGATCAAATCGCTAGACCGCAATCGCAATGCCACTGCCAATACCACCAATATTGCCGTGGACCCAATATTTTATAAAATGGAGTGTTGAAGGGCCATCGGGTCCGGCCCATCGCATCGGTGCATAACTTATGTTAAAGCCTGCCCCTTGTAATCACCGATAGCGAAATTCCGACGCGATCTGGACCATTGACCGGCCATATCCAACGGCTGATATGATTTCGGACCCTTAAGCCTGCAACTTTGGTTTTTATGTGATTTTTTGGGTATTTTCACCTTCCAATAGTGTAATTCTGCCCTCCAAAGGGCTTCCCTCTTGCAACCTCTTTGAACGGTGGGTAGCTTTTGTCATGTCTTGATGATTTGAACATCAAACATGGATTTTGGGCATGACTATAAGCATATTTGCAGCCTTTGAGAGCTTTTTGAATCTATTTTTAATCCATTTGCATAGCAAAGCTAACACTAGCTCCTTCTGGGGATGAGATCCTCCCTGTGAGGTCTCAAGAACTGCAGATCAATGCCTTTCCTGTAGAAAACAAATTAGCCAAAATTTCCTAGTGTTCCATTGGGCATGGAGTCTACTTTGCTTATACTAAAACTGAAAAAATAAAATATTTATAGTTTTAAGGCCTAAAGACCTTAAATCACATAGCTTTTCAAAAACCACCCATTAATTGGGCCATCAAAAACTGGTTCTCCCTCCATACTTTTCAGTATGAAGGTATTGTTCCCTTGAATCTGTGAAATGATGAAAGGGCCCGTCCAGAGAGCATCAAATTTCCCATGATTCCCTTTCTTTTTGTTAAATGCATCCCATTTCATAACCAAATCCCCAACCTGCAAGTTGTCTCTCTTTGCCTTCTTGTCAAAGACTTCCTTGATCCTTTGCTGATGTGCTGTAGCTTTTTCAATCAGCTGCTCTCTGATCTGATATAATTCTGTTAAATCAGTGATTCTATTGGCCATAACATCTTCTTCATTCTGCGCTGTTTGGAGCAAATTTGCCACAGGAAGAGTAAGCTGAATTGGAAAAATAGCATCAGTACCATATACCAGCTTGAAAGGAGAGCAGCCTGTAGATCTTTTGATGGTCACTCTGTCTGCCCATAGTGCATATTTGAGCTTTGCATCCCAATTCTTCTTATTATCTTCTAACAGCTTCTTAATAATCCTGATCAGACTTTTGTTAGAGGATTCTGCTAGACCATTCCCTTGGGGGTAATAGGAGGTGGAATGAACAAGCTTAATGCCCATTGAATCACACATTTCCACCAACTCTTTTGCCTTGAAGGCTGCTGCATTATCTGTTATAAGCTTATGTGGGCAACCAAATCTGTTGAAAATGTTTTCTGATAAAAATTTCATTACCACATTATGCTCAGCCTTCCTTGTTGGGATTGCTTCAATCCATTTTGTAAAATAATCAGTGGCAACTAATATCCACCTGTGCTAGCCACTGGAGTGCGGGTTGATTTCACCAACGAAATCCAAGCCCCACTGCTGAAAAGGTCCTTTTGCAATTATTGGCTTTAGGGGCAGGGATTTTAACTGCTACTTTCCTTCAAATATCTGGCACCTGTCACAAGATTTAACAAAAGCAAATGCATCAGAAAATAAAGATGGCCAATAGTACCCATCTCTGAGAATCTTTTGGGCTGTAGTTCTCCAATAATGATGTCCTCCACACATGCTGTTATGGAACTGCTGCATAACTTCTATTGACTGTTCTTTGTCCAGACATCTTAAAAGCACTCCAGATGGATCCTTCCAATAAAGCGAGCTATCATTGATGCAATATTTCATTGCCTTGAGCTTTAACGTTCTCGCTTGACTTTGAGAAAATTATGAAGGAACTTCTAACTCTAAAAGGAATTTAATTATTGCAGCATACCAATTACATGAAGCTAGGTTCTCGGCCACCGACTGCCCTCTCTGCGATAAAGCTGTTTCATGCTCTTTCATTAGACCATTTCCTTCTACATTGAACAAGAAATCGACGTCCAAAGATTTGCAATTTTCTTTAGCCAACAATTTGGCAAGCCCCTGACCTCTTACCAGCTTGGTAGGCTTCAGCTCTATGTTGAATTCTATCATTTTTGCAATCCATTTCGCTCTTTTTCCATCAGCATCAGGTTGCGTTAAGACATCCTTTATTGCAGCAGAAGGCACATATGCAACTATTTTGGAATGCAAGATGTATACTCTGAAAGCTTTCAAAGATTTGATAAGAGCGTATGCTTGTTTCTCAATAATATCATACCTCAGCTTAGCATCCCTTAAGGTTTTACTGAAAAATGCCACCGGATGCTCTGAGCCTTCTTCATCTGCTTGCAATAAGACTGCTGCAAGGGTGTCGTCAGAGGCAAAAGAAAATATGCGAAACTCCTTGCTATAATCTGGACTGACTAAAGTGGGGGCCTCCATAATTGCCCTTTTAATGGACTCAAATGACTTTCTTGCTACACCATTCCACTTGATCTCTGACCCCTTCTTCAACATAGAGGCAATATGCTTCACAAGTTCTGAAAAATTTAGGATAAATCTCCTTACAAAATTAATCTTGCCTAGAAAAGACTGGATGTCCTTCTTCGATCTCGAGACAGACAAGGTTTGTATTGCTTTTACTCTTTCTGGGTCAATTCGGACACCTGCAGCAGAAACAATATGTCCCAACAACTTGCCTTCTTCTAACGCAAACTGTGACTTCTTAGGATTTACTGAAATCCCAAACCTTCTGCACTTCAAAAACACTTTCTTCAAATGTTGCACATGGTCTTGATGGCTACTGGAGTATACTGTTATATCATCCAGGTAGATAAGGACAAATTTATCCTTTTCTCCCACAAATGCTATATCCATAGCTCTCTGAAAGGTGGCTCCAGCATTCATCAACCCAAAAGGCATCTTGGAATACATCAAGGTACCCCAAGGAGTGGTGAATGCAGTCTTCTCCTGATCATCCGGATGCACAAAAACCTGATTATAACCTGAAAAACCATCTATAAAAGACATTACTTTGGCACCTGAGACTTGCTGCAACAAATGCTCCATTTTTGGTAGAGGATAATTATCCTTTTTGGAACATTTATTTAGATTCCTGAAATCAACACATAGTCTGATTTCTCCACTCTTCTTCCTCACAACAACTAGATTGGCCACCCATTTAGAATATCTGAGAGGCACTATGATCTTAGCAGCCAACAACTTTTTAATTTCTTTCTCAACCAGAGGAAGGAGCATAGGATTCATTGGTCTCAGCTTCTGTTTGAAAGGAATAGTGTCTTTCTCAAGCGGAATTTTATGTTGAATTATATTTTCATCATATGTCTTCAGATCGTTGTACTCCCAAGCGAACACATCAGCAAATTGCCTCATTAATTTGCAGTATTCAGCACTCTGGTCAGCAGATAGATTGGTGGACAGATTTATGAATTTGGGGTGGCCTGGACCTCCTATATCATGTTTGCAAACTGCAGTTTGATCTTCTTTTTGGGCAGCTTTGTAAGGCACATCATTGTGATCAAACAATCTCTCAAGAGGAATTAGACCCTTAGGAATATGGTTGCTAGGGAGTTGGACTATGCTATTCTTGCCAATCTTATTTCTAAGCTTGGACTTGGGATCTTCTAACAAAGCATCATTATTTTGGTCAATTTGCATTTCAGAAAACTCATCAATGACTTGAAGAAACCTATTTAGCTCATCATCATCATCAAAAACCCTCCAATGGTGGACATTATCAGGCACGGAGGGTCTATACTTCATTTATACCTCATAAACTAGTTTGGGAGGTGATGGAGGTATAAACAAACTAGCTGAGACAACAAGGGAGTCAGCAAGCTGATTTTGGGCTCTACGAATATATGAAATGCAGAAAAATTCAAAGAACTCTTTGGTTCTCCATACCTCATCTCTGTACACTTTTAGCCTTGGGTGCTTTGCTTGGAATGTTTTGTTCACTTGCTGAATTATCAGATCAGCATCTCCGAATACCTTCAGCTTATTTATTCCTCTATCTTTGGCAGCATGAAGGCCCAACAGCAGTGCTTCATATTCTGCTATGTTGTTTGTCACCTGAAAAACCAGCTTTAGAGACAATTGAATTGTTTCTTGTTGTGGAGACACTAGCACCACCCCTGCTCCTGCAGTATCCTTGGTACATGCTCCATCAAAGAACATCTCCCAAATCTGACCTCCTGTATTATGCTCAGCCTGAGCTGTTGGTTTCCTGATCTGCAATGCAGCCTTCTGAGATTCTTCTATTTGGAGAATGCAAGCTCCAAAATCAGTGTCCACTACATATATGGGATGGTTTGTAGGATTCTTCTCATCGCTAATGATATATGCCAGTTGTGCTTCTCTATATAACCTCCTGCTCTCTCCTCCGAACACTGGGACAATTTCATAAGATAAATCGTTCTGCAATGTTCCACCTAGTCTCTTAATCCACCCTCTGGACAACAGCATGCCAAACTTAGGAGGGACATCTGCCACCATAATATCCATTATCATGCTCTTCATGGGCAGCTGGGTTAGGGAAATGGCTAAATCTTTAATCAATTCCAGACATTTCACCTTCCTTGGATCAAACGAGAATAGGTCATGATATGGTCTGGTGATGTCAAGGCCTAACTCTTCCATGACGGTTTTAGGCATCAGATTGTGACTGGCACTTGTATCTAGGAGGCAGTTGTGGAGAATTTTGTCATGAATGGTCAAGGAGACATAAAAATATGGGGAATTATCCTTGGCAGGTTCAGTCATTGGGCTTAGCACAACTGCAGGCCTATCGTCTTGCAAATTGACAAAGTCAGTGGAGGTTCGTGTGATCTTCAGCTCGAGAGCCTCAAGGATAGGCTTTCTAAACATCTCACTCTTTACCAGTTCTGTCAGAGGCACAGTTATTTTTAACTTCTGAACTTTTGATTCGAAGCTAAAAGAGAGAGGTAGCTTGTCAGGACTTTTTACTTTTTACCTAGTCATTTTATCAAGTTTGGTATCTGAGGATGAAGCAGAAGAAGCCTCGCCTCTCAGCCTCCTTCTATCAGCATGACGTTGGAGCATTTCTGCAGCTATAATGTTATATTCGACTTCTAGTGCCGCATCTTGCATTTCAGCTAGGGTGGCACATCTTCTTTCTCTCAACAGCAAACAGAACTCAGAGTCAAAGGCACTAGTGTAGGCAAGTTTGGCAGAGGTGGGGGTAGGATTTACCTCAGCTGGTATCTTACTATACATATGGTTGAATCTTTTATTAAAATCAGACAAGGATTCCCCATTTTCCCTCTTCAGGTTTCCAAACTCCGTATGATAGTATAGCAAGTCCTTTTTATCTCCCCAATGTTTTAGGAACGTATCATCTAAAGCTTCGATATCTGCTATATATCTTGGGGCTTGTTCTCTAAACCATTTCCTAGCCTCCCCATCTAGACTTTGGACAAAGACTCTCATCCACACATCATCTTCACTAATATCCAGATTATCAGCATAGCTATAAAATGACTCAAGGTGTTCTTCAGCAGTGACACCTTCAGTCCCAGTGAACTTGGGCATATACTTCTGATATTCTCCAGTGGGCATAGAATTCAAGGGAGTGGGCAGTATTAAAGGTCCATACCTGGCGGCTATGATCCTTTCCATTTTGGTGGGTGCTTGTGGTCCTGCCATGTTTGGAATTTGTGGAAGGACACTAGCAGATGGGGCAGTAGGAAATAATGTAATGGATGGCAGAGATATTGGGATGTTTTGGACAGTATGGGAAGCTTTCTTTGGACTGAGATTCAAAGGGGAACTAAATGGACAAGGAGCTTTATGAATCTCTGCAGGTACTTCTTCATTAGCAATACTAGGCTTTAAATCTTCAAACTGTGTATCCTCAACTAAGAACTTCTCATGCAGAGACAAATAAGATTTCTGGGGCTTACCTGATTTTGATGCTCCCTTCTGTGATGTTTTCTTCGGGTTAACAATCTTCTCAGGGTCCGGCACTGGGACAGCTGGAGACTTCTGCGGATTTCTTCTAGTATGCCTCACAAACTGAGCCAGAACTTCAAAGTGGAGTCGCCAAAGGATGGCCTTCCTCCAGTGGAGTCGCCAGACAGATGATTACAACCAACGTCTATGTTCAAACCTTGTCTGTCATCAAAGCTTGAAGTTGTGTTGTCTCCCAGGGAAGTTGAGCTTCGATTCTCTTCTCCCCGGCAACGGCGCCAATTATGTTATCACTCCAGGAAACTCTCCGAGGTTGTAAATCAGAGATGCCTGGTAACATATAAATTTTAATATTGTTCTCTGAAATATTGGAATGAAAGATGGTTTGGATCAAGTCGGATAACCATTTCAGCTCTATTCACACTCAAGGCATGCATGAACACCCCCAATAACACAAGGCTTTAGACTGCTAATGCTCAATAGTTTGTAGATTTAATGGATAGATGGAGAACACTGACTATGCCAGCAGGTTGCATACATGGACCTATACGAATGGCTAGCTACAGGCAGCAAATGAACTTACTGACTATACTGGCAGATGCGTATATAATTACACATATAAATGGCTAGCCATAGGCAGCAAAGAAGCTTGCAAATCTAATATATCAAAGCAGAGATAAGATGACAGTTATCTGGCCTCGAACACACAGAAAACCTGAACAAACTGTTCAGGTGCAAGCATAGAACAGAAGAGAAATGGACATTAAACATGTAGTAGCAAAAGAAGCTTGTATTACTAAAGACTACAGATGAGAAGCTTGAGAAAACAGGGGAGGAATAATCTCCAAAAGTTGAACGCTTGTTACATCTTGTTTTCAACTATTTATAGCTTGTTTACAATGGTCCTCAGCCTTTTGAGGCTTCAGGTGTCTTAATCTATACTTCTGTCTTGTTTAACTGATTGATTCCCTCAATAGGTAGGCATGGCTCGGCGGTTTTCCTCTTCTGACAGAGAAATAACCATACTCAGATATTTTGGGTGGCCTGTTGTGATGCATAGGAGCTCCCTCGTGCCAAAGATGCCCCATTAGGTTCGTTAGGATGACTGCTGCACTGGCAGGGCCGTTAATGCTCCATGATTTTATTTGATTTGGGTTGAGGCATAGTGGCCCTTCCCCTTCCCTTTCTGGGTTCTGTTTGTCGGCCGTTGTCGCTCCGCCGAATCCTTCTTCTGGTATATAACATTACTGCACAGTTCCTTCAAGGATGGCTTGCCGCTTGAACCTGCAATGGAGTGGCTGCCGTTCTTATGAAATCCCTACACCGGTCCCTTGTTTTTTTAATATTTGAACAATATACATAAAAGAGCTTCAAAATAATGAAAAATGGCTCTGGCGGATTTGAAGAATATATATATTTTACTTTCGAATCCCATCGGATCCAAAACCCATCATAATCGGCATCTGTCCAGGGTTTCCCTTTATATTTTCTTTATACAAAGAAAATACACCAAATACATTGAAAACGATATGGACGCGGACTTTAAAAAATATGAAATGGAGTGTTATGCATATATCGGGTCTAGCCCATCGGCCTGCACCATCATTTGTGTTAAAGCCCCGCCCCTTTGAAAGTGCCGATGTGATATCGGTGATCACCGCGGACCCGATATTTTATAAAATGGAGTGTTGAAGGGTCATCGGGTCTGGCCCATCGCATCGGTGCATAACATATGTGGAAGGCCTTGTACTCTTTGGCAGCCCCGATAGCGAAATGCCGACATGATGCGAGCCGTTGATATGTGCACGCGATTAACGGCCCTAATCAAATCGCTAGACCGCAATCGCAATGCCACTGCCGATACCGCCGACTCGCCGATCGCCGATATTGCTGCGGACCCGATATTTTATAAAATGGAGTGTTGAAGGGCCATCGGGTCCGGCCCACTGCATCGGCGCATAACATATGTGAAGGCCCTGTACTCTTTGGCAGCCCCGATAGTGAAATTCCATCGTGATGCGAGCCGTTGATCTGTGCACGCGATTAACAGCCCTGATCAAATCGCTAGACCGCAATCGCAATGCCACTGCCGATACCGCCGACCCGATATTTTATAAAATGGAGTGTTGACGGGCCATCGGGTCCGTCGCATCGCATCGGCGCATAACTTATGTTAAAGCCTGCCCCTCGTAATCGCCTATAGCAAAATGCCGACGCAATCTGGACCGTTGACTGGCCAGATCCAACGACTGATATGATTTCGGACCCTTAAGCCTGCAACTTTGATTTTTATGTGATTTTTTGGGTATTTTCACCTTCCGATAGTGTGATTCTGCCCTCCAAAGGGCTTCCCTCTTGCAACCTCTTTTATCGGTGGGTAGCTTTTGTCATGTCTTGATGATTTGAACAGCAAACATGGATTTTGGGCATGACTATAAGCATATTTGCAGCCTTTGAGAGCTTTTTGAATCTATTTTTAATCCATTTGCATAGCAAAGCTAACATTAACCACACTAGGTCTTGGTCTTCTTGAAACCTAAGTTCTTTCCAAGAGAAATAGTGAGTTTGTCTTATGATGGTATCTCTTTGCGAGATATAATTGGGGGAGTGTTGAAATTTCTAAGTATTACCCATTAGAAATTTTATCTGTATTATCTGGTTTATTTCTCATAGTTGTTACGAACAAGTTATTTAAACATATAAATACTGAAATAAACACAATACATTCTCAACCATCTACAAATCAACAACTAAAAAAAATAGCAAACACACAAGTGACACCATTATCTTTGGACAACTCGTCCCCGGAAAAACCCAACTTGGGAAAACTGATGCAACAATTATTAGGGTTATTTTATTATGCAATCTTTTTTAGTAAAACTGGGTGCTAAACTGGCTCACCTGACACAGAAAATAATTCGGCAGTAATACCTCTCTATTCGGAAGCATATATTTAGAAAGTCTGCCCCACGAAACCCTCTCTAGCATAATCTGAAGCCTTACGTCAGCCCACCTGGCCTCTACGTCAGCCCAAAACCCTCTGCACTAGCCCTTTGAGGCACTGTGAAACCTCTACAGCCCTCTGTGTCACTCATGCATCTTCTACATGGACGACGTAGGCCCTTCTGGCCTCTACGCAGTCCCTTCTGCCTCGGCATGGCTCCCTCTAGCCTCATCTCATACTTTTCCTTTTAGTCCTTCAATGGTGGAGATTACATCTCTAATTAATGATTAGGATGAGAATTGGCTTGATCCACGTCTTTTAGAACCTTCTAACCCAATCTTATATTAATACCCGTTAATATTTTATTTTTCATAAGTTTAGACATAGGAACTCCATTAAAAATATCAATTATTTTAATATCTCTTAAACCATGTAGAATCTATCCAAACCATTTTTGGGTCTTGGTAATCTCATGTGCTTTAGCCTGTCCACCAATTTTCATGGCTAGAGCACATCCAATGCTACCCCAAATCAACACTTCCTCTTAGCAAGGATTGTGCTCTAGTAATACTCCACACTAAGCATCACTCTGATTATACGACACCAGTACCTATGCTGATGCTAGGCCTCCCCACCCAACATCCTCTATACTGTTGCATCCTGTATTGTTGCCTATGGCCCTGCCACTATTGCATCTGTACGACAGCGTCCTCTACATCCGTGTTGCTACTGGTATTTTCTCCAAACACTGCAACCCCCTCTCATCATGCTGTATCGTGCTACTTCCAACTTCTATTTCACTACAAATCAGTTACTGAGAAGTAACTGATCCACCCAACTACTCACATCCTTGTCAGGCTAGAAACACTGTCAATGTTGAAGCTCTCTCTACTGCTATCTCATGATCCCTCTATTGCCTCTGCGTTACTGTAACAACTCCCTACCTCTCACACCATTGCAAACCCTTTTGTGCCATCCTGCACTATTGCAACCTATTATGTTCCTCTGGCACTGCTGCAACCCTCTCTCCGCTTCCTAGGACTACTACACTATAGCACTCTCTGTTGCTTCATCTGCATCTGTTTCTACCAACATTTGCCATCCTGCTACTTCTCACTTCAGGGCTCCTGTAGCTAGGTATAATCCAAAATTTTATGTACCTCAAGGATCCTACTCCTCATCGCCCGTAGTCTCCCTGACCATAGCTCGATGTTTCCCAACCTCTTCTCTAGAGGTACATGAGCACTCATGGCACAATCATCATCCTCCCCTACCTCCTTTTCTGCCTTTGCTAGCACTGCCTTAGAGTCATATGCCTCTCCATTATTCTTCTTCCTTGGACACTGGTTCGAATTATGACCCAACTCCCCACAATTGAAGCACTTTATTTTGGAGAGGTCCCTTTTCTTCCTCTTCTCTTGCTTTCCCACAGATGCCAGAGCTGCATCCTCTTCGTCCTCTTTCTTGATCCAGACTCCTTTGTTGCTAGTTCACGTCTTGGACAGTCATCTAATCTCGGCCAAGTGTTGCCCACAATTCTTCCCAATTTGGAAGATTTGCCCTACCCAGAACACTCTGGACAAATGTCTCCCACTCCTTGGAGACTGCATTTAGGGCGGTCCTCACCATCAACTCCTGATCTGGCATGGCCCCTATGGAAGTCAGTTGGTCTCGGATCTCCTTCAATCTATCGAGGAAGTGATCTATCTAGTCCCCCTTCTGCATCTGGTATGACCGCAACTGATTCTCTAGTAACATCTTCCTCTGCACAGAAGTATGCTGGTATAATGTCTTCAAGGTGTCCCACATTTCCTTTCTCATCCCCTTCTCAAAAATATGTTGGACCACATCATCCTTGACCCCATCAAGGATTATGAATTTCTCCTTGGCCATTGCTTCCTCGTACTTCTCATTGTTAACTAAGTCAACTGGGATAGCCATTGTTCTCAAGGTGAAGGCCTTGATGTGATGTCTATCTAGAATGGAAAGGATCCTGGCCTTCTAGATGACAAAGTTGTATGCCCCGCCCAACCTGTCCTGATCCCTCAATCCATTCATGGCCATCTCTCTGCTCTTCCTTTCGACACCTCTGATTCTCTACTTACCTCTAGAAGTTCTCTCTTCGACTCCCTCTGAGTCTCTACTTCCCATCTGGAAGTTCTCTGCTAGACTCCCTCTGAATCTCGATTTCCCTCCTGGAAATCTGCCTGCCAACCATCGAGTCACACCTCTCTAATCTCCTATGCACCTGCAACACTGATCTAGATTTCTTGGCTAGAAATACGCCTAGGTAGCGACTCCCTCTACCTTGGTTTTTCCCTGTTATGTACTGTTCTGTCTCGGCAAAAACAACACCCCACCATCTTCACTCCCCGCAATCTGCACACAACTTCCTATGCCCCGGCAACTAAAGGGCTGAACCTCTAGACTCTACACAATCCCGACACTAGTTTAAAGGCTTCCCTAGCCAATTGTGTCAACTGTCCTGGTCTCTGCGTGGCTCTTCATGAGCCTTTTGTGCCTTCCTTAGCCTCTGCACTGGCCTCTCTCTAGCCTGAACTGATGACCTAGTCCCTCTACATCAACCCTTCTCTACCGCTATCTGCAAGGAACAAATTTTGTCACTCAGGACAATTGTTTTTGCTACAAATTTTACTTCAGTTGGTGCCTTCAACTCTCCTGTGATCTGCAACGCTCTGATACCATGTTGAAATTTCTAAGTATTACCCGTTAGAAATTTTATCTGTATTCTCTAGTTTATTTCTCCTACTTGTTAATTACGAACAAGTTATTTAAACATATAAATATTGAAATATACACAATACAGTCTCAACTATCTACAGATCAACAACTAAAAGAAATAGCAAACACACAAGTGACACGTTAATCTTGGACAACTCGTCCCCGGAAAAACCCAACTTGGGAAAATAGGTGCAACAATTCTAAGGGTTATTTTATTATGCAGTCTTTCTGAGTACAACTAGGTGCCAAACTCACTCACCTGACAAAGAAAATTATCCAGCAGTAATACCTCTATTCAAAAGCAGATATTTGGAAATTTTGCCCCACGAAACCCTCTCCAGCACAATCTGAAGCCCAACTTCGTCCCACCTAGCCTTTGCATTAGCCTAAAACCATATGCATCAGCCCGAAGAGGCACTACACAACCTCTACGACCCTCTGAGTCACTCTTGCAGCCTCTACATGGATGACGCAATCCCTTCTGGCCTCTACGCAGTCCCTTCTAACTCTATGTGGCTCCCTCTAGCTCAACATCTGCCTCTCTCTACTTCTGCGCTGGTCCCTTGACATTGTGTCTGCCTCTCTATCTCATACTCACTACCCCTCACTGCAACTAATCACTAATTCGATTTCTCTTAGTAAACCCCGATCTAGAAAATGGAATGACTAATCACTCTGGGGTATTCTCCAACTAACCCTCAAGCCTCCTCTTATACTTTTCCTGTTGGTCCTTCAAAGGTGGAGATTACACCTATAATCAACAGCTAAGATTATAATTGGCTTGATCCATGTCTTTTAAAACCTTCTAACCCATTTTTATATTAATACCCATTAATATTTTATTTTTCCTAAGTTTAGACTTAGGAACTCCATTAAAAATATTAATTATTTTAATATCTCCTAAACCGGGTAGAACCTATCTAAACTGTTTCTGGGTCTTAGAGATCTCATGTGCTTTAGCCTCTCCACCAATTTTCGTAGCTAGAGCACATTTGATGCTACCCCAAATCAACAGGTAGGACCCCCTACTTATTAAGTTCAGGTCACAAAGTAGGTTCTCAACTATTAGATCTTTTGAGAAGAGATATATGTTTTTAGCCCCTAACCTCCAATACCCTATTGGGTATGTGTTACATTCTTTACTCAAATAGCTCCATGCATAATTGGTTACACTAGATGCATGCAAGGAGGTCACAAAGAGGGTGAATCCTTTGACAAAATTAATGTGTGGTCTTTTGCATATGTTTTTGGTATTCAAGCACACATTTTTTCCTTTTGTCAGTTTTATGGAATGGCATTTCAACTCACGGTTTTCTATTTTTTAGTTAAGGAATTAAGGTTTTAATATAATTCAAGTTAATGGAATAGGAATTTTGGATTCCGCAAAATCATACATATTGTATTGTAAAGGTTGAAGTTTATTGATGATAAAAATTAGAAGTGCGGCTCTAGACAGCGTGTTGGTTTTCCTATTTATGATTCCAAGATAAATCTTTATGTAATATGTGAATTTCATTGTTTTATTTTTATGTTTATTAATAAGCTCTGTATGCATTACATTATAGTCTAAGGTTTTAAACTTACATTTGGTATTAGAGCGATTATTATCTTCAAGGAGACACCTTTGTAGTTAAGGATCTAGTTATCTTAGCTCTATAATAAGCCTTATTTTAATGGGAGTTTTGTATTGGTGATTCTTATGATGGAAAAGAATGGTGTAAATTTTGAAAACAATTATTGAGAAATTTAAGGGGAAATTTTTGTGCTACGAAATGTCCAGATGGAAGATATTTTAGTACACAGATTAGTCAATTGATGTGGATCTAGACAGTGCACATATGGGAATGCCGATAGTAGACTAGACAAAGTTGAATTAGAAAGTGAAGAGCACAAGATAGTTGTGTTTTTCATATTTAGTGTTGTTAAATGTTTCAAGAGAAGATTTATCCACAAGATTATGGAATAATTTAAGGGATAAGTCCATAGTAAACAAACTTTTTCCATGAATGAAGTTGTACAACTTAAGGATGGATGATGGAAAGGAGTTGAATGACTTCAATACTATGGTAAGTTAGTTATTGTTTATTGATATTAATAATTTCTAATTAAAATAAGTGTATCAATTATTATGCTTTTTACCAGACTCATTAGAGAGTTTGGTTATATCCATAGGTAGTAATGCAACTAATTTAGGTTTCAATGGTGTGGTTTCATCCCTATCGTCAGAAGATATGAGGAGGGAAAACATGGAAATTCAAAGTACAAATAAGAGGACATTTACAAGATAAAAATAAGAATAATTCCTCAAATGGGAGATCTAAATCTAAAGGTAGACCTAAATTTGCAACAAATTTTGTAAACAAATGTTGGAAATGTCGAAAAAAAGGGAATTTAAGGAAGAATTGTAAATCCAAAAGCATTTATAGAGGGAAGGAATTTGTGTTAGGTCCCTATAATACTAGTGTAGCCTCTGTGTTATTGTTGTGCCCCATAGAAGAGGTGAGGGTCATCGCTAGGATTAACAGCTTTCATCATTGGAAATTTAGAGAAGCCTTAGAGATTGAAAAAAGGTCCGTCAATCTGAACAGAGACGATGGTTGGAGTATCAGCAGGTATTGGATCCCTGCTCTTTCTTCCTAGAATTTTTTGTGTTTTCCTGTTATCTTCTTATTCTTTCCTTATTATTATTATTATTTATTTATTTACTTATTTTTATTATTTTTATTATTTATCTATGAGAATTCTAATTCTTATTAATAGTATCTTCATAAATTTATTTCTTGTTATACTTTTTATTATTTATTTATCTATTAGAATACTAATTCTTATTAATATTATCTCCATAATAATATATTTTCTCAGTTAATACTTCTATAAAAAAATGGAAAGAGCGATGGAAGGACAGCGACTGCGACGGAAAAAGGTTAAGGGTTCCTGCTAGTGGTCTGGGGTACTGCTGCAGACCATAACCTGACCCGCAACTACCCTAAGGTTTACCTCGGCATTCACTCGACAACTAACAATCTCGGTTTACCTTTCCGCTAGAGGGTTTTTTGGTCTATGCTTCGTCGTTCTTATGTGTTTGGCTTCCTCAGCTATCACATGCGACTTACCTAAGCGTTTTTACCTGCTACCATTTACCTCACACCGACTTACTGCTCCCCGTCGTTTACATTGTGATTCCGTTTCTACTCCACCTTTGTCGGTGTCATTTCTTGTCGGCCAGCTTGTTCGAGGCAGTTACCTTCGTTCTCGGTGCAGCTATCATTATGGACCTTGATGTTGTGGATTATTCAGATGAACTGTTAGAGGAAGGTTACATCTGGCAGTCCATATATGCCACCTCTGAAGGTATGTTAAGCTTTAGTGAAGGGTTTACTGGCAATTTAGAAGTTTACCCTCGGTTCTCTGGACCTGCTAATTCTACTACTGTACTGCTGGATGAGCGTCCTGCTTGGTCAATCTTGTCATCGCTTCCGCCGTCCCTGACTACACTAGGGTTTATTGCGGGTTGTATAAACCCTTCCCTGGATTTGGAAGCCCCTATATCGGACCTGTCGCCCCATCTAGCTGAGCTATCCACTGAAGTACCCTCTGTTGAACCCCCAAGCATCAGCCTTAATCCCTCCTCCTCTTCTGCTCCCCCCTCGGGTTGTTTTTCCTTTGTTCCTCCGCTCTCGAAGCCCATCCCTGAAATACCTATAAACCCTAACCCTCTGACTAAGGGCCTTGACATAGCAAGGGTTTCAGAGCATCCCCACATCTCAGCAACCACACTCCAGAAAAGGTAGAAATTCTTTAAGACTAAGGTAGACGACGTGATCCTAAAGCTTGAGGAGGACATTTAGTGGGGAGATACTATGGACTACACAGATATGGTTTTGGTTGGCAGAATCAGAGGCCAGAACTACTTAGTAGCTCATTTGAAGACCTGAGCAACTGAGATTTGGGAACACCACCTGGCAGACATCCCCTTTGTTCAAACATTTGTGAGGGGATGGTATGCATTGAGATTTGCTAGGGAAAACCATATGAACTGGGTCCTTTCCTCCTTTTGGCACTTTGAACCTGATCCTGTGTTATTAAAACGTTGGATGCCACTTTTTGACCTAGAGATGAGCAAATTGGTGTTGGACCTATTTGGATCAGGCTACCTGGCCTTCCATTACAGTATTGGTCCGAGGACATTTTTAGAAGGATTGGGAACTCGCTAGGTACCTACATGGAGTATGATAAATCCTATCAGACTACGAGCATGATGGCATATGCGAGGATATTGGTTCATCTGGATACCAGAGGTGGACTGCAAGAGCACATCACAATTCAATGGAGATCTTCCTCGCGAAAACAACTGTTAGATTATGAGGGCATTCCATATCATTGTAGAAGATGCCATAAGGTGGGACATCTATTCAGGGATTTCCCACTCAATCGAAAGAACAAAAATATTTCTCAGGAAATGGATATGGATCCCCCTGTGGATCAACCTCTATAGCTTGTTGTAGTAGATCATATAGAGGAGAAACTAAAGACATCTGGGGATGCAGTTGAGGCACCTGTTGTTCGAATGTAGAGAAAGTGTGGAAAGGCACCTATCCAGCCTTCCTCTCCTCCAATGACGCGATCTAAGGCTGCCCAGGGTGAAGTCTTCTCATCGGGGAGTGCAACTCAAGGGCAGACTTCCTATCAAAGGAGGCAGTGCTCAGGCAGGATGATGATTGGTTAATTCAGGAAGAAATTGATGGAGTATTCTACCAGCACTATCATAGACCCTTCATCGATTTTCATGCTCAACAAGGGCCATGAACTTATCATGGTTTTTTGAACAATTGTATATAATTATGTTTTGTTTTCTTTTTTAAGTTGCACATGAACATACAATACAGTTTATCGATCTCTCTGTGAAGAGACAGTTTCCATTTTTGGATGTTTACAGTTATCATTCTCTCTGTTAAGAGATAGTCACCATCTTTGGGATGTTTTTATAACACTCCCTACGAGGAGCCCAGTTTTGTCTTTTTTGTATCACTCGTCTGACGAGCTATCTTGCCACAAATTGCATATGCTACAACATCTACAAAATGTAATTTCTTATTATTAATGGAAATTACGACTTTTTTCCAAGGGAAAAAAATACTTCTATAAAATCGTTTTTTATTATAATACAAACATAATTTAATTTAATAATATTAATACTAATTATTATCAAAATGAGATTATTCTATTGATTTTATTTATTATATAAATAATATTTTAACTTAATTCAAAAATAATATTAATTATTAATTAAAATTCTTTTTAAATTCTTGGTCAAAACTTAATTAGTTATTTCAGCTTTTTAGTCAAAATAGTTGTTATTTTCTAATGGCTAGTTAGCTGCTCTCATCATCTATTTATTCCATTGCCTAGATTTGATTCCTCATCTTGTCCTGAAGATGAACCACACTAGTTGGTTCGAAACACGTCGACGAGATTTTATTTTATGTGATTTTTACCGAAAATGTTGTTTCAATTAATATGGATCACAAAAGTCTAAATTCTACAATCCCACTAATGCTATTATTGTGTCCCACATAAACCATTATTTTTATTGTTTGTCCTTAAATTATTATTGTTACGTTGGGTCGGGACAGTTACAGCACATAAACTAAAATCGTAGCGCTAGAACATTCAACCTCTAAACACCTTTGAGCATAAAGTTTTAAGGGAAAAATCCTTTTTAGAGTCTTTAAACTAAGGCGACTATTTGTATGTGGAGGATCTCACAAAGGAAAGGAAAATTGGCGAGGAGAAAGAAGGAAATTATCTCACTGTGTGAATTCACAACAAGTTGGGATGAAATCACAACGTTGAGAAGGAAAAACGCAACGAAATGCAAAAAAGTAGCTACGAAAATTTTGTTCTTTTGCAAGCTCTAGACAGTTTGCGTTGGATTTTAAATGAAATCTCAAAGTTCTATCATGACTAAAAAACAAAAGGAAAACTGAATTTTCACCTGTGAGAGTATTTGGATCGTCGAGCTACAAGAAATTGAACCATGTATGGATTTGCAACACCCCTACCTCCCTTTTGCAGAGAAAGAACCGAACCTTTTGAGCTTTCTGATGCTGATAAAGAAAAGTTGAGCACTAAGAGATAATAATGCAGGTTCAAATGATCACTTTCAATGGCTTGGAGCAAAGGTGATCGTTCTAATTATGATTTAAGGAGAAACATCACGAAACTACAATGTTTTTCCTGGACTCGTAGTGCATTGGGAATTTAAATCATTGTCCTTTGACTGTTTTCGTTTGATGACCTAACATGTTTTCCTTTTAAACTAACAACCAAAATGACATAAGGATGCCTATTGGTCACGATCAATTCATGATTTCTTTGATGAAGATATTATTACCGAACTAAGGTGGCCTACTAAGTCTTGTTGATTTAGGGTAGCATCGGATGTGCTCTAGCCATGAAAATTGGTGGAGAGGTTAAAGCACATGAGATCTCACAGACCTAGAAATCGTTTTGGAAAAGTCCATCCGGATGAAGAGTTATTAAAATAATTAATATTTTTAATGAGTTTCTAAGTTTGAACATAGGAAAATAAAATATTAATGGGTATTAATAAAGATAAGGATGAGAAGCTTCTAAGAGATGAAGATCAAGTCTATTCTAATCTCAGTCGTTGATTAGGGACTTAATCTCAACAGTTGATTCATCAACAGGAAAAGTATAAGAGAAGGCTTGAGGGTGAGTTGTACATATACTAAGGGAGACCAATCGGTTCAATTTTTGGAGCGGGGTTTGCTAAGAAATTCGAACTAGAGGTCTAGATTGCATCAAGAGGTAGCAAGTACATAATAGAGAGGCAGGAACTGTGCCAGAGGACTAATGCAGAGTTCAAAGAGGCAGGAACAAAGATACTTAGGAAGACACAAAGGTCGCTGGACTGCAAAGTCACTAAAGGGCCTGCGTGGGTGATGCCGAGAGCCCAAGTGCTGACGCAATGAGGTAGATGTTGACGTAAAGGGTCTAGGAGATGCACAGAGGCTAGATGGACAAACGTTGAGCCTAAGGGAGGCATCAGAGGATTTTTCTCTATTGGGTGAGCCAATTTGGCATCCTAGTTGTACTCGAGAAAATCTTAATAATAAAATCCTCCTCTACTGCACCGGTTTTTCCGCATTGGGTTTTTTCTGGGGAAATTGTCCAAAAATGCTTGTGTTGATGTGTTTGATTATTGTATTATGGTGTGATATCTATAGTAGAATTTATTTTAATATTTACTAAAGGGTTTTCGTAAATAACTTATTTGAAAATAAGTAGGTAAAATAAATCAGTTGTTGCAATAATAGAATTTTCACATGGTATCAGAGGAAGTAATCAGAGACAGGAAGGGAGAATCAATTATGGGTTGAGATCATGATGCAGAGGAATTTAAGTCAAGAGACTCGCACAGATTTTTCAGGAAATTGCATAAGAGACAGTAATTTCGATTTCTCTATGCTCGCTTCCAGATTGGAAGAAGAAGTTGCTTATGTGGCAATCTTTGCATCATCAAAGGTATGTTACATAGAAAGTGGAGCCTACTGGCATATGACAAGAATCTGAGAATTTTTCTCAGATTATCAGGACGAAAGGATGAATTTTCATATCACCATGGGGAATAAGGCAAAGTGTACTCCAGTAGGGAAGGGTACCATATTTTTTGAAACAGAAATGAGAAAGCGGTTCTGTGCTACCAATGTGCTGCATGTGCCAAGACTGGGGATGAACTTACTTTCCATATCGCAACTTCAAGGAAAGGGCTATGATGTTTTCTTCATTAAGAAGAAAGTATATGTCAAACACCTGAATTAGAAAAAGAAAGTATAGATTGGAATCAAAAGTAACAGGTTGTATAGTGTTGGTCGCTCTAATTGTTTTCACAATTCGAGCTCCACATAAATTGTCAACCCGAGAAGGTCTTTTTATTCCAAAGGTAATAGCGCACTGGATATGCTCAATTTCAAAAGCAGCTCAATGTTGTAGTAAAAGAAAGTCACACGCATCTGTTTAAATTCATCACTCTATCAATTCACAGTCTACTTAATTAAATCTGAAGTCAATTAACTTATAGCAGGCACGATTTCTCTGTTACAGCAAAGGGAAATAAATTTATAAGGAAAGAAATCATTCAACCATAGCAGGAATAGGACCCTATTCCTTGGTGGGAACTTCAGCACCTGCTGCCTGGCACTAATCACACTGTAAAAGAAGTAACCTCAAGAGGTCAAGACCCTATTCCCAGGAACAGGAATCTTCAGCACTTGGCCTCTTGTTTCTAATCACACTGCAAGTAAAAGAAAGCAATCAATGGGAGCAAGACCCTATCCCTCTGTGCGGGGATCTTCAGCACATGCTCTCATCATCCACTCGTGCATTCAATACATGTAGCGCTAAGAAACAGAGTATCACAAACCATGTAACTAGTGTTTCAGCAACAGAATTAAAGACAATGCAAATACATAAGAAATAAACAGCTACAGGAATAAAGGGGTGAATCTTGTGAGGAAGGCGGGCCCTTTCCTTCTCACAAGATTCCCCAAGAGAAAGAATTAAACTGGAACGCTCAAAACAAGTCTTTATTCATCTGTCAAGAAACTGATACATTACAAAAAGGAGATTAGCTCCTGTCTCACACAATGCTGTTCTATGAATTACAGTTCGATCCCCTCTAATGATGATGTCTCCTCTTTTTAAAGAGGAGACATCATTTACAATTTTACACAAAAGCGAAGATCTCGATTCTGTTCGAAACAAAACTATTCTGTTCTTTCTTAAAAAGAGATACTGTTACAACCGAGACAACAGAAATTCTATCTTCAAGATAATCCAGGTAACCGTATCTTCGGGCTGCTGCTATTATCCACAAAAATTTCTTCCAGAATCGCAAATTACGCATAACGGGATTTGCGTGCTTGACGGCTGTTTCAGCAACTGAGTTAGCTGTTTCAGCATCGGGACCAGCTGTTTCAGCAACGGGACCAGCTGTTTCAGCAACGAAGTCAGCTGTTTCAGCAACGAAGTCAGCTGTTTCAGCAACGGCCGCTCGTTCCCAACAAGACATATAACTTATCTGCGATCTTTGACTTGTGTTAGCAACAATGCACTTCAATAATTGATAAAATATAAGAGTATTATGGAATTAAATGTAAGACAGATTAACCATATAATAAAGAAGAGGTTTCTATATACCTTGGGATAAAGTGAATGATAAAGACATTGAGGTTCATGGTTTTAAGAGTAAAGTGATGTCAAAATATATAGCAAAAACACATGACCTGCTTCCTGCTAAACCAGCGAATGCCCTCGGCTGGCAACCCTGATACCTGAACTATGTCATCCTCTGTCACTGAAATGCGAACCCCTCGGACCACTGAGAAATTGTCTTCAAGGTTTTGTGCAAACTCTAATACTTCTTCTGCGTTAAATTCTCCCAACCTCTCAAAATATGCTGTCTACCCCGCTTGTTGGAAGATCTGATACACTTCAGGAAAGAACTGAAGAAGACTTATGGAGCCGGGCTCATTTCTAATGGCCGTCCCTCCCATGGCTGAAGCTTTGAGTTTTCCGCAGAAGCACAATACAGTATTCTCAGACCCTGATCGGACTAGTTGTTGCAACAAAGGCTGCGTAGTCTAAATGACGGCAAAAATGGATATGATAACCGGCGGCAGGTTGGTTCATGCGAAATGATTTTTCCATTTTCGGAATTCCCCCCCCTACGGATGGTGTAATAATGATTGGACGTGGAAAGATATGCAATCATTATGAAATGAAATCCTCTCTTTTAATATGATTTAACCGAATTACATTAAAACCATATACCTTATACTTTACCTTTGATTAATAATTCGAAGTGTCGGTTGCAATAGCTTTAATGATCATAGAAGGGTCTGTGGATTGTTAGAACAAAGGTGTATTTGCCAAATAATTTTCACCAAAAGTATCGTGAAGAACCAGAAAGCTTTTGTAAGAGCAAGGAGGGATACTGCTTTGATGATAACCAATTGCTGAAACTGTTGTTTAAGCAACTGAAAATGAACGATACATTGCTGAGGTAGGTGTTTCAGCAATCGGAGAAATCGATAATGCATTTGCTGAAACAGGTGTTTCAGCAACGGGGGAAATCAATGATATGTTGCTGAAACAGGTGTTTCAGCAACGGAAAAAGCTGGTGTTACGTTGCTGAAACAGGTGTTTCAGCAACGGGAAAAATCAGAAAATTGGGATAACTGACTTAGGTCTGTGAATGGTAAGGGATTATTTCAGCAGTAAGGGGTGGAAAATACTAACTGAAGGAGGATATTTCAGGAGTGGTGGGAGTGATAGAAATAATGTGGGTATGGGGGGATATTGCTTTTAGGAAAAAGGGGGTAAAATGATGGGAAGAAGCTTCTTGATTTAAAGCTTCAGATCTTCTCATGATGAATCTGTCCTCCTTATTGCTTTTCCAGAATCTGCAAAATTCAATTGTAATATGCCAATCCTTGACAGGGATTATTAGTGCTAAATCTAATCTAATAAAAAAAAAAATATATAGTGCAGAAATTTAAGTGCTGTGAGGAGCAGAAGACTCCCCTGGAAAAAGATAATGAATATCAGTCATGCAGGCAGTCTTGAAATCCTCTTTAGAAACAGGGCGCTCATACAAACGGAGCCTATGGCCATTGACTAGTAGAGGTGTTTTAGCATCATCAATTGTTACAAGTCTTACCGTTCCGTTTGGAAAGACATCATCTACTTCATATGGTCCAAGCCTCCGTGTACGTAGCTTTCCCTGAAAATTTTCAAACCGAGAATCATACAGCAAGGCCCAATTACCTTTTTGGAACTGCTTGTGTTTGATAATTTTGTCATGCCACTTCATCCTTTGTTGCTGAATCATGTTTGTTTGGTGAATAGCATCCAATCTCTTTTCATCCAACTCCAAAAGCTGCTGCAATCTAGCTGTCTGCACATCATTCAAATCAAGATTAACAGCTAAGGCAGTTTTTAAAGTTTTAATTTCAAATTCCACAGGAAAAATAGCATTTTTACCATAAACCAATTCATAGGGAGAAAAACCTGTAGTGTTTCTCCAAGTAGTCCTGTAAGCCCATAATGCCTCAGGGAGCCTTTGGGACCAATCCTTTCGGTTGTCCTTCACTGTTTTAGTTAGAATGGCCTCTAAAACTTTGTTTGTGCTTTCCACCTGCCCATTGGCCTGGGGGTGGTATGGTGTAGTCATTCTATGTTGAATATGATATTTGTGAAGGGTAGATTTAAAACCATGAGAATTGAATGGGGGTCCTCCATCAGTAACTAGCTCTCTGGGAATTCCAAATCTAGTGAAAATGTCTTCAAACAAGAAGGCCAGAACAGCCTCTTCATTGGCTCTAATAAGTGCTTTGGCCTCTACCCACTTAGTCATATAGTCTGTACAGACTAATATATAGGTCCTTTGGTTGGATGGAGGGTTAATGGGTCCTATGAAGTCCAAGGCCCATCTTTCAAATGGTTCAGAAACTACCTGGGGGTTTAATGGCATTTGGTCTCTATGATTGGGTTGACCCATTCTCTGGCAACTGTCACAAGCCCTTACATATTTCTTTGCATCCTTAAATAATGAGGGCCAATAGTAACCCATCCTCAGAATTTTATGCGCTGTTCTTTTATCAGCAAAATGGCCTCCACAAGGGCCATCATGACAAGCTTTCAATATGTCGTACACTTCATCTTCTCTAATGCATCTTCGGATCTCCTGATCAAGCCCAGTATAGAAGAGACATCCGCTTATCCAGCTATACCTGGCACTTTGTTGAACAATTCTTCTCTTTTCTCTATATGACAGGTGTGCTGGTAGTTTTCCTGCAACCAAGTAATTAGCAATATCTGCATACCATGGAGAATGAGCAGAAACTGCAAACAAATATTCGTCAGGAAAACTATCATCTACTGGAATATCATTATCAGTTTTTAACTGTGAAAGAAAATCAGTCACCACATTTTCCTTACCAGTCCGATCTACAATTGTAATATCAAATTCCTGCAATAGTAACAGCCATCTGGTAACTCTAGCATTTGTGACAGATTTGTTCATTAAGTATTTAATAGCTAAATGATCAGTGTGCACAAAAGTAGGATACCCAGTAATATAGTGTCTGAATTTATTAATGGCATAGATTACTGCAAGGAACTCTTTCTCGGTAACTGTATAGTTAAGCTCAGCAGAGGTCATATTCTTACTGATAAAGTATATAGCATAAGGAAGATGATTTTCCTCTTGTCCCAGGACTGCTCCAATAGCAACATCTGAAGCATCAGAGGATATGTGAAACGGAAGATTCCAGTCAGGCCCCCTCAAAATAGGAGCAGTAGACAGCTGATGCTTCAATTCTTCAAAAGCTTTTTGACAAGAATTAGTCCACTTGAATTCAGCATTTTTCATAAGCAATACAAACAATGGAGAAGCTATTTTAGAGAAATCTTTAATAAATCTCCTATAATAACCAGCATGTCCTAAAAAACTTCTCACATCAGTTTAAGTTTTAGGAACAGAAAGATTCTGAATGACTAATATTTTAGATGGATCTACCTGAATACCTAGAGATGAAATAAAATGTCCAAGCACTATTCCCTCACTCATCATCATGTGGCATTTTTCGGTACTTAAGGAAAGGTGGGCTTGAATACATCTTTTAAGTACTTTCTCAAGGTTTTGTAATCCCTCTTCAAAAGACACACCATAGGGGGTAAAATCATCCATAAATATTTCCATACAATCATTCAGCATATCGGAAAAAATTCCTATAACAGCTCTTTGAAAGGTTGTTGGTGCATTGCATAATCCAAATGGGAGAACTCTATAGGCGAAAGTTCCCCAAGGGCTGGTGAAAGTGGTCTTGTCTTGATCCTGGGGTGCAATTTTTATCTGATTATACCCACTGAATCCATCTAGAAAAGAAAAGAATTTCTTCCCTGCAAGACTGTCCAACACCTGATCAATGAAAGGTAAGGGAAAATGATCCTTTTGGGTATCTTTGTTTAAAGCTCTATAGTCAACACATACCCTCCATTTCCCGTTTTTCTTAGGAACAATTACTAACGGGGAAACCCATTCACTGTCAGATATGGGGTATATAAACCCTGCATTAAGCAATTTTTGAAGTTCTTCTTTAACAATTTCTCGTAAATTAGGATTCATTCGTCTTTGGGGTTGACAAACAGGTCAGCATCCCTCTTTAATGTAAATTCTGTGAGTACATAATTCAGAAGAAATACCTCTCATGTCCGTGTAATCCCAGGCAAATGCCTCCTTATATTCGTGTAATAACTTCATTAACTGCTGTGTTTCAGCATCTGTTAGATCAGGATTTATGTTTAATGTCTTACCGGGTTCAATTTCAACTGTTATGCTCTTAGATGGGATCGTGGTTAAAGTTTGAGATGAATCTTCAGGTTCAATCTTTTCTTGTATATCAGTTTCAAAAATTGCAGTTAATTGATTGTGTGTTTCAGCAATAACAGAAGAAGGTTCACAAATAAAATTATTGATTATTTCATCCTCTGTATTGTCTTTAAGAGTTAAAGCTTGTCCTATAGTTAGAATCGGCTGAACAACATTATCATCATAATCCATCCATATAGAATCTTCATTATTAACTACTGGCGTAGCGTGAGGATAAAGAGTTAATTGTTTTGTTTCATAACCATTAGAAATTGTCATTGAACCAGATCTGCAACTAATAAATGCATCAGCTGTGGCCAACCATGGCCTTCCTAGAATTAAGGGATGTCCCCCCAGCTTTGTTTTAGTTTGCAATACAACAAAATCAGCTGGATATTTCCAGGATTCAACTGAAATGAGCAGGTCTTCAACAACCCCTTCTGGCTTGATTGTGGAACGGTCAGCTAACTCTAAAATGGTGGGTGTATCTCTGATTGTGTTATTCAGCTGTAACAATTGTGAAGTTTCCAGAGTCATTATATTAATTGCTGCACCTAAGTCTACCAAAACTCGGGGAATTACCGCTTTACCAATCTGAACTGTGACAGTAGGATGGCCAGGATCTCCATATTTTACAGGAGGGGCTTTTCCAGACATTAATGCAGACAAGTCTCCCATCACATGTACTGTAAGGGGGTCCTTGGTTTTCCTACCAGGTTTCTTAAGACAAATATCCCTTAATGTTTTGGCATAAATTGGTACATCTCTTAATGCTTGTAAAAGTGGAATTTTAATATACAAATTTTGCAATTCCCCCATAAAATTAAAAGCAGGTGTTTCAGCTGTTTTGGTTAAAACCAAACGCTCGGGGAATGGTGGTTCTGTTAATTCAATATTTTTGTTAGGAGGTGGTTGAGCTTCTTTTTGCTTTTCGGTTTCATTTTTATCTGAATCAGTTATATCATCAATAATAGGCTCTACTACTCTTCCAGATCTCAAGTGAATATCATTACATTGCATAGTAGGAAATATAGACTGATTCTGAATATCAATGACTTGCACAGCTTTATTATTGGGGTTAGGATTTGGTTGCGCAGGTAGTTGGGGTCTCATTTGGTTGTTTGGTGGGGCATTTGATGGCAGAGAGAGTGATTGTTGGAATTGAGGCATTTGATTTGGGTATGGGAGTGACTGACTATTCCAACTTGGGTTCCAAGGATTGAAAGGAGGTGGTTGCTGTGGAGGCCAAGGAGTCCACATTGAAGGATCAACAAAGGGAGGGTTTTGCATTTGCATGGGTGGGAAATTCATTTGACTGAAAAGTGGATATTGCATTTGGTTGAAGGGGGGGTAGCTTGTTTGGCCAAAAGCAGAATAATTGTTCCAACGATTAAATGGCATACCAGAGTTCGTACCTTGCCCTTTAGGTTGCCATTGTCTTCTTTGAGTTAGCAGGTAGACTGCTTCAGCTTCTTCCTCTGTTGGCTGCATCGCTGCTTTTATCCCTGGTAGAGATGGACACTGTTCTGTCTCATGATCTTTCTCACAAAGGGTGCAAACTGGTACTTTATCTCTTGGACACTCCCTTAGTGGATGTTTATCTCTACATTTCGGGCAATAGACAGCCAGAGTTGCTTCTGCCTCAGCCTGCTTCTTCTTAACCTGCAAAGTGTCAATCTGCGAAGCAAAAGAACTTAGCATTTCGGTTTTAAATTCTTCAAGCAAATTACCTATCTCTGCTCTTGTTGCTCCTCCATTGGCTGATTTCTGTACCCTTGAATAGGTGGAATCTCTTATTCTATTTCTTGCAGCTCCCCTAGAACACCTTTTAGCAAGTTCACAAATCTCATCATATGATTCCTTAGATATATCTCCCTTAGCAAGCATATTTAACATATTTAAACAATCATCCCTTAAACCTCTAAGTAATATTGTTTTACGAATTTCCTTACTTATATCTGGATGATCGGATCTCTGTATGTTGTATTGCAATCTTTCGATGTAGTCCTCCAGGCTTTCATCCGATTTTTGTGCCATATTGAATAATTCATCCTTCTTCTCTCTCGTCCGGCAGTAGTCTTGATATTTAAGCAGAAATTTTTGTTTCATTTGCTCCCATGTTGTGATTACCTGACTTCCAAGGCTCATGAACCATCTCAAGGCATTCCCTTTCAAGGTGGCTGGAAACAGTTTTAATTTTTGAGCACTAGTAACATAATCATAACTTCTGCATAAAATATCAAATTCAAAAAGAAACTCATCAGGATCCTCAGTAGATAAACCATGAAAGTTAGGTAGGGCAGACAGTGGGATGTTTTTCATTGTTCCTGCAGGAAGATCACTGATGGGAAATCCCAAGGTAGAAAGGGAATTTTCATCCCTTCTTTCTTCTTCAGGACCTGTACGTCCTCCTCCAAAGAGGAATGCATCATTATTATCTTCCATTGTTGGCCCTCCTACTGCGCTTTCTCGATCGTCAGAATCCTCTATTGGTTCTTCAATGTTTTCCACCGGTTGTCCAGCACTTTCTACTATTTCCTCAATGTGTTCTACTGATCTGTTAATACTTCCTTCTGACTCTTCAGTGCTGACTACTGGTTCCTCTGTATTTTCAGGTCCCACAACTTCCTCTGTTCTATAATCTGACTGAGGAAAACGCTGAAATTTTGATTTCCGAGAACTCAACCTTTGTGATGATTCAGCCCTTGATACAATCTCGTCAATAAACGTTTTTCGTCCTCCCCAGCCTTTGCCACCTGCGCGGTTATTTTTCTTCTGGTTTCCTCGTCCTCTCATGCAATCTGCACATTAAAAGAAAACAAATGAATGCTTGTTGAAATCTATAATTACCTTCCCCGGCAACGGCGCCAAAATGTTGGTCGCTCTAATTGTTTTCACAATTCGAGCTCCACATAAATTGTCAACCCGAGAAGGTCTTTTTATTCCAAAGGTAATAGCGCACTGGATATGCTCAATTTCAAAAGCAGCTCAATGTTGTAGTAAAAGAAAGTCACACACATCTGTTTAAATTCATCACTCTATCAATTCACAGTCTACTTAATTAAAGCTGAAGTCAATTAACTTATAGCAGACACGATTTCTCTGTTACAGCAAAGGGAAATAAATTTATAAGGAAAGAAATCATTCAACCATAGCAGGAACAAGACCCTATTCCTTGGTGGGAACTTCAGCACCTGCTGCCTGGCACTAATCACACTGTAAAAGAAGTAACCTCAAGAGGTCAAGACCCTATTCCCAGGAACAGGAATCTTCAGCACTTGGCCTCTTGTTTCTAATCACACTGCAAGTAAAAGAAAGCAATCAATGGGAGCAAGACCCTATCCCTCTGTGCGGGGATCTTCAGCACATGCTCTCATCATCCACTCGTGCATTCAATACATGTAGCGCTAAGAAACAGAGTATCACAAACCATGTAACTAGTGTTTCAGCAACAGAATTAAAGACAATGCAAATACATAAGAAATAAACAGCTACAGGAATAAAGGGGTGAATCTTGTGAGGAAGGCGGGCCCTTTCCTTCTCACAAGATTCCCCAAGAGAAAGAATTAAACTGGAACGCTCAAAACAAGTCTTTATTCATCTGTCAAGAAACTGATACATTACAAAAAGGAGATTAGCTCCTGTCTCACACAATGTTGTTCTATGAATTACAGTTCGATCCCCTCTAATGATGATGTCTCCTCTTTTTAAAGAGGAGACATCATTTACAATTTTACACAAAAGCGAAGATCTCGATTCTGTTCGAAACAAAACTATTCTGTTCTTTCTTAAAAAGAGATACTGTTAAAACCGAGACAACAGAAATGCTATCTTCAAGATAATCCAGGTAACCGTATCTTCGGGCTGCTGCTATTATCCACAAAAAGTTCTTCCAGAATCGCAAATTACGCATAACGGGATTTGCGTGCTTGACGGCTGTTTCAGCAACTGAGTTAGCTGTTTCAGCATCGGGACCAGCTGTTTCAGCAACGGGACCAGCTGTTTCAGCAACGAAGTCAGCTGTTTCAGCAACGAAGTCAGCTGTTTCAGCAACGGCCGCTCGTTCCCAACAAGACATATAACTTATCTGCGATCTTTGACTTGTGTTAGCAACAATGCACTTCAATAATTGATAAAATATAAGAGTATTATGGAATTAAATGTAAGACAGATTAACCATATAATAAAGAAGAGGTTTCTGTATACCTTGGGATAAAGTGAATGATAAAGACATTGAGGTTCATGGTTTTAAGAGTAAAGTGATGTCAAAATATATAGCAAAAATGGTACATAGTGGAGTCCTAACATATAGGTTACAACTAGAATCACCAATGGCACTGATAGGCAGTAGTGGAGACAAGGATTTGAATGAAATATGGCACATAAGAATGGTACATTTGCACCATGGGTCTCTGATAATTCTCAGGAAAACTGTAACAGGAGTTCCAGATCTTAGTACAGACCAAGATGATGTATGTAGTGTTGGGTTGTGTTATGTTCTTTCCACGTAGTTAATAGGGGGTTTGAAGGGCACCCGTAACCCCACTTTATGGGGTCTGGGGTAGCGCCCCGGAAAATTTTGGTTTTGGACCATATGTTAGGTTGGGCAGACCCATCTATGGTTTTGTGCATGATTTTCGCACATGTTTTTTGGACGCGATGGTTTTCGGTCCATGGTATTAGATGCTTCGGCATGTATAAATATGTATTGTAACATTGAAAGGAACATAATGAAAAATCAAGCTAGTAGTCCCGGTTTTTGGATCCAGGGAAAAATCTCTGTGCATATGTGTTTTATGGGTTATGCTCTCGCATTGTTTATTTTCTTTGTTTAAGAATTCGTATGCAGGTAATTTCTGTACAGGGTTAAACCTACATTTGGTATCAGAGCTGTTTTGGCTTCAAGGGGACACCTTTGTTGTTGAGGGGTTTCGCTCGGGCCTGTGGTAGACCCTGTTCAGTGCGAGATCTGCGAGATCGATTCTGGTGGTGAAAGAAGATGGCGAGCAGTGGAAAGATAGAGATTGAGAAGTTCAATGGTCAGAATTTTGAGTTGTGGAAACTCAAGATGGGGGATCTGTTGGTGGATAAAGATCAGTGGATCGCGGTAGATCCGGGTACTAAACCATCGGGAGTGACCGATGAAGAATGGAAGAAGTTGGATCAGAAGGCAAAGAGCACAATACGATTGTGTGTCTCGGATTTAGTATTGCTGAATGTATCAGGGGAAGCTACGGCAAAGGCTTTGTGGGTCAAGTTAGGTACTTTGTACCAATCTAAGTCTCTGGTGAATAAATTGTTCCTGCAGAAAAAGTTGTATAACCTGAGGATGAAAGATGGAGACTCAGTGACAGAGCATCTAAATGCGTTTAATACTGTGTTAAGTCAGTTATTATCTGTTGATATTAAAATCTCAGATGAAGATAAGTGCATCAGTCTGTTGTGTTCTCTACCAGATTCGTGGGATAGTCTGGTTATTGCAATAGGTAGCAATGCAACTGCTTTGCAGTTTGATGAAATAGTCTCAGCCTTGCTGACGGAGGAAATGAGACGGAAAAATATGGACAACCAGAATGGTGATGCCTTGCCTGTACGATGACGGTCCCAGAACAGAAACAAAAATAAGTCATCGAGTGGGAGATCTAAATCTAGAGGGATATCTAAATCTCCAGGAAAACCTACAAAGGTGGTGTGCTGGAAATGCGGAAAGGAAGGGCACTTCAGAAGGGATTGTAAATCTAAATCTCCTGATAAAGGAAAGGGATATGATGATGCTCCTTCTTCAGAGGTGAAAACCACCTCAAATGAAGGTGGGGATGTCTACTTGGCTTCTTCAAGTACACATGTAGATCATGAGGCATGGTTGATTGACTCAGGTGCATCCTTTCACTTCACTCCCCATAGAGAGTGGTTCTGCGAGTATGAGAAATACGATGGTGGTGATGTCTTCTTAGGAGATGATAGGAAGGCTAGAATCATTGGTCGGGGAAGAGTAAAGTTGAAGTTGCAAGGTGGAAGGGTTAGAACACTTCCGGGTGTTCTACATATTCCTGCATTGGCCAGAAATCTGATTTCTGTAAGCAAGTTGGATGATGCAGGTGTAAAGACGGTGTTCGAGAAAGATACCTGCAAGATGGTTCGAGGAGCACTGATATTAATGCGGGGAGTTCGGATTGGAACTCTGTACAAGCTGCAAGGTAGCACTGTTGTTGATGGGTGCAATAGTTCTATGGTTCCTGAAAATGGAGTAGAGAATCTAGTGGTCTCTGGAGAGAAGACCATGTTGTGGCATCAAAGGCTTGGACATATTGGAGAGAAGGACCTTCGAATACTTCATGGTAAAGGTATGGTAGAAGGTATGAATAATAGCTCTCTGGATTTTGATTTCTGTGAAAATTGTGTATATGGGAAGCAGAATCGGGTGAGTTTCCCCTCTGGTGGTAAGAGGACGAAACATATATTAGAGCTTGTGCACAGTGATGTGTTTGGACCTGTGAAGGTTCCATCACTGGGTAAGTCTGTGTACTATGTATCATTCATAGATGACTTCTCAAGGAGTACATGGATATATTTTCTTAAGAAGAAATCTGAAGTCTTTGACAGGTTTAAAGAATTTAAGGCTCTGGTGGAAAATCAGACAGATAAGAAGATAAAGGTGTTGAGGACAGATAATGGTGGAGAATTTTGCAGCAAGGAATTTGAAGAATTTTGTAAGAAGTGTGGTATAGCACGTCAAAAGACTACTCCATATACACCTCAGCAAAATGGAGTCGCAGAAAGAATGAACAAGATGTTGATGGAAAGGGCAAGAAGCATGCTCAGTGGTGCCGGGTTAGGACAGGAATTCTAGGCAGAGGCGGTGGATACTGCATGTTACCTGATCAACAGATCACCTTCATCAGTGTTGGAGGATAAGACTCCACAAGAAGTATGGACTGGTAAGAAACCCTCTCTTTCACATCTAAGGGTATTTGGATGTGATGCATATGTACATGTTCCAAAGGAGAAACGAACCAAGTTGGATAGTAAATCTGAAAAGTGCATCTTTATTGGGTATAAGGATGGTTTAAAGGGTTATAAGCTTTGCAACCCAGTCACACAGAAGGTTGTGTACAGCCGAGATGTGTTGTTTAGAGAGGTAAAAGATGTTATTCAACATGAAGTCCAACCAAAGGAACCTGAGAAGATAGAGTTTGAGCCAAAGGAGGAAGAATCAGACTCTGCAGCAGAGGAGGAATCAGAAGATGAAGAGCCACAAACTCCGGCTGTGAGAAGATCAGTTCGAGAAAGAAGGTAGCCAGAAAGGTATAGTCCATCTGCTTTCAGTTCAAATTTTTCTTTGTCTGTTACTGATAATGATCCCTGAACTGTGAAGGAAGCAGTGGATTCAGAGGATGGAAAACTCTGGAAAGAGGCCATGGTCGATGAAATGGCATCTTTGCACAAAAATGAGGCTTGGGATCTGGTGGAGTTGCCGACTGGAAGGAAACCCATTGGCAGCAAATGGGTGTTCAAGAAGAAGACAAATGCAGAAGGAAAGGTGGAGAAATACAAAGCTAGATTGGTAGCAAAAGGTTTTTCCCAGGTGCCGGGAATTGATTTTGGTGATATTTTTTCTCCTGTTGCCAAGGTAACTTCTATTAGATTACTTTTATCTGTTGTTGCTGCTTTGGATTTTGAGGTAGAACAGATGGATGTGAAGACAACATTTCTTCACAGGGATTTGGAAGAGGAAATCTACATGAAGCAACCTGATGGCTTTGCGGTGAAGGGTAAGAAAGAACTAGTATGCAAGTTAAAGAAGTCTCTGTATGGGTTAAAACAGTCACCAAGGATGTGGTATCAGAAATTTGATACATTTATACAGGGACTTGGCTTCACCGGAAGCAAAGCAGATCATTGTGTGTATTTTAAATTAATTGGTGACCGTATTATTTATCTGGTCTTGTATGTGGATGATATGTTGCTGGTTGGAAATGACAAAGAAATTATCCAGGATTTGAAGACCCAATTGTCCTCCAAATTCGACATGAAAGATCTTGGTGCTGCAAACTATATTTTGGGCATGGAAATTAAAAGAGATCGGTCAAAGAGGAAGCTCTGGTTAAACTAGAGGAAGTATGTCGAGACAATACTCCAGAGGTTTAATATGCAGGATAGTAAACCAGTGAAGGTTCCTATTCCTGTAGGTGTGAGGTTATCTGCTGAACAGTGTCCCAAGACACAAGAAGAGGAAGAGGACATGTCCCGTGTTCCATATGCAAGTGCAGTGGGTAGCCTAATGTATGTAATGGTATGTACTAGACCAGACATTGCACATGTAGTGGGAGTATTGAGCAGGTTTATTTCAAAACCTGGGAAGGAGCACTGGACAGCAGTGAACCGGGTTTTCAGGTATTTGCGTGGCACTAGTGATTATGGTTTGTGCTACCAAGGAAGACCAGGATTGGACAGAGTGTTGGATATTCATGGCTTTGTTGATGCAGACTGGGTTGGAGATCTGGATCAGAGAAGATCTACAAGTGGGTATGTGTTTAACCTATTTGGAGGTGCAGTCAGTTGGATGAGTAAGAAACAATCTGTAGTGGCACTATCAACTACAGAGGCAGAATACATGGCAGCCACTCATGCAAGCAAGGAAGCAGTTTGGCTGCAGAGATTGTGTTCAAGTATGGGGTTAGTACAGGGAGCTATAAGAATAGACTGTGACAGCCAAAGTGAAATTTTCTTGGCAAAGAACCCTGCTTATCATTCAAAGACAAAGCACATGGATGTTCAATATCACTTTGTGAGGGATATGATAGGAGACAGAAAGGTGTTGTTGGTAAAGGTGGACACTTTGAAGAATACTGCAGATGCATTGACAAAATCTGTGAGCTCTGAGAAGTTCTCTTGGTGTGGAGAAGCAATGGGAATCTCAGGGCTGAAAAAATGACTAAGCTCTCCTGTGGCCCCCTGTGGAAAGAAAACAACAAGTGGGAGATTGTTGGGTTGTGTTATATTCTTTCCACGTAGTTAATAGGGGATCTGAAGGGCACCCGTAACCCCACTTTATGGGGTCCGGGGCAGCGCCCCGGAAAATTTTGGTTTTGGACCATATGTTAGGTTGGGCGGACCCACCTATGGTTTTGTGCATGATTTTCGCACATGTTTTTTGGACGCGATGGTTTTCAGTCCATGGTATTGGACGCGATGGTTTTCGGTCCATGGTATTGGATGCTTCGGCATGTATAAATATGTTTTGTAACATTGAAAGGAACATAATGAAAAATCAAGCTGGTAGTCCCGGTTTTGGGATCCAGGGAAAAATCTCTGTGCATATGTGTTTTATGGGTTATGCTCTCGCATTGTTTATTTTCTTTGTTTAAGAATTTGTATGCAGGTAATTTATGTATAGGGTTAAAACCTACATGTATGTGTTTTAACAACAATCCTTGTACTTTTCACTATTGAATTTCTAAGGACTGTTATTCTTTCAATCATATCTATGTCCATGATATATATGAGGAATAGTGTAATAATGTTTGCTTGATTGCTTTGTTCAACTATTTGGGCTTAGTAATTATCATATGAAGAAATATCTTTGTTTACCAACAAGAGTCATCTATATGCCTGTTTGTGGATGAAGACCATCAAAATTTACGCTAAAAGCAGCAATTTCCCAGGAAAGATAGTTGTTTATAATTTTACTTTTAGATTAAATCATTCATCCATTATCATTATATATTAGAGAATTAATCATTTATCCATCCTATATACCAATTATTGGGAAACTGGTCCCATTATATCTAGTCGGAGCCAGCACACCAAACGGAAAAGGAGTTGCCTTTAAGGTCTGGACCGGGTGGTTATCCCCGATGTTGATGCAGCGATTTTCGAGGCATCAACATTTTTGGTGCTAGAAGGAGGGCATGAACTATGAATGGCAAGCAAACCTAAACCTATAACCCATTCTGAGAGTAAATCTCCCTCCACCTCACCTTGTACCTCCCGTTTGCATGCTGGAACTCCAGTATTCAAGCGAGAAGAAGAGGAATCAACTACCACTGCTCAAACTCACCATACTTCAGAACGATTAAGTCCTGAGTCCCCTGAAGTTCATTCTCTCATCCATAAACTTCAAGGCTTTTCGATTTCACAACAGAAATCTGAGGTATCTCAAGGCAGTGAGACTTCGCAATTCGATCTACCTCACCCTCGCACCAGACTTCAGAGCGGAAAGCTCGGTATCGAACCTACCGAGTTGCCTTTACCTAAAAGGAAAAGGAAAAAAAAGAATACTAAAAGATCTGACAGTGAAACATTCTCATCAACATCTTCCATCTCATCTTCCCTAGTGCGAAGTCAGCCATCCACTCCTTCATTACATATTGTTGTTCAACAAGGATCAGGAACTTCAACATCCAAACCTATACAATCCTCAATATCAACTCCTTCCCAAACATCTAGAATATCATCAAAAATATCATCCACTACTGGTTTCTCAATGGCTCAGAATCCATGGAATAGTCCTGGTGCGGTCACCATGCCTGCACCATTACACCCATTGCCTGATTTTCCTAAAAAATGGTTACCCAAGTTTAATCCAGATGCTGGAACACAAGCCGAAGAACATAGTAATAATTTCATGTTATCAGTTAATTTGAAAGGAGTGACAGAGGAAGATGTTGCCATTAGGCTTTTCCCTTATACTTTGCAAGGATCAGCTGGGTCTTGGTATTTTTCCCTGCCCTCTGGATCCATTACCAGTTGGAACATTTTCCAAGAACAGTTTCTTACTAAGTACGGCGATGATAGATCTTTAGCCACATTAATCAATGATCTCTCCAATCTTAGGATAGAGCCCAAAGAACCTATTAAGGAATTCAACTCACGATCTAATAAACTCTTGAATAATATTCCAATCGCCTCTAAACCAAGTGAGCAAATCAGAAGCGAATGGTATATAACTGCCCTACCCTCAAATATAGCTATTTTTGTAGATAGGGCTGTAAAACCAACTTTAGCTGAAAACATGAAAGAGGCGCTTGCTGTAGAGAAACGTATTATTGCTTTAGAAAAGAAAGCTGCTCTTGAAGATAGAAAATCCAAAAAAATTTCTTTCAAGGATGATTCAAAGAAGAAAACCCCTAAAGATCCATATGATATGGAAGGTTTACAAAAAGTCCTCAAGACTATGTCAAATGAAATGGTTGAAATCAAGAAGCAAGTAGCTGAAACCTCAACAAAAAGGCCATTTAGAAATTTTAAGAAACCTGAATCAAAACCACCAAATGTTATATCCAACGCAGATTCAGATCCTGAAGAAGAAGAAGAAGATGAAACAGTCTTGCCATCTGAGGAACCCGAAGAAGAGGAGACTGTCGAATGTCATGGGATGTGGGATTTTATTTTACCCACCTCCGATACAGAAAATGAACAAGAAGCTTTCCCTGTGACTACCAGGAGTAAAGGTACTCCTGAACCTGTCTAGAAAACTTCGAAGAAAAGGAATGCAGGTTCCACTACTACCAAAGAAAAGATTCCTACAAAGAAAGCTTCAGCGATACCATCCCAAAATCAACCATCATCTTCAAATCTACCTTCAACATCTAAGACATTGGTAGTATCAGATTCTATGGACTACAATATTATCGAAGATATGAAGAAGAATAAGGCGAATATTACTATGTTTGAACTTAGCAAACTCAAACATCAGCAAAAATTACTTCTTAAGGAGTTAAATGCTGTTCCTTCTTCACGTCTTCCTAATGTTGTATTGTCCAAAGATGCTACTGATTTAGGCCAACCACCTTTTGGTAGAGTGGAAGCTACTGATGCGGTCTTAATTGGGGATAGATCAAATTATCATACTTCTCCTTTCCTCTTAACCTATGAGATCTATAATAGAAACCTACACAACTCTTTGATTGACTCAGGGGCTTCCTCTAATATAATGCCAGCTTCAGTTTGTTTGAAACTGAACATTGAACCCCAAAATTATGCAATTCATATTGTACAGTTGGATAGAACTAAGGTCCAGGTTTTAGGAGAAATCAACTCAGTAACTATCAGGTTATCAACTGATCCTAGAGTGGTTCAAAGAATTGATATTTTGATCGCCGATATACCTGAGTTCTATGGATTGAATTTAAGTAGAGATTGGTCTGAAAAACTCCATGGTTATATTTCCACCGATTGGTCTCATATGTGGTTACCTTATAAAGGAAAACCAAATCAGATCAAGATTGATCGGGAGAAACACATGACCCATACAGTTACCGAGTTTGAACAAGAAAACCAACCAATATCATTCAATAACAATATTTTGGGGAATTATTCATCTGAATCATTCTTTGGCAATTTCACTGCCCAATCATCTCCTTTCCCAGTTAATAATTTCACATCTCAGATCGAAATTTTTTCACAAACAGATAGCTCAAGATGTGTTAATGTTGCTGAGGAAAATGTAAATAAAATTGTTGATAATTCTTTATTTTGGTCACTATATTTTGACGGGTCTAAATCTAGTGAAGGTTCAGGAGCAGGATGTATTTTAGTTAGTCCTCAGGGAGAAAAAACTATGTTATCATGCACATTGGAATTTGAATGCACAAGCAACACAACTGAATATGAGGCCCTAGTTCAAGGACTCTACAACGCAATTGGCCTCAAGGTTCAATATCTGAAAGTGTTTGGTGATTCAGAAATTGTTATTAAACAGGTTAGAAATTCAATTCATTTCCTTTCTGGTCATCTTAAACACTATCAGTCTCTGGTACAAGAACTCATCTCTCAATTTTTAGCATTCAATATTTCCCCCATCCCTAGGTCCCAGAATGCAGCAGCAGACCTGCTAGCTAATGTTGCTTCCAGACTCCTACCATCTGAAGATTACATCCCGGATAGATTTTTAGTAAAGTTAATTTTTAGACCATCAATTCCCGATAATGTCACCAATTAGAGAGTGTTCAATCATGATGAAGACATTTTAAGCTTCTTGACTTCTGACAAGTCTTACTATGACCAAATCATTGATGAAAGTGATCATGATCTTTAGATGAAAGAAAAACAAGAGGAAAACTCAATACCAAAACCAGTGGTCAAGCTTGAAGATCTTTATGATATTAAAGACAGGTTTAAACTGGTAACCAATTCAAAACTCCAGAGTTCCACTTTAAGATTTGAATTGATAAACCTAGGTACTGAGGAGAACCCTCAGAACATCAATTTGGGACTAGGACTTTCTTTTGAAGAAATAACATAATTCATTAGGTTGTTAACAAAAAACAAATATGTCTTCACTTGGAACTATGATGATTTGAAAACATACGATGCATCAATCATTCAACATACCATTCCAATGCTTTCTGAACAAAAACCAGTGCAACAGAAGTTAAGAAAGATTCATCCTAACCTAGAGATTCAAATAAAGGTTGAATTAAATAAACTCTTGAAGGCTAAGATAATTTTTCCTATGAGACATTGAAACTGGGTCTCCAATATGGTGCCTGTTAGAAAGAAAAATGGCGATATCAGGATTTGCATTGATTTCAGAAATCTTAATAAGGCAAGCCAAAAGGATAACTTCCATTTACCTACTATGGAGCAGACATTACATTCGGTAGCTGGTTCAGAAGTAATGTCATTTTTAGACGGTTTTTCAGGATATAACCAAATTCTGGTTCATCCTGATGACAGGCTTAAAACTACCTTCAGAACTAAGTGGGGAACTTATGCCTACCAAAAAATGCCTTTTGGACTCATTAATGCAGGAGCTACATTTCAGAGAGCCATGGACATAGCGTTCAAAGGATTGCTCAATAAATTAGTAGTCGTCTATTTAGATGATATTACTGTATTTTCCAAGAAAAGGTCTAATCGTTTACATGATTTAAAACAAATCTTTGAACGTTGTAGAAAGTATGGTATCTCTCTTAATCCAAAGAAGTCCTTTTTTGCCCTTAACCAAGGAAAACTTTTAGGCTTCATTGTTTCAAAAGACGGTATCTTTATTGATCCAGACAGAATTAAAGAGATTTCTGAAATTCCATTCCCTCATAATAAAAAATTCATGCAGTCATTTTTGGGTCAAATTAACTTTGTTAAAAGGTTCGTTCCAGATTTTTCCCAGATAATTTTACCATTGCAAATGATGATTAAGAAAAATTCGGTGTTTAAATGGGGATCTTCAGAAAAGGAGGCATTTGATTCCATTAAACAATCAATAATTAATGCCCCTGCTTTAAGAACTCCCATTTTCTCTAATCATTTCATATTATATACCCTCGCATCCGCTTCATCATATGCAGTAGTGTTGACTCAAATTAATGATCAAATCTTAGAAGCACCCATTTCGTTTTACAGCTCAAATCTTCAAGGTGCTGAACTAAATTATTCAGAAGTTGAAAAACAAGCCTTTGATGTGTACAAATCCATAAAACACTACAAGCCCTTCCTCTTAAAATCTCATACAAAAGTTACAGTTCCCTTTTCAGCAGTAAGACAATTACTAGTTCAAAGGGAATTAGGAGAAAAGAGAGCGAATTGGGTCACAGTGTTACAAGAATATGACTTGGAAATCAAGCCAGCAAATATTGTCAAAGGCCAAGGTTTTTGCAGGTTGTTAGCAGGAGCATCCAACATTCAAGAACCTGAAAGTATAGATGATACTAAAGAAATCAATCAGATAAGTACCACAGGTCCTAAATCACAATATACAGATATGATTTTCTATTTAAAAAATGGGTACGCTCCTTCCAACCTCTCCTATAATAAAAAAACGTGCCATTAGATTGAAAGAAAAAAACTTCACAATTGTAGATGATGTATTGTTTAAGTGAAATTATGCTTCAATTTTATTAAGATGCTTAGAAAAACCTGAAGCACAAAAAGTTTTGCAGGAACTTCACGATGGACAAGTAGGAGGACGTTTTGGAGTTGACACCACAGCTCACAAAATCATTCATGTTGGGTATTATTGGCCCACCTTGTTCAGAGATATTCATGAATATGTAAGGAAATGCCAAATTTGTCAAACATCCAGTGGAAGACAAAGAAAGCCAGCTTTCCCTTTGCAACCAGTCAACATTGAGCAACCTTTTGAGCAACGGGGATTAGACATCATTGGAGAAATCACTCCACATTCATCCAAACAACATAAGTATATCCTTACTGCCATTGATTATTTTACTAAGTGGGTTGAAGAAATTCCTTTAAAGACAACCAAATTTGAGGCAATTATGGAATTCATAGACCAATTCATTATTACCAGGTTTGGTGTCCCGAACGCTTTTTTTTTATAATGCATCTTATTTCTCTGGAAATTCTATGTTTGAGTTTGCTATCAAAAGAGGATTTAAATTGAGGTATTCTGCAAATTACTATCCCCAGGGAAATGGTTTGGCAGAATCCACCAATAAAAATCTTATTAGAATTATTAAGCGAACTATTGAACAGAATCATAAAAACTGGCATAAATCTTTGATATTTGCACTGTGGGCTGATAGAATAACTCAAAAAGCCTCTATCGGCACTTCTCCATTCAATCTAGTTTATGGAAAGGAATTTGTCATACCAGCTAACTTAGTGCTTCAATCCTTAGCTTTAGTGCAGTTTATTGAAGAAAGTCCCTCATCTTCTATTCAATTAAGACACGATCAAATTTTGAAACTAGAAGAAGAAAGGGAAAAATCCAGAATTATACATGCAAAACATCAGCAAATTATCAAGTCATCATTTGATACAACTTCAACCAGTTCAAAACAATTACAAATTGGTGATCTAGTTTTGAAATGGGACAAAGCCCATGAGGATAAAGGAAAACACACAAAGTTCCAAAAAATGTGGCTCAGACCATTTCAAATCAATGAGAAGATAGGCCCTTCTACTTTCATACTACAAGATCTATCAGGAAAGAGATATTCTCTTCATGTTAACGGCCTTATCTTGAAAAAATTCTCCAATTGAGAAGGTAACCCCTTCTCCCTTTGTAAATATTCAATTTTCAGCTAAATTTTTGTACATAGCTTAGATTTTTAGGATTTTGGAAAAATAAAGTTAGCCTTCCATTGGTCTTTACTATATTGAAAAAGTTTCTCAAAAGAAACAGTTATGATATTTGCTTTTAAAATGGAAGCCTTAAACGAAAGGAAGATTTCTAGGAAATTAGGTATATTTAGATTCTGAAACCCCATTTTATTTTTTTAAACTCTTCTCAAAGATTAGAAGTACTGTAAACCATTTTAATGTTTTTAAGCAGCCTAAAAACGATTATCCATACAAAACAAATACTGATTCAATCTTAGCATCTTCAACTCTTATCCTGTCATCCATCTTCTCTTAAGGAGAAAATTGTTCATCCCATTCATCAAGGGTTATAATTACTCAGAGTGTAATTCTAAAATATATTTGAGGTAAAAGATAAGAGGTCTTATTACAAGCCTGCTTACCATGATCATAGGGAAATAATTCAACTAACATTACCAATACTGCATATCAAAACAGGGTAATGGCTTATAATTATAAGACAGTGTTATAGACATTTTTGTGCCTTACAGCTCTAAGCATGAAATGTCCATAAACCAAGGGCTCCTAAGTCCCTAAAAGTGTTGTTCTAACCCTAAAGGAACAAGGTCAACAAATTATAGCTTCTCCCAGAAGTTCTCCACCAGAAACTGCTCAGAATAAGTCAAAATAGGATCATTTCAGCTGCTCCACTAGCCAAGTGCATTGCATAGCACCTAAGTCCACTAGCTAGGTGCATTGCAACGCACCTAAATGCACTACCAGGGTGCGTTGAGTAGGAAATGACAAGTGGCTGTGTCATTCCACGAGGTGGAGAGACAATGGAAGCTTCCAGAATCTTCTCCAATGACACTTGCCTCACTGAATTCGACCAAGGATGAGTAAGAGGCTTTCAGTCTCCAAGTGGAAGCAAGAACTGATAGAGAGAAGCCACTAATCAAATCATGAGCTGACTCATCCTCCTTGCATACATCTATATATGGATCCCTCATCCCAGAGATCCAGGGGGCTGGAATTTTGCACATTGTAAGGAATTGCTGTTGGTTTTGAGATACATATCAGAGAATTGGGTGATCTATGCTTTGTTGGGGGTGAAGAAGGGACTTCTTTGCTGGGAGGTTGATGTTGGGTCAGGAATCATCGGTTGTAACTCCTCCTGGATCTTCTTGAATATCAATAAAACTATTTGAGTTTCTTCTCCATGCTTGTGTTTCATTGATGCTTGTTACATTTGTATGGTTAACTTAAATCTGATCCTAAGTTATTTATGAATATAAACCCATGTTTTTGTATAGTTTCCTTCTTCCGTGATCTTACAGGTACTTGGTGAAGTTGGGCAAGTAAGGGAGTAGGTAGCTGGAAGCTGTCAAAGAGGAGAGAGATCGGATCGAAGGACTAGCGCAAGACACAGGTTGGTTCATCCTATTCCTCTTTGTTTATAGTTCATAAAGAAGAATACAAAAGTAGTTTTCTCTGTTTGTTTCTAAGGTAGTTGTCGCACCTTAGTGGGATAGAGTAGTTCTAAATAGACACTTTTCCCGATAACAAAATGGCGACTCCGCTGGGGATCGTGTCTAGTTAGTTTGTTTGTGTTTCTCTTGTTGTTTGTTTCATAAACTTAGAAGTAGCAATCGAACTGCATTTGCCATTAACAAATGCAAAGTAGACATCTGTTGCTTCAATCCATTCACTGGATCTGTTTATGATTTGAATAGCTGATTCATAAACTAACTGATTGCCCTTGTGATAGCTCTTAGACCCCCCCTTAGATCTACCTCTGATTGTGCATTACTGATTGCTTTTACTCGGCCAAAAACCAAAGATTAAACTGCAAACCGTGACCCAGAACTCAGATAGAATTCCCATTTCTGCCCCAGCGCAGGCTCTGTGAAGAGGTTCTGCATTTCAACACACTTCCCGAGAGGGTTACCTGCGCTGCAATGCAGTCTCTCTGTGTAACAGGTGCGTTGATCAGCCTAGCCTTGTGCAGCTGAGGTTCTTTGCTTCATTCTTTCCAGTTTTGTCTCTGATTTTTGCAGCCTGTGATCAGTATTTGACTGTTTCAAACCCCTTTTCCTTACTGATATTCCGCCTCAGTTGTACAAAAGAACTGTAGATTTTTTTATGTGTTTGTTGAGTCGTTTACAGTTTTCCATTGCAAAAGTAGAATAGTCGTACTGTCGTCCTTTGATTTAGATCTGTCGCAAGTGTCGACTTTGATCATAGGAGAAAGTTTATTTGCTGTTGATAGTCGATTATGCTTTTACTTTTTCCTTTGGTTTGAATTTGTGACTTTCTAGTGTCAAAACGAGTATTTATTTCAAAATCATAAAGTGTCGTAATCATCTCTACCTTTTGATTTCGAAAAGAAGCTTGTTTGTGTTTGTCGCTTAAAAGCAAATTCAGATTTGTACATCAACTTTCTTTTTAGGCATCAATATTAAGAAAGTGAAAAACAAATACATGTATGTGCATTTTCATATTGACAGTCTGTTTCGCTTGATTTAGGAAAAGTGCATTTACAATGTGCTCTTTGCTCTTTGCGAAAAGATTGTGTCTTTCTTTTCCCCTAGTAGCTAGGATTTTCATTGTTGAAAAGATATAAAAGTTTGTTTATCATCTTTAGATTGCATTTTAGGAATTACATCTACATCTCGTGGTGAACCCAAAAGGCAAACTTTGTTGAAAATAATACTGAGAGGGGGGGGGTGAATCAGTATTATCAAGCAATTTAATAAATCTTCCTTATTTGATCTTGAATTATTTTTGCATGTCAGTACCATAAAATAATGAGCATGAAAAACAGATAATCACACCAAAGAACACAAGATGTAAGGTGGAAACCCAATGTGGGTGAAAACCACCTGCTGCAATATGTCTCTATCTTCTTTCAATTTAGAAACTTCTTTTACAATGATTTTGTACTGGTGCAGTCCTTTACCAGTATGCAGGCTGCAACCTGCAGAGAGCTACAACTCTCTCTCTTTCTCGTTTTCCAGTCTACTCCTGGAAGGGAGCTACAACCCCCTACTTCCTTTCATAAAGCATCAGATGATCAAAAAGTACATAACAGATATAGACCACTACAGATATCAGATCAGTAATAACAGAAACAACCCAGAACACCTTATCAACAGAGAAATTCAGTCAACAGAACATCTTAAAACAAAGACGCAGTTTTTCTTTCTGTGGCCTGCGACCAGACGCCGTTAACTTTCTGCTACTCTGCGTCCACACGCAGATATCCTTCTGCTCCGCTGCGTGCCCACGCACTGTTCCTGTGACTGCTCTGCGTTCTGTTGCTTCAGGGACGCACCCAAAGATACTATCGCGCCGCGTCTTTCGCTACAGAGACGCACCTGAAAACATTATCGCGCCGCGTCCTTCTGCTTCAGAGACGCACCTGAACCTTGATCGCCCTGCGTCCCCACGCAGGTCTCTTTCTACTGTACTGCGTCTCGACGCACTTACCCTTTACAGTATCAGCGTCCCGGCGCACTTTCCCTTCACTGAACCTGCGACCCTTCAGATGTAAATGATATGAAGACTTCAGAACAGACCCAAACAGTCAGATCTACAGATCTGATCATGCGCCATAGAGATCACAGTCCATTAGAAGATTCGCCCTCTTAGATCTGGACTAGATCTCACCAAATAAGATATTCAACCCAAGACACTTGCACAATCCAAATGAACTCCTTTGCTTTATATAGGCAAGCTCCTCCCCAAAACATGGAACAATACCACGAGCCGACACCATAGAAACACAAAACCATCGGCTAGATACCACACAAGAAACCCCCACGTGCTTTTCTCTGCCTTGAAATGTGTGCACTGGGTAGACGCACCCCCTGAACGGCTGGCCGGCGTCCCTGGACGCGGGTTCTGCATGGTATACCTGTGGGGACGCACTTTCTGAACCGATTGCCTGCGTCCTTCTTAATTTTCAACAAACTGAGAGTCTTACCACTGGAGTTGCCATCAAGTACAACATCTGTAACATACAGTCATACCAGAAAACATAATGCCAACAATCTCCCCCTTTGGACTTGATGGCAACCTCACAAAATTCAGCTTCATTCTCCCCCTTTGACATCAAGGGCAAAGGGTATGCTCCCCCTAAGCTCATGCTCCCCCTGAATATGAACCAGATCTGCAGCAACGCACCACCATGAAAGAGATAGAGACATATTGCAGCTATTTCCAAGATCTCCTTCTCCATAATGCCAACAATGCATTATGTGCTCCCCCTGAGCCTGTACCACCAATAAGAAGAAGTTCAACAAGATGATGCATCAACAACCCCCAGCTTTTGCCTGAGGTATTCAAACGTGTCCCTGGGCAATGGTTTGGTAAGAATATCAGCAACTTGTTCCTTGGAAGGAACATACTCCAACTTGACTTTCTGTTCAAGCACTTGTTCCCGGAGAAAATGGTACTTGATTGGTATGTGCTTGGTTTTTGAATGCATAACCGGATTTTTTGAGATGCTGATTGCACTTGTGTTATCACATAAGATGGGGATAGGTGGTGTACAAGTGATTTGAAAATCCTGCAAAGTCTGCATCATCCAAAGGAGTTGAGTGCAACAAGATGCAGCAGCAACATATTCTGCTTCAGCTGTAGACAAGGCAATCGAACTCTGTTTCTTGCTGAACCAAGAGACCAGTCTGGAACCCATAAAGAACGCACCACCACTTGTGCTTTTCCTGTCATCCACGCTTCCGGCCCAATCTGCATCTGTATAAGCATGAAGAGTAAGATCTGTATCTCTAGGATACCATAAGCCATAATTTTGAGTCCCTTGAAGATATTTGAAAATTCTCTTTACTGCCTGAAGATGAGTCTCCTTCGGATTTGCCTGAAATCTTCCAACTATTCCAACTGCATGCATGATGTCCGGTCGGGTACCTGTCAAATATAGTAAACTTCCAATCATAGATCTGTAGGTTGGTTGATGTACTGCTGCAGATTCATCATTTGCACTGAGACTACATCCTGTGACCATGGGTGTACATACTGGTTTTGCATCTTCCATGCCATATTTCTTCAAAATCTGCTTGAGATACTTGGTTTGAGATAAAAAGATTCCTCCTTTCTTTTGTTGGATTTGCAAACCAAGGAAATATGTCAGTTCTCCTAGCAAGGACATTTCAAATTCTTTCTGCATGACCGAGGCAAAGCTTTGACTCATAGCTTCTTCATTGCTGCCAAAAATAATGTCATCTACATACACAACAAGTATTAGTAATTTGTCATTTTCAATTTTTATATACAGATTGCTATCTGCTGAACCTTTTGAGAAGCCTTGTTGATGAAGATATTTGTCCAACCGGTAGTACCAAGCCCTTGGAGCTTGTTTGAGACCATAGAGAGCCTTTTTCAATCGGCATACAAGATTTGGATCATTTCCAAGAATGAACCCATCTGGTTGTTCAATGTACACTTCTTCTTCCAAGTCTCCATTTAGAAAGGCTGATTTCACGTCCATTTGAAATACTTTGAAGTTTTGAAAACTTGAGAGAGCAAGGAACATTCGGATGGCCTCAAGTCTTGCAACAGGAGCAAAAGTTTCTTCAAAGTCTATTCCTTCTTGCTGCGCATACCCTTTACAAACAAGTCTGGCTTTGTTTCTAATTACTTCTCCATTTTCATTCAATTTATTTTTGAAGACCCATTTTGTTCCGATAACATTCTTATCCTTTGGTCTAGGAACCAGCTCCCAAGTGTTGTTCTTTTCGATTTGCTCAAGTTCTTCATCCATTGCTTTCACCCAACATTCATCTTTGCAGGCTTCTTTCACATTTTGTGGTTCAGTAGAGGAGAGTAATGCCAAATAGCTTGAAGCTTCTGCAACTGTTCTTCTTGTTTGTACACCTGCTTCTTTCTGCCCCACAATCTGAGATTCTGGATGATTCTTCTGAACATATCTGGATGGAGTTTTCTCTTCTATTCGTGTCTGCTCCTCTGGTTCTTCTTGAGGTTCTCCTTGGGGTTCTCCTTCTTCATCATTCTGTCTTTGAGGGTAGCCTTCATCTTCTTCTATATCTTCATGATGTACTTGCCTAGGAATATATCCCTTCTCATCAACCACTACATCAATGCTGTCAACAATTTTGCCAAGTCTTTTATTGTAGCATTTGTATGCTTTGCTATGTGGAGAATAGCCAAGAAGAATGCCTTCATCTGCTCTAGGTTCAAGTTTGCCAAGCTGCTCATCAGTATTCTTGATATAGCATTTGCTCCCAAAGATTTTGAAGTGCTTTACCGAAGGAGTTTTACCACTCCAGAGCTCATGAGGAGTTTGAGTGCTGTTCACCCGGACATTTGTCTTGTTGAGAATAATAACCGCAGCATGTGCAGCTTCACCCCAGAAAGTTGCGGAGTTCCTGATTCATCAAGCATAGCACGAGCCATTTGTTGGATTGTTCTGTTCATTCTTTCAACAACTCCATTTTGCTGAGGAGTTCTAGCTGTAGAGAATTCTCTCCTTATCCCATGTTCATCACAGAAATCGAAAAATTCATTTGAAGTAAATTCCCCACCTCTGTCGGATCTGAGGCACTTAATTTTGTGACCTGATTCATTTTCAACCAAGGATTTGAAGGTCTTGAATTTTTCGAATGCTTCATCTTTGTGCTTCATAAGTCCTAACCAGACAAACCTGGAGAAATCGTCAATAAATAATATCAAGTATTCCTCTCCTCTAGGTGTTCTTTTCCTAAATGGGCCACATGTATCTGTATGTACTAGCTCAAGAGGCATGCTAGCTGATCCCTCTTTCTCTGGAAAGTTAGTCCTGGTTTGTTTTCCAAACTGACATGATCTGCATATGGTGTTGTCAGGAATTTTGATATCTGGAAGATCGCGAACTGCCTGATATTTGCATGCTTTCCTTATTTGTGAGAAGCTTAGATGTCCCAACCTTCGATGCCATAACCAGTGCTCTTCATCCTTGCTAAGATAGCATTGTTGTTCTCCTTCTTCAAATATGTACAGATTATTTGGAGTTCTTTTGCCTTTGAGTACTGTTTTACCTGTATCAAGATCACGAACAAGACATCCATTCGATCTGAAAATAACCTCGGTTTTTTGATCACACATCTGGCTGACACTTAGTAGATTATGCTTCAATCCGTCAACATACAAAACATTTCCAGCCTTGACATTTTCTTTCAAAGGAGCAATACCTTTTCCTTTTATAGTTGCAGGAGTATCATTTCCAAAAGAAACTTTCTTTCCCTTTTCTAAAGTAGAATAAGATTCAAGTTTTTCTTTATCACCTGTCATATGTTTCGAACATCCACTGTCAATGTACCATAGATTTTCCTGTCCTTCTGCATAAAATGCTATCCCACATCTTTCTGTTTGAGGTTCCTTTATTCTCCATGTTTTGGTGCTTGTGGCTTGTTCCTTTTTCTCCTGAAACCTGCTCCTGCATTCAGAGTCTTCATGACCAAAATTATTGCAAATAGAACATTCAACTTCATTTTCAAGAACCGAAAAGTTGTTATAGGTCCTCTTTGTAATCCCTGTCATACTTCTTTGTTTTTGAGCTTCCCTAGTCATGATTGTTTTATATGCAACACATTGAGCTGCTTTGTGACCAAAGTTATGGCAAGAAAAGCATTGTCCATTGAAGAAGCTTCTGCGGTTATTGAATCTACCAGCCAACTGATTGTAATTTCTATTTTCATCTATTCTTGAACCAAACTGAGAAGATTTTACCTGTGGCTGGTTGTAGCTTTTGTTCACCCTTAGGATGGATTGTCCCTGATAGTTTCTGTTTGTAATTCGTCCCTGCTTTACCTGATTATCTTCATTGTTCTTCTGCTCATTTCTTCTTGCTGCATCAAGATAACTTTTTGAGGTGGATGCTTGAGAGGTTTCTCCATTATAGCCCAAACCTGTCTTGTTTAGAGGAGACCGCTGCACATTGATAATCTCATCCAAAGTTTCAGATCCTTTGACAAACTTAAGATTAATAGCTTTTGTTTTCTCAATTTCTTTTCTGAGACCAACAATTTCACCTTCTAGTTTTTCAAGATGTTTTTCCTTTTCATCAATTTGAAATTGCAAAGTATCAATGATCACATTCTTTTCTTCTATGCATCTCTTGAGTCTAGTAATTTCATCATAGAGATTATCCACATCTACAGCATCCTCATAATCATCATCTTCAAATGCCATTAACAACTTATATTTATTACCTTGTTCATCTTCATCACTGTTTGATAAGCCATCACTATCTTCATGGGTGTAGTAGCTTTTCTTATTTGCACTTTGTTTCCTGTTCCATCTAGCAGGTTCTTTTCCTTTATCCTTATAAGGACATTTTGCAGCATAATGACCTACTCTTCCACAAGCAAAGCATTTGAAAGGTAGCTTACCTCTGAACCTTCCAGAACCCCTTTGAAGATTTCTAACAAAATTTGATTCTTCTTCCTCTTCTTCTGGAACATGGCTTGCTTCATAGTAATCTTCTTTGCCTGATGCCTTAAAAGCAGCTTCCCTTCTGTCTGATGGACCTCCCTTTCTCATTTCATAAGCAGTTAGAATTCCATGTAGCTGAGACATAGTGAGAACACGGAGATTTTCCTTTTCTTCTATTGCAGATACTTTAGATTCAAACTTGGGGGATAATGATCTTAGAATCTTTTGAACTACTATAGTCTCTTTTATTTCTTCACCCAAATTTTTCATACAATTAACAATCTCATCTACCCGAAGAAAATAATTAGCCACACTTTCATCATTATACATCTTGAGAGTCTCATATTGAATCCTGAGAGTTTGAAGTTTAGCTTGTTTTACCTGTTCATCTCCTTCATAGCTAGTGATCATTTTGTCCCATATCTCTTTTGCTGATTTGAAGTGCATGACCTTCATGAATTCTGTTTGGGATATACTTCCTAATAGAGTACTGACTGCTTTTGCATTTGTTTCATACTGCTTTTTCTCAGCTGGATCTGTAGGAGTAGCTGAAGGAAAAGCATAGCCTGTTTCTACAATGTTCCAAACTTCTGTACCAAGAGATTGAAGATATGCAGTAACTCTTACCTTCCAATAATTGAAATTTGTCCCATCGAAAATAGGTGGCCTGATTGATGCTTCTTTCTCGTAGTTGCTCATGATGAACGATCTACCTTCAAGCGATCAAGCTTCTCTGAAGGACCTGCTCTGATACCAATTGTTGAAAATAATACTGAGAGGGAGGGGGGGTGAATCAGTATTATCAAGCAATTTAATAAATCTTCCTTATTTGATCTTGAATTATTTTTTCATGTCAGTACCATAAAATAATGAGCATGAAAAACAGATAATCACACCAAAGAACACAAGATGTAAGGTGGAAACCCAATGTGGGTGAAAACCACCTGCTGCAATATGTCTCTATCTTCTTTCAATTTAGAAACTTCTTTTACAATGATTTTGTACTGGTGCAGTCCTTTACCAGTACGCAGGCTGCAACCTGCAGAGAGCTACAACTCTCTCTCTTTCTCGTTTTCCAGTCTACTCCTGGAAGGGAGCTACAACCCCCTACTTCCTTTCATAAAGCATCAGATGATCAACAAGTACATAACAGATATAGACCACTACAGATATCAGATCAGTAATAACAGAAACAACCCAGAACACCTTATCAACAGAGAAATTCAGTCAACAGAACATCTTAAAACAAAGACGCAGTTTTTCTTTCTGTGGCCTGCGACCAGACGCCGTTAACTTTCTGCTACTCTGCGTCCACACGCAGATATCCTTCTGCTCCGCTGCATGCCCACGCACTGTTCCTGTGACTGCTCTGCATTCTGTTGCTTCAGGGACGCACCCAAAGATACTATCGCGCCGCGTCTTTCGCTACAGAGATGCACCTGAAAACATTATCGCGCCGCGTCCTTCTGCTTCAGAGACGCACCTGAACCTTGATCGCCCTGCGTCCCCACGCAGGTCTCTTTCTACTGTACTACGTCTCGACGCACTTACCCTTTACAGTATTAGCGTCCCGGCGCACTTTCCCTTCACTGAACCTGCGACCCTTCAGATGTAAATGATATGAAGACTTCAGAACAGACCCAAACAGTCAGATCTACAGATCTGATCATGCGCCATAGAGATCACAGTCCATTAGAAGATTCGCCCTCTTAGATCTGGACTAGATCTCACCAAATAAGATATTCAACCCAAGACACTTGCACAATCCAAATGAACTCCTTTGCTTTATATAGGCAAGCTCCTCCCCAAAACATGGAACAATACCACGAGCCGACACCATAGAAACACAAAACCATCGGCTAGATACCACACAAGAAACCCCCACGTGCTTTTCTCTGCCTTGAAATGTGTGCACTGGGTAGACGCACCCCCTGAACGGCTGGCCGGCGTCCCTGGACGCGGGTTCTGCATGGTATACCTGTGGGGACGCACTTTCTGAACCGATTGCCTGCGTCCTTCTTAATTTTCAACAAACTGAGAGTCTTACCACTGGAGTTGCCATCAAGTACAACATCTGTAACATACAGTCATACCAGAAAACATAATGCCAACAAACTTCATAAGAAATATCAACTTAAAATAAATTCAATGAACCTAACAACGCTTTGGAACTTAACGCACAACATTTAGAGGTCTAGGCTAGAGACGTATTCCGGCGTCGTAAAGCCTGGTAACTGTTGTCCTCACTGATGGTTGGGTGATTCCTCCACTTTGAGATGATAAGTGCCAGTACGGACTTATGCTCCCACGTACCATCGAGTATATATTGGGAGACCCCTATAGGCTTAAATCCTTTATCGATAGGAAGCCGTGTCGGTCACCCTACTGATCGCAATGCATCGAACACAGCATTCGGGAAGATTGACTGCCGTACCGTAAAAAGTATTCTGCAATTTTGCGATTGGTTTGGTACTCTCTCTACCTAGAGCTCCAGAGCAGTCCCTTTCATTCCTTTTCAGACTCCTTAACGGAAAAGGTCCATCTGAGCACTTGTCACTTCAGGCTCATTAAAAGTCGAAGGAGACTAGAGTCATCTTTTGTTTTTTCTCGACTCTTAAAAACTGAAAAAACAAGTTGTGTCAAAGCGTGTTAAAATTTATTTTAAATGGAATATTCATACCCTTTTCCTACGTTGATCTTGGGTTGAGAAAATGGAGCCTACTAACCAAGGAATTCCCCTTGGTGGAAATCCTAGTCCCTTCTCCTCTTGGGGAGATGTTGGTGCACGCCATATGGCCACATTGTCGCTTCCAGGACTGACAATTGGCTTGCCAGTATGGCTCTTCTCAACCAATGTCATTCAGAACACAACCATTCCTGAACAATCGAATCAGCAATTAGACGAGTCCAGAGTTGCCCACCAGCCTTCTACTTCCTCTAATTCTTCCTCTCCTCCTTCCTCTTCGCATAATGGAACTGGTAAAGCTAAAAGCCATGTTCCTAAGGAGAAGAAGGAAAAGAAGAAGAAAGAGAAGGAGAAGAAGGAGCCAAAGGCGAATGGGGGAAAACGAGTGTCGTCTAACGAAAATCCACACACTGCACCGACCAGGCCTAAATCGCCATGTGTCATTTTCAAAGGAGACCACTTTCACAGAGATTGTCCTTGCATCCCCCGGATACTAAGGGACTGGTCTCCTCGTTTGCACAACCCAGTGTCGTCAACCTCTGGTGATCATGTTGAAAGCACACCATCAACTAGTGAAAGTGAAGCCCCAAGACAAAAAGGGAAAGCTAGATTTCCTTGTAAACTGTGTGAAGGCAATCATGCCCTCCATCGTTGTCCCTTCTTAGACGAAGCTAAAAGAGTTTTGGATGATCATCCGGTTTCACCGTTACGACTTCCTCCTGGATATAAAAAACTCTTGCCGAGTCCGTCACTAGTTGAGAATCCAGCTGGCCCGCTCAGGTGGTCGGCTGAAGCGTCTATCAGTGAAGATAAACCAACTGAATCCATACTAGACGAAAGTCAAAGGGTCGAGGCGGCAGTTGACCCGGTCTTGCCTTCAGAGGTTTCGTCTTCAGATGATACAGTCACGGAAGAGAACAAGGATGACACCGTCCAAATTCTCTTCATAAACACAGACTCCGACGAACATGGGGGCAATCTAACCGTTCCTTTACCGCAAGAAGGAAGTTCGTCAGAGCCATACCCGGCCGTCTATTCGGTCCCACCTCCAAGCAACCTAGTTGTCTCCTTCGACTGGAATCAACTAGGCAGACCCTGCCTACCAGCAAGCATACCATTCCGAATTATCGTTCAAATATATAGAATGGTCATGGCTGGTACCATCATAGATGAGGGGGCCTCTGTGAGTATCCTTTCCTCTACTGCTTGGAAAGCACTTGGTTCGCCATCGCTTTTGCCTGAGATGAGAAATCTGACAGGCTTTGATAAAGGAACCAGTCGAAATTTAGGGATCGTTCCCAATGTGCCCATAACATTGAGAAGGAAGACAGTTCGCATGAACGTAATGGTAGTTCAAGGACCCTTGGATTATAACCTACTCCTTGGACGAGACTATATTTATTGCATGGGAGCGATTGTCTCCTCACTCTTTAGAGTAATGTGTTTTCCGCACGAAGGAAGAGTGGTCAAGCTCGTGGACCAGCTTTCATTTCCTGGATCACGCATAGCAAATAGTCATATACTGTCCCTAAATGGTCTTTTCATGCAAGAAATGTCTCAATCCCCAGTCCGTCCTCCCAATAAGCGCGAGTAATTTGGAGGGATATGACTGAAACCCAGGGGGCATGCATCCTGGTCTGCTTCGGCAGGAAAACTTCGGGTATAGAGTAGGTTTCCGCGGGAGAATATGACTAGTCTGTACCCCGTTCGTGATTGGAAGAGGGGTTATTCTAGAACAAGATTCTCTTGTCAAAGTTGTGTGTGTTGGCGAGCGCTGCCACTCACCTTTGTTTATCTCAGTAGACATCGCCAAAGAAATTTTTTGTTTGCGCCATGAATAGAACAATCTTTGGGTAGCCTGTAAGAGGTAGTACCCTTCCTGATAAAACGAATGTTTTGTCAGCTCGAATAGAGGGTGACCTTGAAACTCTGTTTTATACCTGGGAGCATGCAAACCTTTTGGAGTGCAATCGAAGAGCGATCATTTATCTGTTTTTTGGATTGGTCGTTTCCTAACTTGCGTAAAGAAAGGATGTGGGGAAAAACTCTAAAAATTGCCATTTTTATATGAGACATTCTTATCATATGACTGGATTAATGAGCAGTGTTACCACAGGGTTAAAGCTCTTTAAAAAATAAACCCGCCTCGAGTAGTGTTTACCGCGAGGTTCAAGCTCGTTAAAAAATAAACCCGGACCGAGCAAATGTTTCCACCCGCGTTTAATCTCGTTAAAAAATGAGCTATCCCCTGGTAAATAACCACCGTGAATATAGCATTTTCAGCCATTAAAGCCTTGGTCGTGTTTGCACCGTCACCTCCACTTTTCCATTGGCCGATCATTCACCTCCATTTGTTTGTTTACCCATTTTGAGGAACAGCTGCGAAGAGTGATTTCACTAGCCATCCTTGTGACACTGTCGTGATTGGAAAATTCCAAACCTTACCTGGAATCAGCTGCTACCCATTTTATCACTCGTTCCTCAAAAGACGAGTCTTATTTAAGCTCTTTTCAACTGACTCGTAAAATATGAAAAGATTGCCGAGTCCTTGGCCTTCCAGCTCGTTAAAGGGGCAAGAAGTGTTATCCCTCCTCTAGATTTTAATCTTTTTGGACCTGAGGGATTATTGCACAAAAAGATCGAGCGCTTGTTTTGTTCAGCTCGTTAAAGCTAATCGAAAATTCATCCCTTCTATATTGTTTTATACTTTTTCAGACTTAAGGGATTAGATGACGAAAAAGGAATTTTGGAGTTACCTTTACGTACCTTTTCAGACTCTCTAAAAATGAAAAGAACCGAGTTATCTTTGTCGTTAGACTCATTAAAAAGATTAATAGCGACAAACTTGTCTTTAGACGAGAACGAGTTTCACTATCGCTAGGCTCGTTAAAACATAGAGATGGGTTTTCCCGAAGGGAAAATTATAGAACAAGCATATGTTATCCTCCTCAAGCTTGACAAAAATAAAGAGGTACTGGTCAGCAATGACTGGGGAAAAATTGGGAAGAAAACTCAAAGAATCTTTATTGGTAGCAAGTCGCTCTTGAACATGACACTTCCACTCCGTGCCCGAGTCGGGTTGGGTTGTTTCATTCACCGGTCACATCGCCATGGTCTCGCCATACCATCGACATTTGGGGTTAATGCTACCAATCCATCACATAAGTGTCGCCGACATGTTCAAGAGAAGTCATCCAGAAAGGCCACCTGTGCCCCGCCCACTACCATACATTATACTCCATTCTTTCATGACCGCCACCCTGAACCATATATCATCAGATCGTTTTCACCTCCATCAAAATCATTTGCTCCGTTCCGTGTCATTGATGTGGGATTCATTAAGTCCCTCCTATGACAGATCACTTCTTGTCGACATCAGCTCATTATCCAAGAAGTTGATCTAGGAACACCCCATTCAGTACTTTGAAGCTTGCATGCCTCAATGGCAAGTTTCTCACTTCCGGCGACAGGTTTACATCAATGACCTTCGACCGAAAGATTTTGCGTGGTGTTCGATGCCAAGTCCTTTATTCACACCACGTGAATTGTACTGCAGTACCTTGAGGGTCATTATCATTATCGGTGATTCCTCTCGCGCTTGTTAATAGTTTACATCATTGACTGGTAATCAAGCGATGTCTTTCCATGTTCGACTTCAAAACATTTCTCACATGGATCGACTTGTACTTCGAGTGAAGATCGGACGAGATTGAAGACCCCGGATCTAGTTTCATCCATCCGGGCTGCGATATATATTCAGGAAAATAAAGACATTGAAATGTACAACATTGCAGCACAGATAATCATCCTACCAAAAGGATGATGGCTCTATCAGAATCATCAGTCTACCATCAGACGATTGTCTGTCCTATGTACATGAAAATGAATTTATAAAGCTGAGAATGGGAATGCCCACCTCAGCTAGATCATGAAAACAGTATGAAGATAATGTATTGTATTGTATCTTATTACAGGTCTCCTCCCAGCATTGAAAGAACTTCGGATCCTCCTAATAAAGCATTTCACCTGATAAACGGCCTCATACTTTAGGGGGCAACTGTTATAGACATTTTTGTGCCTTACAGCTCTAAGCATGAAATGTCCATAAACCAAGGGCTCCTAAGTCCCTAAAAGTGTTGTTCTAACTCCTAAAGGAACAAGGTCAACAAATTACAGCTTTTCCCAGAAGTTCTCCACCAGAAGCTGCTCAGAATAAGTCAAAACAGGATCATTTCAGCTGCTCCACTAGCCAAGTGCGTTGCATAGCACCTAAGTCCACTAGCTAGGTGAGTTGCAACGCACCTAAATGCACTACCAGGGTGCGTTGAACAGGAAATGACAAGTGGCAGTGTCATTCCACGAGGTGGAGAGACAATGGAAGCTTCCAGAATCTTCTCCAATGACACTTGCCTCACTGAATTCGACCAAGGATGAGTAAGAGGCTTTCAGTCTCCAAGTGGAAGCAAGAACTGACAGAGAGAAGCCACTAATCAAATCATGAGCTGACTCATCCTCCTTGCATACATCTATATATGGATCCCTCATCCTAGAGATCCAGGGGGCTGGAATTTTGCACATTGTAAGGAATTGTTGTTGGTTTTGAGATACATATCAGAGAATTGGGTGATCTATGCTTTGTTGGGGGTGAAGAAGGGACTTCTTTGCTGGGAGGTTGATGCTGGGTCAGGAATCATCGGTTGTAACTCCTCCTGGATCTTCTTGAATATCAATAAAACTATTTGAGTTTCTTCTCCATGCTTGTGTTTCATTGATGCTTATTACATTTGTATGGTTAACTTAAATCTGATCCTAAGTTATTTATGAATATAAACCCATGTTTTTGTATAGTTTCCTTCTTCCGTGATCTTACAGGTACTTGGTGAAGCTGGGCAAGTAAGGGAGTACGTAGCTGGAAGCTGTCAAAGAGGAGAGAGATTGGATCGAAGGACTAGCGCAAGACACAGGTTGGTTCATCCTATTCCTCTTTGTTTATAGTTCATAAAGAAGAATACAAAAGTAGTTTTCTCTATTTTTTTCTAAGGTAGTTGTCACACCTTAGTGGGATAGAGTAGTTCTAAATAGACACTTTTCCTGATAACAGACAGGGGGTCTCATCACGAGCCAGCTTGTTCAGTTAAATTACAACCAGTGAATGGCATTGTCAAATAGCTGGCTACCAAACCAGGACAATGGCTTTTTATCTTACAAAATAAAGAAAAGAAAAAAAAATGATACAAAAATATGAAAACATATTTCTGGATTCATTCTTTTTAATTATACTCTGAAATGGATGGGATAATGAACGATCAAATGGTTAAAAGGTATCCCTATCGAGACTATAGACATTTGCTGGCAGCAGAGGCTCTACCTATGACAAAGGAGTCATTATAAGGCTAAATTGGAAAAGTTTTTTTTTATCATTAGCAACCAATTAAGGCTAATTTGAAACATAGAATGTATTTAATTGTAATATGAGAAGAGGATAGCAGAAATAGTTATCATTACATTCAGAATTTATGTTTTCCTAGTTATATTAGAATTTTTTGCTCGGATAAGATTTTCAGATTTAAAAAGTTTAAGTATTTTAACTTTTCCCAGAGATAACTGTTTCTCCCAGTGAATCGCCAATTGTTGTGTTGTACAACAACCCCCCATTTCATAAAATTTTCTTTTAAAATCATAATATGAAATGGGTCCTTTTTAAACATATATGTGTGAATAAATTGGTATTAACTTATTATTAGAAAAAACCCTCATCAAAAGGTCCGACTGAAATATAATATCCCTTTTAAACAATGATAAAATAGGTCTTTTAAAAAAATCATAAAGCTTTTTATTATTACGATAAAGCGATCACAAGATCGCATATTGCAATAATAAGAGAAACATAAATAAAGGTCCATTGAATTACTCCGATCCGAAAAGGGAAATCGTTATCGGATATCGGGAAAAGGAAAAGCACATCGTATATAAGGCATCCCCCATTCCTCTGATGCGATAAAAGGTATCGCTATTAGCAATCGGCTATGGTAATCAATGCATTAACTGTAACACCTACAAATCCCCTGATGCGATAAGGCATATCGCCATCGGTGATCGGTGATTTCGCAATAGCGTAAGTAAATTGACCCGAGCCCTGCCCCGATTGCGATGCATTAAATCAAGGCGCGTGTTTCTAAGAATATTAAATATTGGCATGCATTATATCACCTTTGGTGATTGAACAATATTTTGGACTATTATTAAAACCCTACCTTTCACGTCGCCAATCATCAAATGCGATTAGCCGCCAAAAATCTAAGCCATGCCTGAATCAATTATTCACCATATAGATGTTATGATGGATATTTAAAAGCTCCCTTATCATGATTGACAGGTGAAGCGGCCAATTAATGAAGCAGTTATGCCGAGATTTTCCATTTAGATTCTATCTGCGGATTTCGTTATGATCTTTATTTACTTGCTAATAGATATAACTCTTTCATATTGGCTCATGTTATCTATTTCTCTGTATCACGCTGGTTTCCTTCCTTGTGCAGAATTCCGTCGAAGTATCAAGTTTTAAACAAATGGGAAAGAAATCTAAGAGATCCGCTGCGGCAACGACCCCTGCAGTAATAGTCCAGCCCACCAGTGACCCAGGACCCAACAAAAAGGGCCTAATTTCAGACAGATGTCTTAGCCTTGGAAATACAAGCTGGCAAAGCATCTATAATTTAATTTAGGCAGAAGAACTGGAGGAAGTGTCAGAAGAAGCTACTGCAGGCTCAACTAATAAATCAGACGCCTCCCTGAAATATTTGGCCGACTCATTTTTACACAGGATAGCAGCTCGGAAGAAAATTATTCCTTGCACTGATGTGGTCAGATGGGTGGTCGAACAAATTCCTGTTTCTTATAGGACGTTTTGCACAGTTGATGGAAGAGTTTTTGGTTCATTTCAGCTTGATGACTTGACGAAAATGTATCATTTGCCCGAACTTGAAAAGAAATACAACAAAGCCTTTCTGGAGAAATTCGCAAAGGAGAATGAGACGGAATCAGCCCCGATTAGACAATGGAGATAGAATCTCGCAAAGCACAAACATGAATCATCGGGTAAGTACTCTGTGGATTCCATGGCATCTCCTTAATGTTACGCTAGGGCAATGATGTGTAGGATATGGGGAATGCGTGATTAAGCAAAATTTACTATCGAAATGGTTCCTTTAATGGAAGTGGTTGTTAGCAGTTATGTCATGGATTGGGCGAATATATTGTCTGATAAATTAGCCTCTACAATTCTTGATTTTAGATTCAATTCACACAAAACCACCAGGACTATTCCCCCCTTCTATTACAGTGCTTATGTTATGGATATGCTTTGCTTTAATTCCGAAGGCCCGATACTTGGGTGGAGGTGGATGCCACAGGACCCTAAGCCAATCCACATCTATCATCAGATGTTATGGAAGGCACATTATAAAGACCACTTGTATCAAATCTGTAATGGTTTCATGTTGCCTATCTATTATGCCATTTTTGATAAGCCTGCCCCAAGGATTTCCGAGGAGGCAGAAGTTGACTTGACTGTTGTGGGGAGTTGGTTCGGGGAAGATAAATTCACATATATAAGGGTGTTTGGTAGCGCCACAAGACCCCATGTCCTCCCATTGTATGTACCTGATAAACTGTTGGCACGAGAGTTAGCTTACCAAATCACAACCGCTGGAACATCCAAAACTCTGAGGACTTCTAAAAAGCAGCTATGGCCCATATTCCCTTTGAGATGCGGTGTTTATACCATACTTGATTGGAAACATGCTGAGAAGGAGACATGAAAAATAAATATACTCAATCTTGCGACCATTCCTAACAGGCAATTCGATCCCCGGAAGGTTGCCTATAATGTACTTGAACATGCCAAACTTACTAAGTTTGACCATGAAAAATATGAATTTGACAATCTATGTTCTTCGGCAGAATCATTATCTCATGTTAAAACATTAGCAGGATGAAATATAATGATGAAGGACTGGTAGAATTCAATAGGCTCGGGGAAGAGAGGTTGCAAACTCTGCCTCTGGACTTATTGGCTACTACACCAACTACTAAGTCAAGCGAGCCTGAACAGAAGAGTATTGACAAGCCTCTTGCTACAGAGAAAATTCCCAAAAAGGGAAAAGAGCTAGAGAAAGGAAAAGAAAAGAAAACAGAGCAGGAGAAAGAAAATAATTGGGACAGTGAAGTTATTGATTCAGAGACTCAAATTGATCTCAAACTCCTCAAAGAGTGGCAACAATTTGACTCTATTATAAACAATCCCAAGACTTCACAAGGATTCGACACACCCCAAGTGACAGTCAGTCAAGAAACAACCACGACTATGGTTCCAAGTGAAGGGACCAGCTGCCTACCCAGTAGCAAAGATGCGGAAATAATTCCCAAAGATCCATTGGGTCCAGATTGTTTTGCAGATAGAATACATACCACCATTAGATGTCTTTTACAGTCCTAAACACAGGGCTGTGGTGAAAAGACAGAGGAAAAGGAGGAGACTTGATCAATCTTCCCTTTTGCCAGATCCAACAGAGATGGCTAATGTGGTGTGGAAGGAGGAATTGAACCCTTTCGATGACCTTACGAAACTCTCCCAGTATGCAGCAGCATATTCGACGCCACCATGGATAAAGCGTCAGAAGTGAGAAGTCTCCTTAAGGAAAAAGATCAAATGATTGGTTCGTTGCAGTCGCAGGTGTCTGAAGCACAGCGAAAAATAGAGCAATTGGAACAACAACTATCAACACAGCAATAGACAAATAGCCAATTAAATGAGCAATTGCTCAAAGAAAAATAGAGGATAGATTCGAGTGCAGTGCAGAAACAAAAGGAATTGTCTAAAGCATTGGCCAGATTAAAGGCGATGAATGAACAAATGAGCAAGACTAAGGATGAGCAAATCGCTCAACTGTCACAAGAAGTAGAAAAGTTCAGGAGCCTTCCTCAAGTAGCAGAGTTCAGAATAGAAGCTCTACAAATCAATAAGCCATTGATTACACAACTAAAACTACCATGTCGTAACATTTCTCTGGTTGAACCTCTTTGTGAGATTACTACATCAATAGTTGACAAATCAGTTGAAGCTAGGCAGGATTTAGAACAGGCCGATGAGACCTTAACCAGTTTTCTTGCTTGGCAAGACTCCAGTGAAGGAAAGGCTTCGGATTTGCCCAAAATTCTAGAGTCACACAAAGACATCCTGTTCCTAGAATGGCAGTCGCAACTAATGACGACAGAAAGAGAAACCTCAAAATGTCGGTTATCTACTAGCAATTTAACTGAATTTGTCAATGACACTCTTTATCTGTGTAATATGATTTCACAGTGTAATCCAGGTAAATTGACATCAGCCAAAGCCTTGGAACAAACATGCAAGCAGGAATTGGAAAAGAATGGAAGTCTAATCGCTGGCGTCCAAATTTTAACTTGGGATGCCTTTTGGTTTTTCTTAATAAAGCCATACAGTCAGAGGGCCGCACTCAAATGTTTAATTGATGCTATCAGTTGCATGATCCCCGAGAGCCAAGATGCCACATATTTAGCTCAACTAAATTCTCGCCTAAGTCGCCCTCTAGAGTTGCAACCGATGGTAGATATCTGTGAGCTCAAGCTAAAGGGAGATCATCCGAAACAATTAATCATGTTGCCGACTGAGGACAAGTCTATTTTGAGGAGATATTCATATCATAGTTGTACCAATTAAATAGCACTTTTATTTTGTAATTAGTTAGCTTAATTAGTATTTATAGGCCCTTTCATGCATTTGGAAAGGGTCCTTAGTTTTTGTATAAGCTGAAATCAGTAAGTGACAATATTGTGCTTCTAATCTATTTTTTATGAAGACTGGGCCAGTATTCTGAATTTTGATGAAGAAAGCTTTGATGACATGTGCACTATTGCCTTTTGTGGAAGTGTTTCTAAGTTAAAAGAAGGAATTTGAATGCGGTTGATATCGGGAGTGATTCAAATAACATATGGTACTATTATATATGCTCTTGCATCATTTTTTATGGGAATCGGCATTCTTTTAAATTTTGCTATCATTGAATATATGTATGTGTTTTAACAGCAATCCTTGTACTTTTCACTATTGAATGTTTAAGGACTGTTATTCTTCAATCATATCTATGTCCATGATATATATGAGGAATAGTGTAATAATGTTTGCTTGATTTCTTTGTTCAACTATTTGGGCTTAGTAATTATCATATGAAGAAATATCTTTATTTACCAACAAGAGTCATCTATATGCCTGTTTGTGGATGAAGACCATCAAAAGTTATGCTAAAAGCAACAATTTCCCGAGATAGGACAGTTGTTTATAATTTTATTTTTAGATTAAATAATTCATGCATTATCATTAGATATTAGAGAATCAATCAGTTATCCATCCTATATACCAATCATTGGGAAATTGGTCCCATTATATCCAGTCAGAGCCACCACACCAAATGAAAAAGAAGCTGCCTTTAAGGTCCGGACCGGGTGGTTATCCCCGATGTTGATGCAGTTATTTTCGAGGCATCAACAAGTTGGTAGATGTCTCCTCCAGCTAGCAAATGGAAGGTATCTAGAAGGTCTTCAGGGACTCCTTGGAGCAGAACCAGCTTCAGAGATTCGGGGTCAAGTATGCACCTGGCCCTTTTATAACTAAGTTGGAAGCTTTCTTCATAGTCTTCTAAAGACTCATCACTTCCCATGGTCATCCGAAAGATCTCTCCCTTCATTTCCTTTGACCCACAGTAGTCCCGATATTTGTTGTTAAAGGCTTGTTGCATCTGAGCCCAAGTTGTGATACTGTTTCTAGGTAACCCCATGAACTAGCATAATGCTGCATCCTTGAGGGTAGAGGGAAAGAGTTTCAACTTTTGCTCGTCTTCTGCATAGTCATAAGTTCGACAAAGGACAACAAACTCAAACAGGAAGGTATCAGGGTCTTCAGTGGTCAATCCATGGAAGTGAGGTAAGGCTAAGGGACTTATGTTTTTTATTTTCATGTCCCCGTTGGTCTCTCGGATGGGAAAGGCACCTTCTATTCTCTCCTCTTTTCCTATACCATTTCTGTGTTCAGCCATGGTCTCAAGAGGAATGTTTTCTTGCTCTTCTTCTGTTATAGGATCTTTGTATATCTTTGGAGGCTCACCTATAGGTTCTTCTAGATTACTGCCACCGAAGAAGAGAGAATGGTGACTCAGTGATGTGGTCGGGGTGTTGGGTAAGAATTTCCCTATATTGTCTCTGTTCCTATGAGGCATGAAATGGAATATTTTTGGTTGAGTTTTGGTGTTTTTTTCTGGTTGTACCTGCAAAACTGAAAGAGATTGAATTGCAAATAACTAAAATCTATCTTGCTGAAATGAAAATGCAAAATTGAAATGAAAGCAGGAAATGACTAATCTATGTTGTTGAAATGAAATTGCAAAAATGAAATGCTAAGCTACGCTTGCAGAATTGAAATTGCGGAATTGGAATGCTAATCTACGCTTGCAAAATTGAAATTGTAGAATTGAAATGCTAATCTATGAAAGCAGGAAATACCTAATCAATGCTTGATGAAATGAAATTAAAGCAGGAAATGTCTAATCTACTTTTACAGAAATGAAATTGCAGGATGGAAATGAAACAACTACTCTACGCTTGCTGAAATAAACTACTTAACAGAAGATTGAAGTAGAAAATATAAGAAAAGCAGCAATCACAAATACTCTGACGCTTCCCTGGCAATGGCGCCAAAAATATGGTGGGCGCCAGTATTGCAGCAATAATGTTGCAACTCCTGGGACTCCTTCCTTTACTTTTATCAACCCGGTAGTTTGTAACAAACTTGTAAGCGACGATGCTATATGCACAAGTACTAGCTCTTGTCGCAGGTTGTCACTGGATTAGCTGATACAAGTCCGCTAGGAGCTTAAGCCAACTTCTATGAGCTCTTAGAAGAAGCTTTTAACTGTGATGGACGAAAGCAACTAAAAGGAAGCTAATCTACTTGCAGAAAGAGGTTGAAAGCTGAAAGGAAATGCAAACCCTAGCAAACCCTAGTTTACTGACTACCCCTACTGGTGCAAAAAAAGAGGATGAAACTACAGAAAGGGATGCCATTGACTCTTGGGGAGGTAAAGTGCATGTGTCTAAGATAATTTTGCAGTGAAATCTGAAAAGGAACATCTTTTTTTATTTTTGAGTAATTTTGTAAAAATCATATGTGCATGTGCTTTAACTGTTTTTAGCTGTGCAGAGGTTGGTTGGCGAAAGGAAATGGGGTAGGTGCTTGCAAGAGGTTGGGAAGGTAAGAAGAGGGCCTAAGGGGTCCCTAACACCCTTCCAAAGAGTTTCACAGTGTTCAGACCTCGAAAAACCGCTCACGTGATCTTCTACAGGAAGTCTGCAGGGGTTCTACAGGATGTTCCGAAAGGAGATTTTGAAGGGTTGATGGTGGAAGAAAGGTGGAAAAGTGGAGATGGAGGTTGGATGAGGATGTGGAGGGGTCTAGCACCTGGCAAATGAAGCTGAGAAGTGATGAGGATGGTTCGATTTGTTCAAGGATGGATAGAGCAATGTTGCACAAGAATATGGAAATTAGGTCAAAGTGAGAAAATGTGGCAAAAGAAGGGCAAGAATCTGAGTTAGGGGATGGATCAGGTTGCACTGATGGAGGAAGGGTAGGTAGGGAGGTATCACAGGTTTTCTATGCACTATTTCTTGAAGCTGACCAAACAAATACCATGCAAACCAAATATCTAGCTATTCTAACCTACTTTGACCTAGGAACCAACAACCATGATGAACAAAAATTCATTGGTAGAAAATCATGTTAAAGCTATGAAAACCAAGCAAGAATGGATATAAGCATGTAATCGCAGCTGGTATCAACTTTTGCAACTGAGAAACTAACACTAGCAATTGCATGAAGAAGCAAGAACAGTGTTTTTGTGGCAGCAAGGACACCTTGGTCTCAGCTCATGGTCCTGAGGAGGGAGAGGTGATATCCAGGGTTGCTTGATGGCCTTTTTCAAAGATATTTTCTATTACCAACCTATCAAATCACTCTGAAACATGAAAAGATTTTTCAATCATCAAAAATGACCTAGGTAACCAAGCAAGAGTTTAATCTACTAGCATAAATTATTTTATGAAGACAGAAAAAACATATAATAGTACACAGAGGAAGACCTGGAACTTGGGTTGGGCCCAACCCCAAGAGCTATAGGCTCCTAAGAAGAATCTCATAGCTGATGTGAACTGAAAATGATTTGCATTGCTCAGAAAATAACCATGTCACAAAAAAATGTTTTACAGCAGAAGCTCCAAAATGAGTTGAAAGGCAGAGCAGCACTAAAGTGCAAAATACAAAATGTTCAAAATTAAACTACGAAGGCTAGAAGCCTTCCTACTTATGCACTATGAGGACATCCAACAGTCCTCCTTAATTCAAGGGGTTTGGTTGCTCAAAACTGCAAGTACTTAGCCACTTCACAAAAGATGCTCGGTTGCCCTTGTAAATCAACTTTGGTGGGCTTTTCAACTCCGAGTTGATGGTGGAGAACTTGAGGAAGGGCCATTTAGTGCAGGAGACACCCTTCCTACGAATCCTCAGCCTTGTTCCCTCATATTTGGTTGTCAAATTGCTCATAAATACTTGACCTTGGTTCAAAAGTTGTCCAAAAATCTGCAATAAACACGTATTAGCCTTCATGGTCAAGTGACTATTCTCATTCATCCAATTAACATAAATATACTCAAAAGCATGCATAAACTATGAAGAATGGTGGATTTATGGAGAATAATAGGCAAAATGAGCCTAATAAGTTACCCATTTTTGGGGCTCATCACTGTTAATGCAAGAATTTAACATTACAATTCAAGATCGACCGGGGAAAGAAAATCAAGTAGCTGATTTCCTTTCAAGGCTTCATACACCCGATGATCCAAATATTGTTGTAAATAATTTTCCAGATGAAAATTTGTTTGCAATCACTGTAAAAACACCATGATTTGCAGATATAGCAAACTATTTATCCTCTGGGAAATTACCAACTCAGTTCACAAAGAAACAAAAATGAAAGATCATTAGAGAAATCTTTAGATATAGTTGGGTGAATGGTGATATGTTTTATACTAGCTCTGATTTACTAATAAGAAAATGTGTTAGAGAAGATGAAATACTAGAAATTTTGAAAGCATGTTATGACGAACCATGTGGTGGTCATTTTGCAGACAAGCGAATAGCCTACAAGGTGTTGCAATTGGGCTACTACTGGCCAGCAATCATCAAAGATTCCAATGCCTATGTTAAGAGGTGTGATAGTTGCCAAATAATAGAAAGACCAATAGTATCAGATGAAATTCCACTTAAGCCACAAGTGCTCATAGAACTATTCGAGCAATGGGCTCTGGATTTTGTGGGACCAATAAATCCACCATCAAACGGAAAGAAGTACATCTTGGTATGTAAAGATTATGTAACTAAGTGGGTGGAAGAAAAGGCGGTAGCAAGGGCAATAGAAAATACAGTGGTCACATTCATATTTGGGGAAATCTTTGTTAGATTTGGGGTACCTAGATAGATTGTAACTAACCACGGCACATAGTTCGCTTCAAAAATTGTTCGAGACATTATAGAAAAGTACAAGATCAAACACAGGAAATCAACAACGTACAATCCTTAGGCAAACGAGCAAGTGGAAGTGGCAAATAAAGTCCTAGAAAACATAATGACAAAGACAGTACAGATAAATAGGAGCGACTGGTCAGAAAAGTTAAGAGATGCACTATGGGCATATAGAATAACATGGAAAAACACAAATGGGTTTAATCCATACCAGTTAGTGTATGGAAAAGAAGTCTTACCACCCATAGAATTTCAGATACACGCATTTAAGTTGGAAGCAGAATTAGGACTAGAACTGTCGGAAGCACAATAGTAGCGGATAATGGAATTGAACCAACTGGATGAATAGATACAACAAGCAATAGAAAAAACAACACTGGTTGCAACAACAAAGAATGAAATGGCATGACAGATTCATCAAGAACAAGACATTCAACAAGGGAGATCAGGCATTACTGTTTGACTCCAAATTCAAAGATTTCAAGGCAAAGTTCACAACTCATTTGCTAGGGCCATATGAGACAGAAGAAATCTTCGACAATGGAGATATTCAGATAAAAACAATTGATCAAGAGTCTACATCATTTATAGTAAATGGACATAGGCTTAAAGTTTACAATAAGCCTATCAATAAAGAAGATTTTGTGAAACAACTGACACAAGAGACAAATCTGGAAGTAATGGAATGACATAGCCATATGCCTTCCAGTACCCCAAAAGAGGAATAATAATAATAAAAATAAATAATAATAAAAAATTGCTAGTGAAAACCAAGCAACTGGCACCAAGAAAACAGGAATTCATAAAGGAAAACCAACTCATTTTGGCCTCTATGAATTCACAATTTCTGTTTTACTCTCACAACAGTTTGATTTTGCAAAAAGATCCTCCAAAGAAACAAGACTTGAGGACAAGTCTTCAGATAAGCAAGGGGGAAAGTCGCAAAAGAAACTTAGTTGAGCAGCTGGAAGTTTGAGCAGCTGAATTGACGACGGAACTTGTATTGTATCGCAGTAGGGACCTAAAACATTTTTGAAACCATTGAACGGAAGGGACCTAAAATGTTAGAAAAAACATGTATATACTACATAAAAAATGTGCATGATAGTAGGGACCTGAGTTATTATGAATCAATAGTAGAGCGACCTGATTGACATCAACAATCAATGGACCTGAATCAATGAAGGATGCAAAAATAGGAAGTAGAAATAAATTTTATTCAATCCATCTTAGACATTTCATTAAAAGACATTTGACCAGAAGACATCGTAGGCTTTATCAAATATTATCAGGGAGTACAAGTACTGTAAGTACAAATTTCTTCTCTTGAAAATTCAATTTTTTCTTAGAAATTTTTAGAAACATGTTAAAATTTAGTGCTTAAAAGCATAATTTTACTTACATCTTCATTTCACTACCCTCATCCTATTCTTTTTACTTACATATTCTTTTTATTACCCTCATCCTATTATCCTATTCATAACCATTATCCTATATTTAATACTATAAATATTCTCCAAATATTTATTTCATGTCCAATATTCATAATTCCATACTCCATTTTCATATTCCATATCCATTTCTTCTCCTAACCATAAGTATATACATGTCCTATATTCATATTCCATACTCCATTTACATATCCATTTAATCTCCTAACCATAAGTTTTTTTGAAAAGGAAAAAAAATTAGAATAGAGGGTTCAACAATTGAAACCCTAGAACCTGCACAACCAATAACAACATTAGTATCATGGAATTAATTTTAAAACATGACCTAAATATGGTCATTTTTAAAATTAAAAAGAGATATATTGAAATACAAACATATGGAAACATGCGCATTATAACAAATATAAAGTGGAAATGATTTATTGTAACAAGTTATAATAGCGCATAAGAAATGATACTATTGAAGTGACAAGGGTTATTATAAAAAACATACAATGCAAATACATGTTATTATAATAATCAAACAATGCATGTTATGAATTCTTCAGAGGAATAAGCCATAGGTAATGGAGGTAGTGGATATAAGGGAAGGACGATGATAGTTGAATAGGGATAATACCATACACCGTGCAATCAAAACCATTCAAATGGCAATCAAAACATAATGCATAAAAAATACGAGCCAACTATAATGAAACATATGGTTTGGAAATAATACGATGGTATAAGTGGCATATCAGTCAAGGTCAAACAATGAATGTCGCGACAGTACTAAGGAATGGTATGCAGGACAGTCGTGATAGCCACGATGGAATGAGGGATGGCCATGATGGAAGACATTAGAGTAGGTAAACGGTCAAACAAAATTTTAAATACAAACAACAGAGGTTTCAAACAACGCCGTGAGTTTGCATACAGTATGCCATTGAACACAGAGTCTGCCATTGTATACACAGAGTGCGGTGAAAAATTGTCCCTCTCCACCATCACAGTCGTGTTGAAGGCTCAAAGAGAGTGATGAAATATTGAAGAAGCGTTTAACATATGGTTGTGAGTCGAAGATGCGCGTTTGAGTGAAGAAACACGAGAAGAGAGGAAAATTAACCGAGAAGGAAAAGGTAGTAGATATAGCAGTTGGGGATTGGAGTAATAAGGAGGAAAATCGGAGAGGATTAAGAGATAAGCCGAGAGGACTAATAGAGAAAGTGGAGTTAGTTAAGAGAAATCTCATGCAAAACAAGGTAAGATCGAAATGTAATCTCTCTCATTGAATGCAACAGATGGTTATGCAAAAATATCAGGATTCTTTCATTAAAGTAGAGGTTAAAACTCTGAGATAGGAAAGCGCTCATCAGTCATTAGTTGTCTCTGCCATCAGTCAAGGAATAGATGTTTTGAACCGAGGTTTAACAAGTGGAAACCATAATAAAATGCAGGTCGGTCGAGTCAAGATCAAAGGAAAATCAATATAAATCATTGTAGCCAGGTAACTCCATTTGGAACCTCCATGTTCACTCATTAAATCACCAAATTGAATGTTTGATTGTAGAACTAAATGTTTTCATTGAGCTTGAGTAATGAAACAAAATGTTTAGTGTAGTTTTGAAAACATAAACACAATCTTTTTCCAAGATTGAATAATGAAAACAGAGTGTTAAAGTGGAGTTTTGAAAACACATGTTGTCACCGAGTTAAAACAAAGAGTTTGATTGTAATTTTGATTGCATAAACACGTGTTGGGTAATGAAACAGAACGATGAGTTAAGGTTCGGTTGCATGAATACATGTCTACACCAAATTGGTCAATGAAACAGAGTATTGAACTTGCAAAGGAATGCATAAAAATAGATTTGTTGAGTACATAGTGAGTTCAAAAACCATGGTTTAATTGGGTAAACAGTGAGTTCGAAAAGAAAAAATTGTGGGTTGATTGCATAAACAGTGGATTTAAATGCATAAATAGTGAATTTGATTGCATAAACAGTAAGATTAATTGCATACACAGTGGCATTAATATGGCAAATAGTAAATGAAGAAAATAACTCCAGTTTGTTTCTGAACGAGATATGAATAATGGAGTTGACATAGGATTTCCAAGTCTTCATTTATAAACAGAGATTGATTTCCAAGTCTTCATTTATAAAAAATGTTATTCATGAAAGGAATACTTTGTTTATATGGATAGAACAGGGATGTGATAAAAAGGGACAGAGCCGAGAGTGGATTTTACATCAGAGAAAGCAGTTGTTTTTTTTTCAATCATAGAGGTTAATAAAAAACATTGATTCATTGATTGCAGAAAGACAGAGACAAAAAGAAGCTTGGTTTTATCATTCTAAAGAATAACAAGAGAGAGGTAAGCATTCTACCAACTGAATCAAAAAGGATTTGTATGCACAAATGATTGTTATTTTTATTGTTAAAATGAAGTTAATGACAATAGAAGGGTACATCCACTGGTTTTCAAAAAACATGGCTACCAAGGTAGAGCCAAAATTTCAATTAGAACAATGGAAGAAGGAAACAATAGAAAAGTTGTCTGAGGCAGGGCTTATAGGGTTTCTACAAAGGTTCAATTGTCATGGTGAGGGGATAACCAAAGAATTTGTGAATAACTATACTCAGGATGAAACAAGGGTAGGGAACCTAATCATTCCAGTGACTTAGGAATACATTTCCCAAGCACTAGACCTTCCACTGATAGGGGAAAATTATCACAAGGGTCTACATTTCAAGGAGAAAGCATGGAATTTCTTCTTGGAGAAAAACAGGAAGGGAACCTTTGATAGGGCCAAAGGTATACCCAGGGAGTGGTTCAATGAGCCATGGGGGGAACTAGTCTTGATTATTCATAAATTCTTCACTTGTGATAGGGGACAGAGTATGGCACACTTGTATCATGTTAGGCTCCTCCAACACATTAAGGGGGAAGTCAAAACAAACCTGCCATATTTCTTCTTCTGAAGTCTCATTAGGATGATAAAATCAACAATAAATGAGAATAAACCAAGGGAGGCACAAGTCTATCATTAGGGGCTCGTAAAAATACTTGTAGAGTATCAAGTCAAAACACAGAGCATAACTTGGAGAGAGTTTTTAAATCAAAACCAGTATTAGGAACAGGTCATTGAGGAACAAAAAACAACAGAGCAGGAAACCAGGGGCATTATGACTTCACCATTTTATCCCAGAACCAGGTCCAAGAAACAAATCAACACTATCATGGTTGAAAAAGAAACATCCATCATATCCACTCCTAGGAAGCCTAGGAGGAAGGGCCCAGTAGAAACAAGTAGCAGGGACCAAGAAATACAAATTGTATAAACATGTTCTACAAAGAAGCAGGCAAAGGATATCATTGAGAGACTAGAGAAAGAAGCTCTAGAGAAAGACTCTTATTTTGATGATGTGGCAGAAACATCATTTGCAAAAGACACACAGGAAATTGAAAAAGAGTTACACTTGAGCAAAATCAAATAATTAACAGACCAGCTAGAAATAAACAAGATTCTAGAAAAGCACTTGAAGAAGGAAAACCAGGCAAGTAAGAAGAGTAATGAAAAGCTAGTTAAGGAGAATGAAAAATTAACTAAAGAAATAGGCAAACTAAATAGAAAGAATGACATACTTTGCAGACAGGCATTCAAGTGGCTTAAGGAAAAGAACATGTAGAAAAACAAATATGAAAAATAGAAGGTCAAGGCTACTTTGTATAAAGAAGAACACAACATGGGGATAGATTATCTATTAGAGGCAGCACATCAGGAGGCGTCAAGGTCAGGAATATGCTATACAGCAGGGGTAAGGAGGTGCAAGAGGAAGAAACAAGCATGAGGACATGCTTAAAGATCAACAAGGGGGAGATGCCGGCCCTCAATTTTGGTCCATTTTTGCTTAAGGAAACTTACTTAACTCTTATATTATCCATCTATTTTCCATCACACCCACCTCATTTTGATGTATTTTATGCATATTCAAGTATTTAATTTTAATTTTGCAATTTCTAGAAGTTTCTATGAAAATTGAATTTCAAGTGCAATTTTTGGACAAAATCAGAAATTCCCGTAATAGCTATATGGATGTCATACTTGTAGGACACCTGGGCTCGATATGGATACATGAATGGAAAGCTTAGGAACTAGGACTGAACTAAATTTAATTGGTTTAGTCAAAACAAGCTAAATTAGGCCCGGTCAAAGCTGGTCAAACAAGACCATTCATCTAAAAAATCCATAAGAAATAGGGTAGTTTTGTGATTTCATGGGATTCTCCATATTTTCAGTAATAGATTGGATGGATTCGACTTAGATATATGGATATGATTATATAGATTTTTTAGATAGACTTTATATCATTTTTTTTCATGATCTTCTATTTAAAGCCAAAACTTTGAAGGCTTGTGTGTGTAGTTTTTGTATAACTTTATGCTGAGACATTCAGATATTTGAAGTTCATTTGAAGAACTTGTTCTACTTCCATTTTTTTGTTCATTGGTGTGGATGAGTTGCTGAAGTTTCAGTAATTTACAGCATCCTCAAGTGTGCAAGGCAAGGGTGGAGGGCCCCCACACCAAGCTAGGTACACTTCATTGTTAAACTAGCTTAATTTTCATGTACTAGTTGCTTCATAATTATTTACTTGTTTTGTTTCAAATTTGCTTACTTGAATTGATGAGTAATGATTTATATTGCTGATGAATCTTAGTTTGTCTATCACTTTTATAAGAAGGGGCAACAAAGGGTTCAAGTTAAATCCTCCTTATGTTAAATTAATGGATCAAAACTAGAATTCATGTTTAGAGTGTTTAAGCAGTTTTATGCAATTTCAGTTTTCTAACAATAGAATAATGATAAGTGAATTGTGATGAGGAATACCAAAGATCTCTTAAGTTAGGAGTCTCCTTCATTGTTTATTCATGCATCTTGAGCTGTTGTTAATTAATGATTTTTTATTTCTATTCATTAAGCGATATTGTAGAAGAAGGACACAAATGGATCTCTTAAGTTAAGAGCCACTTCATCTCACATACATTGCAGAAGTGAATTAGAAATTGTTTAAATAGATTTATATTTGTAATATGCACTTCCTTAATTCCTTATATTTTATCTTCTAAGCTTGGCTACATCTGATATCCATACATTGTGGACATGCCTCTAAGTTTTACAAACCTAGATCGATAAGGAAGACTTGTGTTAATAAATTAGCTCAACACCATCTGTTACACTAAAAAATGTCACCATGACTATTTTCAGTTAGTATGGCTCCATCCATGGTCATACTATCCTCCTTGGCAAGTCTCATGCCTCTGCTCTTCATGTCAAACTTCAAGAAAGAGAGAAAAGTCATTTAAAGTCAATTATCTCTGGTACGCAATTTCTCTTAGCCTTACCTGCGTGTACGCAACCCAAGTTCACAATACCTGCGTACTTGTACGCTCTATATGTAAAGGGGTGGGTGCGTACCCCTGTAAAGGTCAAAAGGTGCAAGTTTCATCTTAAAAAAGTTACTTGTGGTCATTTCTAGAGTCTTCTAGAAGCTTGTTTGACATGTATGAAGCGCCTCCAGATGGTTCATGTATCCCTACCAAAGAGGAACTTATCCCATCAAGAGGGGAGCTATCCCATCCAAAGAGGGGCTTATCCCATTGATGGTGGACCTGAATAACTTCCTCTAGAGCACTATAAATACAGGCATTGGGCCAAAGGGAGGGGAGGTTGAAAGCTGAACATTCCTAAGGGTAGATGCTGCTGGAATTAGGACTTCCTTGTAGAAGCTTGTGAGGAGAGATTACCATCTTTGCTTGTTTCATTTGGAAGTGGGTGAGCTGATCAGAGTAAGGAGAACTCTTGTGGACCCTGGGAGGGACTTGCACAACACCAAGGCTCAAGTTGTAATGGTTCCTTTTGTTACCTTTTAATACAAATAAGTCCATCCTTCTCAACAATTTGTTATTTATGAGTTGTTTCATATACTCCTTAGTCTATATGTTAAATATGTTTTATTTTATGTGATATTCAAGTGCTATTTAATCGTTTGATTGTTAGTGAATGCAGGTTTCGAAGAGAAGGAGGACCTCATCCGGATCAACAAAGCTGGACTACTACAACAGCGTTGGGGTTACAGGTAGGATCTAAACACTTGATTTCTCATATTGTAAATGCATATTTAGTGAAGGATTGCTCTTATTTGTCTTGTTTGTCACTAGAAAGTCTTAGGCTTCTAGGGAGGTCGGTTGCGTCCGCACTAACGACTCTTTCCGTATGACAAAATGGCAACTCCACTGGGGAATCCATGAATGTGTTTGAGTTCTTTTTGATTTGATATTTTGGTCTGAGAAAAACCGCTTGTTTTCTGATTTTTGGCTGTCTAACTGTGTATTTGGGTGGGTTAGCTTAGAGTCAAATTAGATTTTTATTTTTCTTAGCTTTGCCAGCAGTACACAGCCTCTGAGTTAGGCACAGTGCGTACTTGTACGCACTGCGTCTTTGTGCACAGGGCGTACTCGCGCCTGTGTCAACAGATCACCTGCGTAACCCTGTCAAATTTGAGAAAATTTCATTTTTCCTTTTTTTTGCTCTTTAGATTTTGTTTTTAATTTTTTTTTACTGCCCAGATCCATTGGTTTACTGTAAGAGATCTTCACCTGAAATTTTCCCGTTAGTGTTGAGGGTTTTGGTGGAATTCATAGGGATTTTGCCTTAGGGTTTGATTTTTAACTAGCCTTGTAGTGACTTTGGCGTTATAGGTTGTCAAATTTTGGATCTCCTTGGTTTTGTTCAGTCCTCTTAGGAGTCGGGCCTGTCATAGAAGTCACCCTTGTGAGAGACCTACCTTTGTGTCTTCTCTTTGCGAATCTCGAAAAGTTTGTTTGTTAAAACCTTGAATTTCATTCTTGAGAAAACAGAACAAAAAGATTTCGATTTTGTTTTTTGATTAGTTTATGATTCTGCATGAACTGATCCTTAGTTGCATTTTGACTGAGTAAATCATCCGGGAATTATCCTTGTAGGCTTTTTTCCTCATTATTTTTTGCTTTTAGGTAAATTTCCTTTTAATTTGCTTTTGAGTGAATTTGATTTGATTGTCTTAGATTTGTTAAATTTGATTTGATAAATAGTTTTACATGATTTATTAATATAGAAAAAACACAAAAATTCTTTTGGAAAAAGTTTGCTTTGGTAGCAATTGTAGTCTTTTGGGAGAGAAAAGAAAATCTCGTGAGGTAATTAGTTGTCATGAGTTATATGTTTTGAAAAGATAAAGAAATTGTTTCTTTGATTGTCTTTGCCAAGAAAGTTGTTTTCTATAAAATTTGCATTTTCCAACTCTCTTAGCTAGGAGATTCATTGAAAAAGAAAAGTAGTGTAAAAGAAATTTGCTAGAGAAGGAGGAGCTCATCCTTCTCTTAGTAGTGTCCACTAACATAACGTCTAGTATACTATTGAACTATAGGTGTAGATGGAGGAAGAGGAGAAAAATGTGTAGTGCTCATTAATGGAGTGAAAAACGAAATTCCAGATGTAGATGTCACGGGAGAGGTCCATGGATTGAATGATACACCAAAGAAGGTACCAGAAAAGAATTGATACTCCTTGGTCTATATGTTAAATATGTTTTATTTTATGTGATATTCAGGTGCTATTTAATCATTTGATTGTTAGTAGAATGCAGGTTTCAAAGAGAAGGAGGAGCTCATCCGGATCAACGAAGCTGGACTACTACAACAGCGTTGGGGTTACAGGTAGGATCTAAACACTTGATTTCTCATATTGTAAATGCATATTCAGTGAAGGATTGCTCTTATTTGTCTTGTTTGTCACTAGAAAGTCTTAGGCTTCTAGGGAGGTCAGTTGCGTCCGCACTAATGACTCTTTCCGTATGACAAAATGGCGACTCCACTCGGGAATCCATGAATGTGTTTGAGTTCTTTTTGATTTGATATTTTGGTCTGAGAAAAACCGCTTGTTTTCTGATTTTTGGCTGTCTAACTGTGTATTTGGGTGGGTTAGCTTAGAGTCAAATTAGATTTTTATTTTTCTTAGCTTTGCCAGCAGTACGCAGCCTCTGAGTTAGGCACAATGCGTACTTGTACGCACTGCGTCTTTGTGCACAGGGCGTACTCGCGCCTGTGTCAACAGATCACCTGCGTACCCCTGTCAAATTTGAGAAAATTTCATTTTTCCTTTTTTTGCTCTTTAGATTTTGTTTTTAATTTGTTTTTACTGCCCAGATCCATTGGTTTACTGTCAGAGATCTTCACCTGAACTTGTCCCGTTAGTGTTGAGGGTTTTGGTGGAATTCATAGGGATTTTGCCTTAGGGTTTGATTTTTAACTAGCCTTGTAGTGACTTTGGCGTTATAGGTTGTCAAACTTTGGATCTCCTTGGTTTTGTTCAGTCCTCTTAGGAGTCGGGCCTGTCATAGAAGTCACCCTTGTGAGAGACCTACCTTTGTGTCTTCTCTTTGCGAATCTCGAAAAGTTTGTTTGTTAAAACCTTGAATTTCATTCTTGAGAAAACAGAACAAAAAGATTTCGATTTTGTTTTTTGATTAGTTTATGATTCTGCATGAACTGATCCTTAGTTGCATTTTGACTGAGTAAAACATCCGGGAATTATCCTTGTAGGCTTTTTTCCTCATTATTTTTTGCTTTTAGGTAAATTTCCTTTTAATTTCCTTTTGAGTGAATTTGATTTGATTGTCTTAGATTTGTTAAATTTGATTTGATAAATAGTTTTACATGATTTATTAATATAGAAAAAACACAAAAAATCTTTTGGAAAAAGTTTGCTTTGGTAGCAATTGTAGTCTTTTGGGAGAGAAAAGAAAATCTCGTGAGGTAATTAGTTGTCATGAGTTATATGTTTTGAAAAGATAAAGAAATTGTTTCTTTGATTGTCTTTGCCAAGAAAGTTGTTTTCTATAAAATTTGCATTTTCCAACTCTCTTAGCTAGGAGATTCATTGAAAAAGAAAAGTAGTGTAAAATAAATTTGCTAGAGAAAGAATGAGAAAGGTGTATTTCCATTGCAAGAATCTAAAGGTGGAGATTAAAATAATATCGACTCTTGAAGTAGAAAACAAAACTCAACTAAGATTGATTGAAAATATTAAGATGGAGAACAAAGATCTGAAGAAATTTCTTCAGATTCTTAAAGAGAGAGAGAATGCCTTCAAAGAAGAGATTTTTGATTTGAAAAATCAGTTGGATAAAGAAAATAAAATTGAAGAGGAGATTGGTATCCAACTCAAGAATCGAATCAGCCATTGTGAGAAACTCGAATCTGAGTTAGAAAAGAGCATCAAGAGAAAAAATGAGGCAGTGGTTGAAGAGCCCAAAGTAGAATGTTCAAGCAACAATAAAGTAAACCACCAACAAAATCGAGTTCCAAGTCAAAAGCCACAAAATGTGACAAGAAAATATTTAAGAAATGTTAAGTGCTTTAGTTGTAAAAAATTCGGGCACTTTTCAGCAAATTTGAAAAAGAAAAAAGAAAAATTATTTCAAGCAAGATAAGAGGCCAAAGAGGGAGGTTCCTCAAAGGTAAGTCCCATCAATTTCCAGGTATAAAAATTTGTATGGGTATCATTTCTTATGTAATGATTTTGGACATAAAGGTGTTGATTGTAAGACTTATGGAGCAAGGAGTAGAAATCATATCAAAAAAAGATCTAAACATGTTCCTACATTTATATGGCACATTACATCATATGTTTGTGATAATGTGGGCCATAAGGCCAAGGATTGAAAGCTTCCTATGTGTTTCAGACAATCAAATAAAAGGAAGAGAGTCATGCAAAGCCAATCAATTAAGAAGCCAAATATGAATATGCATGCCAAAGGTCAACCTCACAAAATTTGGAGAAGAAAGGAGAAACAAATCACTCCCACTAAAAATTGAGGTATGCATCGTCTCAGGGGATATGGTAGATTTATGGATTGCAGGTTGATCATCGAAAAGTGCTGACATATTGGAAATTTGGATGAGAATTATGTTGCAAATGGTTGTTTTGATTTTATATCACTAACATTTTTTTTGTTTTAGAGATGACACATGTGAAGGGGGAGCATATCACATGCTTTCATTTTCCAGTGGTTTATTGATGGCATCATGGTCCATGATATTTTTTGGAGGAGGATTCCATGTCTTTCATGATTATCTATTTATCTAAAATTGGATATTGTAGGAACTATTAGAGGTTTAGGAGAACTTCCTTGAATTTATATGCCATATATGATTTGCATGCAGTTGATTATTTTTAGGTTGATGGTGTTTATACTTCATATGCATGCTTATGGTTTTCTATTGCTGCTAGTTTTTTCCACATATGATGTGATGTATTGGTCACATTATTGCATGATCAATCATTCATATCTTATTGGTCGACACCATTGCGGATTTTATTTTTTGTTACTATGTTGATGGTGTTCTTTGATAGATCTCGTTATGGATTATTGTTGTTGGCCTGTTATTAACAAATCTTGCTACAATTTTAGTGCTGATCCAAGTTGATGACTATTGGCTGCTACTTATTTGTTGGCATTATGCATATATGGCTTGATGGTTACCAGAGACATGATGTGCTAGTACTAATTGGAGGATTTGCTGATCAAATTTACTGTCTCATGGTTCCATGGTTTTGGTGTCAAAATAGTTGGAGGCATATCTTATAATGTGAGATGTGTTGATTTGATTCCTGCTACTTTGAGTGGATGATTGATGTTGCAAATGGTGCACACATTTTTGGACATGTTATTACTGCCACCATATAGATGTGTTGTTCGATGTCTTATGTATGATGTGAGATGATGGTCATATGTTACTGCTACAAGTTTATGAGCTATGTTTATGCTGCTACTACATATCAAAGTTTTTATGCTCCTCGGTTGATGTCTGGTTATATGTTATTATTGCTCACTATTTTGGATCTCGTGATGATTGGTTGTTACTACTATCAATTCATTCTCTGCTAGATGATGGATCTATATTATGCACTTGGATGGTTGTATGCATGATGGGGTTTATATTGTTGATCATTCATCATCTTTTGGTTGGAAAAAATGTTTATAGTGCTGGTCAAGGAGCATATTTGAGTATGTCTTGGGGAGAGGCATAAGTTTTGGTCATTATGTTACAACCACATGCTTCATATTGTACTTCATTAGCTTCAGTCATGTATCTTATTTATGAAGTCATGTACTCAAGTGTTCATGTCATTCAGTTTATGTTTTCATGACAATTTGGTTTTATTATGGTTTGTTACAACCATATTTAGGCTATTGTATACCATGTCATAGTAATTTTATAGCCTTGTATTTCATTATAAAACCATGTACTACATTGTATTGTATATCATTGGTCATGGTCATGTTGGGGAGAGAGTCATGATGTCTAGTATTCATTGATGAGGGAAGCCATTCACATGGGTTGACGGGTGTTGCTTCAGTCATATATTGTTAATTAGTCATATTTTATAGTCGGTCCCTTGGTCCTTGAGGTGTAGCCTTCAACCAGAAGGCGTTGGTTACAGGATGATGATGCTCAGGGTGAGCATATCCAGTATTCGACTACTAATCAGATATGGTTTTTTGTTGTTGTCAGTACATTTTGTTGTTGTTGGCTTGGAGGAGAGTGATATTGTTGCTTATGAGGTGTTTCTTCTCACATTAGATGTTGTTGATGGACAGAGTGCTTCTTCTCATGGTATTTTATTGTTTATTCTCATGTTGTTGTTGAGATTGAGTTCTACTATTACTGGTTGAGATTGGTGCTCATGGAGAGTTTGTTGTTGCTGCTTCAGGAGAGAGAGAGAGATATTGCTATTATTTGTTGTCATGCTGCTATTAGGAGTGTCGTTGTTGTCTGATTATGATTTGACCATGTTGATGTATATAATGTGTTGCTATGTTTACTAATTATGGTATGGTGTTTCCCACACTATGTGGATGGTTATGGTTGTTTCTACTTGATGAGCCACAACTAGTGTATAGGAGGAGTAGTATACATTAAGCTATGGTTATTTAGATGAGGCCCTTTTCCATTGATGTCAAAGGGGGAGTGAATGAGGTTTTTTGGTTGACCCAGTTAGGGTTGACATCAATGCCAAAAGGGGATTTTGTTGGCATTGATGCATTGATTTCAGTTGTTAGTGCAGGTTGTTGGCTTGTGTATGGATGCCTTGGAAGGATGTGTAGCTCCTACACCTAGTTGGAAATATTGGAGACTGTCAAGTCATGACTATGGTACTACGTGTGTGTATGGATGGCTTTGAGCTTATATGATCATTTGTAGGGTCTGCCATTTATGGTTGCAGAGGTTGGAGTATTTGCAGTGAAGTTTGATGGCTTGAGTGTTTTCCACCAAAAATATATGGTTTTCGTTTGTGCATGCTTTCCTTGATTATCTCTCATGGTTCTCATATGTTTTTCTATATGTTTTAATCTACTAATGGGTTAATGAAGATTGTGTTGTAGTAATTTAAAAGGAATTTAAAAGTCAATAAAAACAATCACTACTGATTCGCACCCCCCCCCCAATCTTAGTAGTGAATACATTTCCAACAAACGATTCATTCCCTTAGTAATTTCCTTCATCTTTTCCCTTATTACACCTCTTGAAAATACCTCTAGTGTCTCACTCAACTTGAATTGACTCTTGGAAGACCCTTCATTGAGTTGCATTTTTTTTGTCAAAATATTGTTTCCTTGATCAAAGCACCCCATGGTTTGTTGACAGAGTGTTGCAGAGCATCTTGGCCTTCACTGTACCTGCATTGTAGAGAAATAGTATCCTCTTTGCACATGCGCTGACCCCTATTTCATGCAAATAATTTCTTTTTGATGCTTTTCTCTCGGATTGACTTGATTCCAGTTGGTCCTCCTTGTGTCCCTAAGTGTGTTTATCCCTCTTAGAATCCCTCATCTTATTTTCTTTTGGTTTTGAGTGTGTTTGCTAATAATTTGTTTGGCTTTTACTTTCTTCTTATCCTTAGGTCATTAGAAAACTGATCGCTTGAAAGAATTGGTGCTTCAATCATCGTTCTGAAAAGTGTTTTTTATCAGTGATTAGGTGAATATCTCAGTTTTCAACTAGAAATTAAGTGGAATTGAAAAGAAAAATATTATGCATTATGCATTGCATCTAGGGTTTTGTGAGTGAAAATTGTAATTAGAAACAGTTGCATTAGTGGAATTTCTTAACAATCTTGTTTGTTGCATCTTGTATGCTACATATTTTTTGTTCTCTTCCTTCCCACATATATATTTTCATTGAAATGAAAAGTTTCATGTTATCATGCTAGTTTTCATTCTAGGATATTCAAGTAAAATTTGCGGTGAGCCTTGAAAACCAAAACTTAAATGAAGATAAAATTTAAAATTTACTGAATCAACCTAACGAGAATTTGTAACATTAATGCAAACATCTAGATATCTAGGCTAAGTACATGTTCCAAAGTCTATAAACATAGGAGTTGTCATCTTTTATGAGCGTTGCATTTTGGGAGTGATATCTCGTTCCACATATGTAAGTGTATCAGATCGTTCTCCACGTACCTCTGACTATATTGGATTGTGTTCTGCACATGAAAAGTATATGGGAATTCTCTTATCGTACAATTACGCATTAGACAACACTAACATAAACTGCACTTCCATGTACTGTCAAGTATATTTTGGGATTCGACCATAGGTTTCTATCCTCACCACAGGTAACCGAATTGGCTACCTTGTACACTGTGATACACTGAACACAACATTCGGCGATATTTCTTGCTCGTACGTAAATCCTTGGTTCCCTAAGGTTGTATATTGTAGTTCACAGTTGCTTGGTAAACCTTTATGCCTAGTTTACCCTCTTTATTTTTTATTTTTTAATTGTTAAAATGTATCAATCCACCGAGGAAGAACAAGACCCTTTACCACTTCATTTGTATAGAATGTAAAATAAGCGCCCTCTTCCACAAGAGGAAACTCCTGACCATTCTCAGAAGCATAAGAAAAAAATAATACCAAATCTAGTACTTTAGGGGCTATTACTTATGGTCCTCCATTTGAGATAGATCCACTAGAATTATCTTTTCTTGTGAGTACAGAGCCCGAGATTACCTCTCCATTGGCTGGTGGATTTGACATGGTCAAAACAAAATCACCTAGAATATCTTTACTTGAGGTTATTGAACCTGATTTTCCCGAGTCAGAGAAACCTCAATGTGAGGTTATACAACCTGAGGTACCTCTTCCATTTACACCTATCACTTCAAGACCTTCTCATTCTCCTCCACTATCTCTGACACAACCCCAAACTATATATCATGGACTTGATGGTGAACCCCTTCCACCTAATCTTGTGAAAATCTAAGAGATTCCATAGGAAGAGTCTCAACCCTCCTCTCCCATTTGAGAAGGGACTCATTTTTATTAGGCCCATCTTTTTACATCTCCTCATACTCCATTTCAACCTCCTTTATCTGATTCTTTTCCTTTCAAATCACCTCTAATTTTCTCTTGGCAATCGTCTTTGGGATTAACCATGACTGAGTCTTCTTTGGTTTCTTAGCTTGTATTTGCTACCATGGATGAGACAACCCAAGTTGTAACCTCATCCATGTTTGTAACCACACCAAAGGCACATTTGTATGGTGGCCCATCCATCATTCCTGGGTATCAATTCTTTTCTGGTACCTTCTTTGGTGTATCATTCAATCCATGGACCTCTCCCGTGACATCTACATCTGGAATTTCGTTTTTCACTCCATTAATGAGCACTACACATTTTTCTCCTCTTCCTCCATCTACACCTATAGTTCAATAGTATACTAGACGTTATGTTAGTGGACATGGTTATTTACAACAACCCAATCCATCTCCTATTGGGAACCCTCCTCTTGGGGGGCAGTTGCCTCTGTATTACCCTCCTTTTTCGACTGAGGGAAACCTATTGTAGGCTCATTTTCATCTTCTCAAGTTAGTTCTAAACCTAAAATGGGTCCTCCCTATTTAGGAATGGATATTAGTGTTTAGAAACTTACTTTTCCTATTCAACCTGGTTCAATTGTGGCTTCATCTTTAGCTTCTCAACTTGTTCTATCTACCCCTCAGATTTTTGTTCAACAATCCATGTCTCAACCTGTCCAAACTAAAATGATTGTGATCCAACCTTAACAAGGTGTACCTTTAATTCAATCCATTCCACGGGTATCTATTGCATCTCAAACTATGTATACCCAACCTATCCAAGGTAACTTACAATAACAACAATTTGGGCAGGCCATTCCTTAAGCTCAGATGGGTCAGAATGTGTATGGTTTGGCACAGGCACAACCATGACCAAATCCATCTTATGTTTGGATGATGAAAAATCCCACAGGGAAACCATATCCACTGTATCAAGGTATCCCTCATATGCCTTACGATCAACAATTCCTAACGCAGTCGTTTCAACCTTTGCAAGGTCATCCGAGAGCTGAACAACATGTTATGTGTATATTGGCTATAAAAATCCTCCCTATCCTGGGACACAAATACCTATTTCTATGGCTATCCCTTTTATCCAGGATACCCTCGACCATACCTTAACAGGTATTTTCCATTCATGGCGAACCTCGAATTTCCGTATTTGACCAGGCTCACCAATGATCCTATTGCTCATTCTCCTTGGTGGCTGATTATTCCTACAAAGTTTCCTTCTAATATTCCTAAATTTAATGGAAATCCTAGATAATACCCATCCAAACATATAATGAATTATCGTTTGTGGTGTTCTTCGAACTCCCTCAATGATGATTGTATTCATTTGCATCTTTTCTATCATACACTCATTAGTACAACAAATAAATGGTACATAGAATTACCTCGAGCTTAGCATGATAACTTTAGTGCCTTTGATACTATATTCCTAACACACTTCCAGTTACCCATTATATATAAGACTGGAATAGAGATCTTAATCAATTTTAATCATAGTAAGGCCACTCACATCTATGATCATATTCATGAGTGGTGACGCCATCGTCGTTTGGTTAATACTTCCGTTCCTAGACAAGTGTTAGCTAAATGGTTCATTAAGTCTCTATTTCCATCTATCCCAAAAGATGTATTCAAAGGAAGAGTCGTAACCGAAGAACATGTGATCTCTCATGCCCAGAATTGGATCTCATTTACACCCAATCTAGCACGCTATATGATAAGATACGATATACTCTGTGACCTACCAATATTGTTTCCCAAACTCCTGGTAAACAATCACATGATACTGATGGCGTGATTGGTTCTACCAGCCAACAGTCGACGAGTAAACCATTTGGTTCAACTCTTGTTGTTACTGTAAAAAACCCTCCTTCCACTCTTGTGACTTCTACTTCCGAGATCAATGTCGTTCAATCATCCAAAGGAAAATCTCCAAAACCAAAAGGAAATGCTCTGCAGGATAAAAAAAAATCAGTCAGTCTCCTGAAGAGAAGAGGAAACCTCACTACCCATTTATAATTTGTAATGAGGATAATTTCACTCATGACTGTCCACATCAGGTAGAGGTGAATCAATTCATTAAATCCTCCACTACACCCATTGTGTTAACAAACCCATTTCCAAATCAAGAGACCAATTTGGTTACCTAATACCGTACTTCCTCTAATTCAGTTTTAACACTTTTCTCTACTAAGCCTAAAAATGAAATTTTGGTGGCTACCCAAAGTAAGGACTATGGTAATGTGTATCCATCGAAAGTTCAAGCTACTGATAAACCTACCATTTCAACTGGATCTCCACTGAACTCTACTCCAAATTTTGTACTGAGTGAATTAATGATTAAGCCTCCTAAGGGTGCTATCCATAAATCAACATTCAACCCTCGCACAAGAGCTACTCAAAATTATGACATAGTTGAGGACCTAGCTCATGCTCCATCAATTATGTCCACTCTTGAGGTGTTACAAAATTTCCCTGCCAAAAAGAAGGCTTTGCTTTCAATAATTGGATGTATTCATCCTTTGGATTCCAACCTATTAGTATTTAACCATAAGAACCTTACACCTCGCCTTATAGATAAATTAGCCTTCAACCTATATTATGTCCCTGTCTTGCTGGAAGGTTATTGGTTCTCCCAAATTAAGCCAGTCACCAACCACTTTTGAAAGATTTTGATCGAAGAAATTATAAACTGTGTGGGATTTTAAATTCTCTATAGGTAGAATTAGGTGGAAATATTGTATCTGTGGAAGTCAAAGTTATCGACGAACCTCTAGATTATAGTCTTCTACTGGGTCATACGCGGGTCTATGCCATGGTTGTGGTTGTTTACACATATTTTTGAATGATCATTTTTCTTTATAAAGGCGATATTGTATCCATCGATCAAATCCATTTCTTTGCCACTAATTATTTAGTTACTAGAAGTGTCCCTCTCATGGGGGAAACCACTCACTCGTATTACCATGTTGGAGTTGGACTGCTTAAGGATTCCTCTCTCATGGGAACCTTTCCACTTCCTCCTCCCCCACTGCCTGACAAATCCACTTCGGTTTTCTATATTAATATGATCTCTTCTTGTACTTCTCTAACTAATCCATAGGTAGTACCAGATCAATTTAATATGGATAGTTTTGGTGACCGTATGCTGCTCAGTGCCGTTAAGCAAGATTATGAAGTCATCCATTCGGCTTGCACGACCTATTTTGATCCTTCCTCTTTGATCAATTGGGTTGATCATTCTTTGGATTATGGTACGTCATTTGATCCTTTCACTCATACGTTTTCCATTGATGAGAGCACTATGGAGATCTTGCACCATGGGACAATCATCATCATCGTTCCTCCTTGTCGGACTCCTTTGAGGAAAACTTTAATGAGCTTTCTTGATCCAATATCATTAGTTATATTTGAATTATGCATCCATTTGCAATGTTGATTTTAAGAATGACTTGTCGAACATTGAAGAGACCATCCCTCTCAACATTTTAATTAAACCTGACCTTGTTGAAAATATACATAATGGTGACTCTTTCTCTCCTGATGAGGTCAAGACTTATAAAGCACTATTCCAGGAATTCAAAGATGTTTTTTCCTAGCTTTATGATGAAATGCCTTGTATCGATCCAAACATCGTTATGCATGAAATTAAAACATATCTTGATGCTAAACCAATGCGATGATGCCTTCAACCTATTCATCCTAGGAAGGTCGCTGCTATGAAAAATAAAGTTGAAAAGATTCTACAAGTTGGTTTCATTTATCTTGAACCTTTAACTGCCTAAGTGTCTAATATTGTTCCTATCATGAAAAAATAGGGAACAATTCACATGTGCGTCGATTATCAAGACATCAATCGTGCTTGTCCAAAGGACAACTAACCCATCATGTTCATCAAATAGATCATTGATGATTGTGCCGGTTGCAAGATATTTTTATTTATGTAAGGTTTCTCCAGCTAAAATCAAATAAACATTCTCCAGATGGACCAACATAAAATTACATTCATTTGTCCCTAGGGCACATTTGCGTACAAAAAAATCCCTTTCTGATTAAAGAATGTTGGGGCTACATTCCAGAGGGCCATGAATTATGCCTTCCATGACATAAAACATATTGTCAAACTTATTTGGATGATTTTCCTACTCATTCACGGCATCGGTTTGATCACCCGATGGATCCTAGGGCCATCTTTTTACAATGTAGACATTATAACATTCGAATCAATCCACACAAATGTGTGTTTTGTGTTAGCTCTGATCGTCCTCTCATATTTGTTGTATCAAAACAAGGAATTCATATTGATCCCTTAAAATTTCAGGCAATCATTGATCTACCTGATCCCTCTTCCCTCCTTCAGATTCAACGAGTCTAAGGGAAAGATAACTTTCTTCAGAGGTTCGTTCAAAATTGCATCGAACTAAGCAGAGGATTTACTCACTTTCTAAAGAAAGGGGTCCCCATCCATTGGGATGACACTACTCAAAAGGCATTCGATGCCTTCAAAGATGTACTTGTTCATGCTTCTTTGTTATACTACCCTGATTACCAACGCGACTATTTCTTGTACCTTGCCATTGCAAGTACTACCATTGCCATGGTATTGGTTTAGGAGGATGATGTAGGAATTGAACATCCTATTTATTACTTGAGTCAAAATCTCAATGATACTGAAGTCAAGTACACCCATGTTGAGAAGTTAGTTTTTGTAGTTGTTCAAGCTATCTAGAGGTTTCTCCATTACATCCTACTCCGCAAATCTATTGTTGTTTCAGATTGAAACCCCATGACATACATCCTCTCATGACAATTACTGGGCGGGAAATACTCTAAGTTGTTTGTCATCCTAGAAGAGTTCAATTTGGAATTCATCAAATCCATGTCGAAAAAATCCCTAGTTTTTGCTGAGTTAATTTGTGACCTTCCTAATTCTGAAACTGAAAAGACATTCAATGATTCTATTCCAGATGAGTTGTTATTTCTGATATTGTCATCTGAACTGTGGTATGGATACATTCTCATATATCTCCAGACCCAAACTTTCCGGTCTAATACCTCTCGCTCTGATCAACGACATATCCGATATCAAGCCAAATGTTACATTATAATTGGTGATACTCTCTATCTCCGTAGTATCGATACGATTTTTGAAGGTGCCTCACCCATGAGGAGGCTGAGAAAGCCTTAAATGAATTCCACTCAGGGGAATGTGGCAGTCATTTTTCTAGATATGCCACCACACAAAAAATCGTACATGTTGGTTACTTTTGTCCCATCATATTTTGCAACTATATCCTCATTTTCCAGAAGTGTCATGCATGCCGGATTTTTGATCGAAAGCTCTATGCTCTACCTGCTCCTTTACATCCTGTTATTTTCATCAGTATTTTTGCGAATGGGGTATTCATTTCATGACATGTAACCCTCACTCGGCTGGGGGGCATGTTTATATCATCATAGTGGTTGATTATTTTACCAAATGGTCCAAGGTGATGCCTACATATAACAATACCGATGAAACAACTACTTTATTTTTCTTCAACGATGTCATTGCACAGTTTGGTGTTCCACAAGTTGTAGTTATGAACCATGGAAAACATTTTTGGAATCACATGATCTATGAACTAACTGCCAAGTTGGGACTTCCCCATGAAAGTTTCACCCCCTAATACACTCAAGAAAATGAGAAAGTCGAGGCAATTAATAAAGTCCTCAAAACGATGCTTCAACGTATGATAGGGGTCCATAAATCAGAGTAGCATCTCATTCTTTATGCATATTTATAGGCATACCAAACTTCTATTAGGAATGCTACCAAATTTACACCATTCCAATTGGTCTATGGTCTAGAGGCAATCCTTCCAATTAAATGTGAATTTCCATCCCTTAAACTTCTTGGCGAACTCCTCCCTGCCACTTCCGCAAAAGAGGAACATCTCTTACATATGATGCGCTTAGATGAAACCTGGTGAGATTGTTCTATGGATAATGAATCCCATAAGAAACGTATCAAGGCACAATATGACAAGAGTGCCAAGCCTTGTGTCCTCTCGGAAGGAGACCTCATTCTATTATACGAGCAAGAGTCCAATAAATGAGGATTAGGGAAGTTTGAGCCAATATGGTTGGTCATATATTTTCAAACATGTTCTTGCTAAAGGGGCCTATCAGCTAGTTGATTTTGATGGAGTTTCTTTGGCTTATCCTAGAAATGGGTTGCACCATAAGAAATACAATGCTTGAGTTTTTGCGTAGTGCACTGTGTACATAGTCTATATAGGTGTGATTGAATGTGTTTGCAGTGTGTTCCCTTCATATTTTCGTAGGTTTCTATTAATCATATTTACATTTTCTTTGCAGATGTAAGTATCCCTCGAACCATATGTTGGTTATGCTGATGGTGCTAGTCATAGTACTCAGAAACTCTCTTCTGCAACTTGAGCCATATATGCTCCAAATGATGAGTTAGTGTGTTTACAAGGAATTTTTATTGGTCACTCTACAAATAACATCGTTGAGTATAGAGCAATGATCGAACTACTGTATGATGTTATTTCACTTAGTATCTGTTGTATAGTCATCAGACTTGACTCACAAATTGCAGTCCTAAATTGAATAATGTCTATTTAGTTGGAATTCCAACTATGTTTTGCATGTTCATGAGGGTTTGCCTTCTGGAAAGATATTTTTATTTCATCCAGTATCAACTTATTTATAGAAATCTAAATACATTGACAGATGCACTTTCTAATCATGTTTTAGATAGAAATTTGAGACACATGTAAATTTGATTCAATACACATCACATCACATTGAAATAAATAATAGAACCATAAGAAAGACTGAAGATAGTTATATATATCAAAGTTTCTTTTTACAAAATATGTTCTCAAGACACATGTCGGTGCACGACCTAAAGTATACATGTTGTCAAACTACGGATACAAGCCTCCTAGTAGACTAATCATAGTGTTCATGGTAACACACCACTACGTGAGCCATATTCCACAGTACTCGACTTATACGGCCTGACACACCAATAGTATGTTCTTGCAGTCTCATAGGGAGCTCATCGACCCTAGTCTTAGTTATGCCATGGGTCAACCCCTCCATATGATGCTCAATATTTTCTAGGGTCTCGGTCACATTGAGATCCTATAATACCTCTCGTCCTATTGCAACAACCTGTACTGTCATTGGTGCCTATTGTGGATCTCCTAAACTATGAAGATAAGAAGATCCCACTGGTCGAATGAGTTCAATATCTGCATGTGTACAAACCAATAGTTTAGTCTCAGATACATCAAAAATCCCAAAAAAAATTAAACTTAAAAATAAAAATAAATGGTCAAAATGTCTTACCTATGTCACCCCATCACTTGCCGTCAGGAAGCATGAGCTCCGGGTCTCTACGAAAATCCATCCTTTTGTATGGATAGTCTTCTATCATAATGAGTTGCATGCAAAACCAACTGAAGAAGATAGGTGTGAAGCTCATCAACAAAGGACCTACATGCCTAGACATGAGATCCACCCATCTCCTCATTTGTGGGACTCTCGGATCTGCAGGCTCGAGCGCAATAAGTTGTGGCCTGAGAAATGGAATACGCTATACAACAAAAGAGATCAGAATCAAACAATAGGAAAAAATTTTTAACTTTCCATATTTTTATTTAGTTAGCTACTCTTTCATGTTTACCAATACCCCGTCACTCTAGTTGAACACTATCGGCTCTAGACATTCTAGAGAATACTGCATATGTGATGTATTTGCCACATGAAGAGATTCATTATCGGCCAATCTAACAATAATGAATAGGATCGTTCTTAATGGAAAACATATTACATCCTTGATGTTGATTTTTCCATCCTTGGTTGGGATCTCGATCGATAATGTGCATTGACATAATATTTTATTTTTTTTACAACTCCTTGAAACAGACAAAGAGATGGGGGACCTCGCCTTGAAAGACTAGCCAAGAAATATATGTCCTCTACATGTATTTCTAGTGTATGCACACCAAGTCTGAAAGCTTGTGCTTGAACATCCCATACACAAATAAGATACCTCAATAACTTTTTTTTTTGCCTCATACCAGGAAGCCAAAAGAAATTTAAGAGTACATAATTTCTTAAAGCATGGATTATGGTGGGATCATTACTTGTAGTCAAATATTGTTCTTCCTATTCTCTTTCTCTCTAAATCAAGGCCATTTTTTCTGATAGACATTTGAAACATCACAAGGAGAATCATTAAGATGAATTTCATGCAAAAAATCAATGAAAATTTGAGGCAAACAAGCAAAATCATGTTGGGGATTGCACCCAACGCACCCTCCTAAGGGTAGAAAGTGCATTGTAACACTGCCCCGAGTGCATTTTCCTCCTGATCAACACACCTTTTGACCTTCCAAGGGTGTGTTCGACCTAGGGTGAGGAATTAGAGCCCTAGGGGCCTCAAAACCTTGAAAAATATGCATGAAATCACAAAATGGAACCATGAAAAGGAAGAGAAAGGTTCTAGCTCCTACTTAGAAGTGACAATTCTTGAAATGATCCACTGGATTGGTCGCAATTAGCTGTAGAAGATTGGGGTCAAAAACACTCAAAACTCACTCTCTAAGAGGTAAATGTGAAATGGTAAAAATGAGTTACCTTTTGCCTATTTTATGGTCATTTTCATCATTTTCATCATTAATTTATTAGTGTTTTGACCTAAATATGACTCAGTTTTATCATGAAATAGGTATTTTTAATATTTTGGTGGTGTTTTGAGCAGGATGATAACTGTTTTAATGGATTTGATGATGTCTGGATTGAAATAGGCCATTTTGACCAAGGAGCATACTTTTATCACTTTTTCGGGCTCTGTAAAACTGCGAAAAATAGAACCCCTTGGAGTCCTCTTTCAACTCTTTTCAGACTCCCTAAACATGAAGGTATTTTCAAGCACTTGTATTTTCAAACTCATTAAAGTAAACAAAAATACATCTACTCAGTATAAGTTTAACCCTTTTCTGGACTAAGATAGGCTAACTATGAAAAAGGAATACCTTAGTCAAACATGGCTAAGAGGTTCTCTGGAGTATTATTTTCTTCCTTTTGCAGACTCAAGAAACTATCTACGAAAATGAACCTTTGGAGTTTTCTTTTTCGCCTCTTTTTAAAACTCTCTAAACATGAAAAATATGTCGATTTAGACCTTCATTGGACTCGTTAAAACATCAAACAATGATGGACTTGTCAAACATGAAGAAATCAAACCACTCCTTCTCAAGGTTTGTTACACATACTTAGAGAGATTCATCTCAAGGATGAACTTATAGATCAAGAATATGTTATCCTCCTCAAGCTTGTTAAAAAATAAAGAGGTGTTGACCAGCAATGGTTAGGAAAATTGGGAAAATGCGATATTCTACTTATTATGGCAGCAAGTCGCTCTTGAACACGATACTCTTCCACTTCATCTCCATGGCCGTTGTGTTGGGAATTCTACTTGTCTTTTGGTTTATGATACCATTTCACAGCCTTCGTTTTAGGTTTTGGGTCAATGGTACCAACTACATTCACTGTCATCGATGTGTTCAAGAGAAGTCATTCAATTGATATCTTCTACGATACTCTTAAGCCTTCATTCCATGCTTACCATTTCTGAACTAGTTCCACATCAAAGTCATTATGTCTCAAATCATGATACTCATTTCGTGATATTTATGGGGGATACATCAAGGTCCTCCTGCGATCTGTTGCTTCTTGTCGACATTAGCTCATTATCCAGAAAATTGAATTGGAAACTCTTCCTTCAGTACCTTGGGAATTGCATACATTAATGGTAAGGTTCTTTGCTCTTGGCGACAAGTTTACATCATTGGTCATCGATTGGCAGAGTCTGAGTGGTGTTCGACTCCATCTCATTCATTTACATCATATGAATTGTACTACAGTGCCTTGAGAGCCATTAAAATCATCGGTGGTTTATTTCACGTCTGTTAACGACATGCATCATTGAACGGTAATCAAATGGTGTCTGCCATGTTTGAATCTAGATCCTTTATTTACATGGTTAGAATCATACATTGGACGATTAAGTAAATGAGATAGAAGATTCCAAATCTAGTTTCATCCATTTGGGCTACGATTTCAATATCAATGTGAGATTATAAACCATGATGGCTATGATCATACAAACAATCATCCAATCATGGGTCCATCATTTATCATCAATGGACATGTCTTTTTGATCATTGTACAAATTTTAGCTTATGTGCTGAGCATGGGTATGCATTCCTCAACAAATATATCATAATGAAAATCTATTTTAATAGATGATGATTCGACCAGTTGTTCTTGATCTGAACTTGTCACAAGGTAAATCACTTAAGTCATCAATTGTCATTTTTGACTTTGCAATTTAGGGGGGAAATCTATTATATGCCATTTTTTCACATCTGGTCAATAGGCCTACAAACTGGATCCATCAACATCCATGAACACCTTGTCATCATCCCTACACAAATCCCTAAGCATGACTCTCTCAAATCCCTGAGTTTTTGACCTTGACTGCTTCATTCTAGTGCTTTTAAGGCCCAGTACACCTTGGCCCTTTGGGGACCTGCTTTGATTGCTAGGTTGCACAGTTCTACACATGCTCTTATCAAAGCCAGTTTTCCCTTGCTAGGGGTGCGTTGATTCTAGAAATTTGGGAAAAATAAAAAGAATCCCAAAGATTCCTGTTCCAGAAGCTTCTAGGAGTTGTTACAACCATTTACCTTAGATAAGAAATTTGAATCCTATCTCATCCTACCTTGAAGTTTTCACCTCTTATCCCTTGAGCTCATCCTCCAATCAAGAGTGGATCTCAAGACTACATTTTTAAATGGATAAGAATTCCTAAACTACCATGCACTCATATATATTTACTACCATCCATAAGATAGAGGTTGGATTTTGGAGGCTAATCATACCCTTATGCTACATCTTTGATCATAAGAGAGTTATCATTCCCATGCATTAGGGCGGATTTGAGGTGTACATTGTGGCAAGGAAGGACAAGTCAACTTGGGAGGTTCTCTACAAGATCAAATTCCACTTTTGGCTGTAAAATATCTCCCTTTCATATTAATACAAAGAGTATATCATTTCCTACATGTGTTATGTTATACTTATGTACATGTGTTTCAATGCTATGCTGATCCATTGAATAGAATGATTGGATAATGATACATAGATGTCGTAGAACTTTGGATGGTGTTGTTTGTTTTTGTAGGTTCTAATTATAGCGATCAGAGTTACAGTTGGCGCTGAAAATACAAGAGAAGAGAAGAGCTTGCGATGGATCACAAGTAAGCACCTTTCCATTCTCTAATCCTTCTAAGGAAAACTTTATAGTCTTTGATTTCTATTGTTCTAGACCAGGCCACTAGGTCTAGGGAAGATACTTTTGTCTGCAGTCGTAGAATTTGTATAACACATGGTGCACATGGTAAAAAATGATGGCATGAGACACTCATCGTAATATATGTCCAATATGCCAAGTTACACCTGCTATATGCCTCTGATAGCGAGGAGGAAGACCATGAATATCGATGTCTAGGATATCTAGAGTTAGCCTCTCTATCATTTTTCTAGAGGAAAAGGAGAGTCAATTGCGAGAGGAAAGCTTACAGATCAAAATAATGATGCAGGAAGCTCAAAATAACAAGGGAAGATGGAGAAAGAAGGTGGCACCATAGGAGGATGACCTTACTAGAGAAGTAGAGGAAGAGGCAGGGAGACTATTTACCAGTGCTACATATGTGGCAATATGGGTCATAGATATTTTGAGTGTCTAGATAATGAGAATGTGGGACAACATGGTGCACACATAGTTCAGCCAGAAGCAGCAAAAGTGCAAGAACCTGAGGCAAAAAATATGTCGGAAACTAGAGAGGAATTGATGATGAATACAATCTTGTTTAAGCTAGCCAAATAAACTATTGAAACAACCCAATGAAGATCCTCATTTAATACTATGTGTAAAGAAAAAGGGAAGTGAAACAAGGTGGTGATTGACAATGATAGCATTGAAAAACTTGTTTCCTTATAAATGGTGGAAAACTAGGATTATAGAAGATTAAACATCCAACACCATACAATGTATCTTGGCTACACCAATTGTTAGTGAATGAATAGAGTGAAGTTGAGTCAGATAGGAAAATATAAGGATAAGGTAATCTATGATATAATGCCAATGGATTTCTGCCACATCCTTTTGGGTCGACCATGGCAGTTTGACAAGAAAGTGATACATGAGGGAGAGATAAATTGCTACAAGTTTGAAAAGGATAGCATCAAACATACTCTTGTACCATTAAAGTAATAAAGTGGAGCTGAGACAAGCAACCCCAAGGCATTGTTGTTAAGTGGTAAATAATTTTTACAAAAAATAGAGAAAGAGGGGGTTAGCTATGCAGTAGTCTGAAAACAAAAGGTAATACTTTTTCACACTGAAATTGTAGATTTACCTATTGAAATTAAGGAAATGTTGCATGAATTTAATGATATTGTAGTAGATGATTTTCCAAGCGAGTTTCCACCCAAAAGAAGCATCATCCACCATATAGATTTGATACCAAGAGCAAGCCTTCCAAATAAGGTTGCATATCGAATGACACCCAAGGAAAATGACGAAATAAGGAAATAAGTTCAGGAGTTGTTGGACAAAGGGTTGATAAGAGAGAGCTAGAGTTTGTACATTGTTCCTGTCATACTAAGTCCAAAGAAGGATAGAGAGTAGTGGATGTGTACAGATTCCATAGAAATAGAAAAGATCGTGATTAGATACAAATTTACCTTGCTAAAGATGGATGATATGATGGATTATTTGAGTGGAGTAGCTTACTTAAAGATTTATTTGAAAATTGGTTAGATACAATTTGGATCAGAGAAGGGGATGAGTGGAAGACAACTTTCAAGACTAATGATAGGTTGTGTGAATGGTTGGTCATACCATGTGAATTGACAAATGTACCCAGTACATTCATGGGGTTGATGATTGAAGTCTTGAAGGAGTTCATTGGTTTTGTCATTTCCAATGATGGACTAAAAATGGATCTGGAGAAAATAGAGGCAATTGTGAATTTGCCTTCACTCAAGAGCATTTTCGAAGTTAGAAGCTTTCATGTCTTAGCTAGCTTCTACCGGAATTTTATCAAGAACTTCAGTGGTATTTGCAGACCTATCATAGATATAATTAGGAAGGATAGATAACCATTTTGTTGGAAAACAACAACAGAGAAAAGTTTCCAGCTATTGAAGAAGAAAATCATAGAGAAACTAGTGTTGAGGTTGCTCGACTTCAATCATATTTTCTATGTAAGATGTGATGCCAATGGGATAGCCATTGAAGCTGTACTGAGCCAAGAAGATAAACCTGTTGCATATTTATGTGAGAATTTAAGTGACTCAAAACATAAATACTCTTCTTATGACAAATAGTTCTATGTTGTGATTCAAGCTTTTAAGAATTGGAGGCACTATTTAATGCCCAAGGATTTTTTTTTGTCCTCTGATAATTTTGTGTTATAGTATATAATGAAAAAACACAATTTAAACCATAAGCATGCCAAGTGGGTTGAATTTATACAGAGTTTCACCTTTGTTCTGAAGCATATAAGTGCACAAGCAAACAAGGTAGCTAAGGCTTTAAGCATGAGAAGTTTGATCATGCAAGATAGTCAAGTGCAGGTTTTAGCATTTGACTATTTGAAGGATTTGTGTGAAATTGATATCAATTTTCAAGAAGCTTTAGATGCATGCAAGAACCCTGTGAATAGAGATAGAATCCCATGGAAAGAGTTCATTTTGTAGGATGGTTTTTTATTCAAGAACAACCGACTATGCATTCCCAAATATTCTATGAGAGAGAATTTGATACAAGAGAATCGCAATGGAGGGTTGGATGGACATTTTGGTGTTGATAAGGCATTTGGGCAGCTGGACCATTTCTATTTTTGTACAAAGATTAAAGAGGATGTGCAGAAATATGTGAGTAGGTGCAGGGTGTGTCAGCATGCGAAAGGAAGGATCCAAAATGCTAAGCAATATACTCCTTTACCCATTCTTAGTAGACCATGGGACTCAGTGAGTATGGATTTTGTTTTGGGTTTTCCAAAGGCTCGACGAGTTAATGACTCAATACTTCTAGTTGTGGACGAATTTACAAAGATGGTTCATTTTATTCCATGTTACAAAATTAGTGATGCTACACATGTGGTTAACTTGTTTTTAAATGAGATTGTTCAACTACATGGTTTGCCAAAGAGTATAATTTATGGCAGGGGCACTAGGTTTTTAGGGCATTTTGGAGAATCTTGTGGAAGAAACTTGGAACCAAGTTACACTTCAGCTCAACCTATCATCCACAGTCTGAGGGACAGACCGAAGTGGTGAAAAAAGTCTTGGGAACTTATTGAGAATCCTTGTGGGTGATCATCCCAAGTAGTGGGATCATGTATTAGCACCACCAGAGTATATAATGAGTCACCAAATAGGAGCAAAGGGAAAAGTCCAGTTTAGATTTTGTATGGAATAAGTCCTAAGGGAGTTTGTGAATTGTGAGATTTGGGCAAATTGGAACAAAGAAGTGTTGAAGGAGAATATTTTGAAATAGAAATGAGTGAGTTGTGTGAGAAAGTTAAGAATAGTTACAAGTCAAAAACTCTAAATACAAGCAGAAAGCATACTTAAAAAGAAGAGAAGTGAAATTTGAGGTGCAAGACATGGTCTTAGCTCACCTGAGAAAGGAGAGGTTTCCAAGAGGGGAGTATAATATACTTAAAATGAAGAAGATAGGTCCTTAACAGATACTTCACAAGTTTTCTATAAATTCTTATGAATTGGAGTTACCTACAAGGATAGGTATTTAACCAATTTTCATTATAAGTGATTTGTATCTTTATCTAGCCGGTGACAAAGACTCATCTACAACCAACAAAAGCAATAATATTGTGAAGTCGATGAGCAACAGTGGGTAAAACAAATTTCTATGGAAGAAACATTGGAAGAAGAAATGATTTTGGACACAAAGGTTGCAAAGACGACTAGAGGGAAGGAATATCTGGAATACTTGGTGAAGTGGAAAGGTCATTTGGTTGAAGATTTTGCTTTGATGGATGTTGCAGCTCTATAGAAAGAAAGTTATTTAGTTGAAGACCTTATGAGCAAGAGGTCATATTTTTTTTCTTTCTTTCCTAGGAAACCTAATGCAGGTGCATAAGCCAAGCACAAAGTTTGATGAAGATTGGATAAAGCTTGCTAATGTAATGGGATGGTCACATGATAATGCTCAAGGGAAAATATTTGTTTAAAAATTTTGCATGTTTAATTTAGGAGGAGTTTTGATTTTTTTAATAAGCAGAGGAGTTATTTTCTGTTGTCAATATGTTTTTTTTTAGTTTCCTTTGCTTTATAGAGAAGATGAAATGATTCATCTCTTGTGACTCTTGGTTGTCACATGTAAGTTTTTCTTTTTAAAGAGAACAAGTGCCTGGAAACAAAAAAAGAATAGGAGGAGAAGAGAGGACTCGTTGATTTCTCTATGAAATTGTAGTCCCATAGGTTGCAAATCATTGTACTTTCCGTTTGTGTGAACATGGAAGTGTGTAATTCAATGTCAATGGCGTAATTGAATGGCCAATGGGACTATAAGTTAGTGTGGTTTTGAATTGAATCAAAGTCTAGTGTTTGAAATAAATCAATGTCTTCTTATGAATTGTTGCTAACCACAATTTTATACTTGTGTGTTGTTTATCTTTAAAAGTCTGCACTTGTTCATTCGAATTACATTAAGAATGTGAGCATTGAAGCCTTAACCGTTGTGGTTATTTCATATATTTTGTGTATTCTTTTTGAAATGAACTCACAACCCGCAGAGGAATGTGCCACAGTATTAAGGAGTGGGAACATGAGGTATTTACAGTGAATAGAGTGTTGGAACAAAGTACCCTGTTTCGAATGTTGCCACGTCCTTTAGAGTGGGTTTCTGACCATTAACTTTGAGATAGGGTGCAAACCTTGATGAAGAAAGGTAAGTGAGATCATTCACTGCACTAAAGAGCAAGTCAAGGTCATGGAAAGTCGATTTTGCAGAGAACTGAGTTATTTCACTTTCTTGAAATTCGTAGTATAGAATTTTAAAGAGCACTGTGAAATTAATTTGTAGCAAATGAAGCTACAGAATTATTTTGTTGTGACTTGACACTGTATTAAACAAATACTCTGAAATTATTTTGTAGCAACTGTTAAAAAAAAATATTATGGACTGTGTATTGGTATCTAAGTCTCCTTTTGGCCTACCCGTGCACCAAATTTTTACTAGTGGAGTGGAGTCATGAATGCATGAATTTTACTCCTCCTCACTATGAGTGGAGTCATGCATGAGCCATGATATAGTTAACTCATAACTACATGTTGATTCTTAGTTGAATTCAGTACAGTTCCACTTATGCATGTTGATTCTCTAGTTTTCTCTAGGATTTTACTAGTTCAATTGAATAGTTGACTAAGATTATACTTGATAGATGTTATCCATGCACAAGGAAAAATCAAGGTGCATGTTCTCATGGAAGTTATATATCATTGTATTATACTTCATTTTTTGAGATAAAAATATAGAAAGAAATTATATTCTAATCTCTTTTACAATCTTTAATTATTAGTTTATACTTGTTACTTTTGTTTCCATCTAAATTCTTTGCAAGTGTAACAGAAAATTTCACACCCAACACCTAAAATGCCCTCATGGTGGCCATACAAGGGATGGTGAACTAATAGCAAAAGTCTTAAATTATATACAAAATCATGGAAGATGATAAGATACAATGCTCCCAAGGGTTTGGCAATGGAGATGTTTATGTGCAACGCTTTCTTGTTCTGCTTGATGATGGTGGTGAGTAACGACGTCATGGCCTACCACATGAAAGAAGGAAAGCCATTCACAGTTGATCTAGCCGATTATGTACCTAATATAGGACCTTCAATGGTCGTCTGTGAGTCAAAGTGCCCATGATTTTCTCATCGAATATAGTCCATTATTTATTGAAATGATCAAAACATGCTCAAAACCCTATAACTATTTCAGATTTGAAATCCCATGAACCGTCCTTCTCGGCCGGGTGTGTTGATTCAATCATGAAAGCTAAAGAATCGATCAGTTTTGGAATTGAATTTATAGAAGGGTATTTATCCTTATAATAAAAGAGTCTGTTTGGTGCAATTCTTTAGAATACAAAATTTAAAATAGGAAAATGCAATTGCAGATGAACCGTCATTCTTTTCTTGGTGTGTGGGTTGAATCATGAAGGATGAACCATCAATCACTTTGCAGGTTTGTCAAAAAGTCTCTTCTCGATTTGAAAATTTAATCGAGAAAATTAATAATAATGATAAAATATAGTTTTCGATTTGAAAATTTAATCGGGAAAATTAATAATAATGATAAAATATAGTTTTCGATTTGAAAATTTAATCGAGAAAATTAATAACAATGATAAAATATAGTTTTCCTTATGGCATGATTTGATTGCCAAAATATCTCATGATGGACAATTTAGGCTCTTTGAGGACTAATCCAATATAGGCACATGGTTTGTTAAGGACATTACAATAAAAACCCTTTTGAAGAAAGCCACCCTTCCTTCCATTCGGTGCATGCTTGTTGGCCTACACTATTCATTCAAGAATTACATTAAATACTTTGTGTCTAAATGTTTCTAACAATTATTTGGTGAACTATTATTATTATTTTTAATAAAACTCTTTTAATCTAAATTATTGAATTATAAGAAATAATTAATAATTATTTTTTCTCCCTTTTCTTACCCATATAAAAAAATAATCATTTACAGTCACCAGTAATCATGCGCACTACTTGTACTTGAACTATATAAAAAAACCCATTTTGAAATCACCCATAATCATGCACACTACTTGTACTACTTGACCTCGCTGACCTCAATCCAAGTTATAAATTTAAGAATAACTTGTATTGTTAAACCAAGTCATACAAGATTATCATAGAATATACTTATTATATTAGTATGTAAATTGATTATATTTTTTATATTGTTAAATTATATATATTTTTCCAAATTAAATTAAATTTATTTTTAAATAATAATAAAAACTAATTTTATCATATTAATGATTAATATTAAATGGAGTTGTTTTTAGTGAGATTTTTTGGATTTTCTCGTGTTGGAATCCGGTTGAAAATTTTGAGTTGAAATTTTGATTTGTATTATTTAAAATGGTTTTTTAACTATATATATGGATCTAGCACCCTAAAAGACCCCAAGATACTTGGATTGTGCAATGGTTACCCATCAAACTTGTGATTTCAATAAATTCCAATAAAATTTTAGAGAAATTTGACCCAAAAAACCTACCAAAATAACTTCCAAAAAATCGCTCTAAACACAACTCAATATAAAATTCATACACAATAACATTGATAAATCTAAATGGAAAATGGGGCTATCATACTTTACATTGCATTGTATTAGGTTTCAATAAATTAAAGATGAAAAAAACCATAGCTTGAATGTAACATTGTTTTTCTTAAATAAATGAGAAAGATTGATTATAAAAGACAATGACCAAATTATTTTCAGTTTTTTCATAAATAATAAAAATTTTGATATTATCATTTTAATATCCAATATAAATTTCATCCAGAATTAAAAAAAATCATACACAGCTCCCAACACATCTCGGTTTTGCGGCTAAAAATATTGATATTTGAATGGCCGCAGATTTTGATGATTCGGCTGTGGATGGATCAATCTGGTCTGAGCTGCCTCAACATCTGGCAGAGTCTCTGCTGCTACGCCTTCCCTTTGATTGCATTTTTCGTTTCCGGAGCGTCTGCAAGGGTTGGAACGATGTACTGTCTTGCAAGCATTTTGGTCGCCTGTGGGCCGAATCAGGCGGCGGGCAACCGTGCCTCCTCCTGTGCATGCCTAGCACCAGGATGCGTTTTCTTCTTTACTCCTTCTTCAACGGGACCTGGCAGACGCTCTCCCTATCATTTATGCCCGACATTTGCAAAGTCAATTACAGAGGATCGGCAACGGGGCTGCTCCTGATGGATATCCCCATCTATCCAACCACATCCGGAACTTTGTTTCCACGGGTGTTCGTTTGTAATCCCCTTAGCAGGACAAGCTTTGTGCTGCCCGCGATGCTGAGCGTGAGCAGCGTGATGGGCAAGGCAATAGCGGCCGGAGACGACCAAGGCAGCTACGAGGTCTTCGTGGTGGGCAAGACGAGCGATGATGCCGTAGTAGCAGAAGTCTATAATTCATACACAAAATCATGGAGGATGATCACAGGCAGTTTGCCCCAGGGTTTGGCGATCAGGAACGGCGAGATATTTGTGCGCAACTGTTTCCTGTTCTGCATGACTGTGCGGGACGGCATCATGGGGTACCACATCCGGGAAGGAATGCCATTCACAATTGATCTACCCTATGAAAGCCCTAATATATGGCCTCGTTTGGTCACCTGTGAGTCATCAATACTGCTGGTTGGAGGCATTGAAGAGAATCACGCCCTGACAGAAGTGATCATGTGGCGACTTGTTCACAAGGATGATACTGGTACCCATCATCATGGATTTTCATGGAGGGAGATTGGAAGGATGCCTGAATCTGTGTGTCGACAATTTCGGAGGGATTCGTGCTCTACTTGGTTCGAGTGTGTGGGAGTGGGAAACAAGTTGTGTTTCAGAGCGTACGGGAGTCTACAAGTGGTTGTCTACAGTGTCGCTCATGGAAGATGGGATTGGCTACCCAACTGCCCTGCTGCACATCAAGATCGCAAGCATTTCCATTTGAAGGGTCTCGCATTTGAAGGCAGGCCAGTTATGAAAGTCTGAATCAGAAGAAAACTTTCAAAATAAAAGGTTTAATCGAGTATCTGGCATAGATCGAAAGAAAACGCTTCTAATAAGATTCGTTCAACATCAATATTCCTTGAAGCTGTATATAGTTGCAGTCTTGTGTGTGGATTGGACAGCTTGGTTTTAATTTTTTTTGCCTACAATTGGATTGTAAAAAATAAGATGGCTGGCTGGTTAGAGTTTGCAGAACATACCTTTCACCAAAGTCACAATTATTTATCTAAAAAAACTAGAATTAGAATAATCACACTATTAATGTTGCTGATATAAACTTAAGGTTTTATTTTTTTGAAGTCATAATTATTTATTTGGAATATAACTAGTACAATCACATTAAAAATATTAATGTTGTTGATATAAAGTGAAAGTTTTATTTTTTTCTACCATTGATAAATATATAATAATAATATTATAAACCCAAGAAAATAATAAATCTAAAAAATTAATACTAAAACACCAAAGGATTATAAATCCAAGGGAATGATATTAACCAAGGGAAATTATTACTAAAAACCTTATGGTTTATATTCCCTTGGATTTATAATATCAATCCCTTGGGTATATTAATCTAAGTGTTCATATTCCTAAGGTGTAATATTATTCATAGGTTTATAATATCAATCCCTTAGGTTCAATATAAATCATGGTCAACCAAGTTTATATACCTTGGATTTCTAATATTAGTCCCTTGGATTTAATAATATTAGTCCTTTGAGTTTATATACCTTAGATTTATAATATTAGTCCCTTGGGTTTAATAATATTAGTCTTTTGAGATTATAATACCTTTGCGTTATAATATTAACCCTTAAGTTTATAATATTAATCCTTGAGTTTATTATTCCCTTGGGTTTATAATATCAATCCCTTGGGTTTACTAATGTAAGGGTTCATATTCCTATGGTTTAACACTAAAACCCCAAGGGATTATAAACCAAAGGCAATAATATTAACCCAAGGGATGATAAACCTATGGGATTAATACTAAAAACACAAGGAATTATTAACCCAAGTGAATAATATTAAACCCTACGGATTAATATTATAAACCCAACGTATATAAACCCTAAGAAAAATATTATAAACCCTAAAATAAGCATGGTTGACAATGGTTGATTTTCATTTTCAGACAATCCGTGTCACAATGCGACATTGGACCATGGTTGATCATGGTCAACCATCTTCAGTCTAGGGTTAATATTATTTATTTTAGGGTTTATATGTCTCTAGTTTATAATATTAATTGTTTGGATTTATAATCCCTTATGTTTAATACTAAAAATCCAACAAATTATAAACCCTAGGGATTAATATTAAACCCTAGGGATTAATATTAGTTACAAGCCCTAAAAATAATATTATACCCTAGGAATATCAACCCTTAGATTAATAAACTCAAGGAATTGATATTATAAATCCAAGAGAATATTAAACTTAAGGGGTTAATACTAAAACCCCAAAGGATTATAAACCCAACGAAATAATATTAACCCAAGGGATAATCCCTTGGGATTAATACTAAAAACCCTAGGGTTTATATTCCCTTGGGTTTTTGCTATTAATCTTGTGGGTTTACAAACCTTATATTATTCACATGGTTTATAAACCCAAGGGATTAATTCTAAAAACCCAAGGGAATATAAACTCTAGGGTTTTAGTATTAATTCCTTGGGTTTATTATCCGTTGGGTTAATATTACTCCCTCGGGTTTATAATACCGTGGGGTTTTAGTATTAACCCTTTGGGTATATTATTCCCTTGGGTTTATAATATCAATCCCTTGGGTTTGTATTTCCAGTGTGTAATATTATTTATAGGGTTTGTAATTAATATTAATTCATAGAGTTTATAATTCCTTGAGCTTTTAGTATTAAATCCAAGGGGTTGTAAACCAAAAAGAATAAAATTAAACCAAAGGGACTAATATTATTAAACCCAAAGGGTTAATATTGTAAATCCAATGTATATAAACTATTGGTTGACCATGATTTATATTGAATCTAAGGGATTAATATTGTAAACTTGTGAATAATATTATACCCTAGGAATATGAACCCTTAGATAAATATAAACAAGGGATTGATATTATAAACCTAAGGGAATAATAAACCTAAGGGATTAATACTAAAAACCCAAGGGAATATAAACCCTATGGTTAATAGTATTAATGCATTGGGTTTATTATCCATTGGGTTAATATTATTCCCTTGGGTTTCTAATCTCTTGGGGTTTTATTATTAACCCCTTGAGTTTATAATATTATTCCCCTTGGGTTTATAATATCAATTCGTTGGGCTTATTAATCTAAGGGTTCATATTCCAAGGGTGTAATATTATTCATGGGGTTTGTAATTAATATTAATCCCTAGGGTTTAATATTATTCCGCAGGGTTTATAATTTCTTGTATTTTTAGTATTAAACCCAAGGAATTATATGGTTCATCATTATTAACCATGATTGATTTTTAAATCAAGAGAATCTTTGCCACACTGCGACATTGCACCATGGTTGAGCATGGTTGATTCTCATATTGAAACAATATTCATCACAATGTGACATTGGATCATGGTTGACCATGATTGATTTTATGAAGCATGGTTGACCATAATTGATATTATAAATCGAAGGGAATAACATACCCTAGGGATTAATACTAAAAACCAAAGGGATTATAAAAGTAAGAAATTAATATTAAACCCTAGGAATAAGAACCCTTACATTAATAAACCTAAGCTATTGATATTATAAACCCAAGGGATAAAAACTATAAACCTTAGGTATATAAACCCTAAGATAAATCTTATAAACCCTAAAATAAACATGCTTGACAACGATTTACCATGGTTGACCATGGTTGATAATGGTTGACCACAATGTGGCATTGGACCATGGTTGAGCATGCTTGACCATGATTGATTTTCAAATCGAGAGAATATTTGTCATAACGACGACATTGGACCATGGTTAACCATGGTTAATTATGATATTGAAACAATATTCGTCACAATGTGATGTTGGACCATGGTTTACCATTATTGAATTTATAAAACATTGGTGAACATCATTGATATTATAAACCCAAGGGAATAATAAAACCTAGGTATTAATACTAAAACCCAAATGATTACAAACATAAAGGAATAATATTAAACCCTAGGAATATGAACCCTTAAATTAATAAACCCAAGGGATACAAATTATAAACCCAAAGTATATAAACCCTAAGATAAATATTATAAACCCTAAAATAAACATGGTTGACCATGGTTGATTTCCATATTGAGACAATTCTTGTCACAATGCGACATTGGACCATGGTTGACCATGGTTGACCATGATTGATTTTTATATCGATACAAACTTTGTCACAATGTGACATTGGACCAAGGTTGACCATGATTGATTTTCATATGGAGACAACCATTGTCACAATTCAACATTCGACCATGGTTGAGAACAGTTCACTCTGATCGACCATGGTTGATCATGATTGATATTATAAACTTAGGGGAATAATAAACCCAAGAGATTGATATTATAAACCCAAAGAATTGATATTATAAACCCAAGGGATTATGAACCCAAGGGAATAATATTAAACCCAAGGGACTAATGTTATAAATGTAACAACCCTCGTGAAAATTCCATGTAATAAAAGTAAAAACAATAACCACAATGGATGGGACACTTATTCCAAGCTAAATGTTGGGTAAGACATCCTAGGGGGTGTTCATTTGGTTATTTATGGCTAAATAAATTGGCAAAGGAAATGGCTAAGGATTTGGAAAGGAAAAATGGATTTTTTGGCACAATTATTTATGAAAAAAATGGAAATTAGGAGAAAAAGGAAGTGAAAGGTCACAAGTTTCATGTGAGCAGGAAATTGAAGGAAAATAATGGAAAATGAAGAAAATAGAGGCCTCATTCATAAAAAGGCTTCTGAGGATCAGTTGGTAACCTTTTGTCAATTTAGTTTTTTAGCTCTCTCATTATTCTCTCTCTCTCTCTCTCTCACTTTTGGACACTTAGAGTTTCTTGGAGCACTTTAGCATTGGAGCAAGAAAGGCAAAGAAGGAAAGAGGAAGAAAAGATCAAACAAGGAAAGTAAAGATCAAGAAACTACAACAGGATTCATTGCAGGTATTGATTTGCATGTGTATTTTACTTACTAGATTTGGAATGCATGGGATTGCATGTGTTTCTTTTCTACCATGGCATGGGTTTTTCCAACTGTGACAATATTTTTAGCCTAGCCTTGCCATTTCCTGATAGCTTTGATGAGATGGGTTCTCTCATTCAGTTTATGTGGGATGGCTGGATTGGATTTGAAGCTAAGTGGTGTGGATCTCCGAATTGACAAACACATGGTCTAGTTGTCCCTGAATCGAACTAAGGATCACGAATCCACTGGCCTAGTAACCCCTGAATCGGATTTCAGGTTGCAGTAAAGCCAGATTGTGTGCCTCAGTGGGCCTAAGAATCCTTGTCGGTGAGTGGCAGGATATATTGTAAAGCTAAGAGGTGAATTTTCTCTCCGTTGGGCTTAGTGATGCTAGGGTGGGATGCACAATAAAGCTTGGAGAGTATGTCTCGGTGTAGGGCCTAGTGATACCTAAATCAGATTGTGGATTGTGGTAAAACCTGATAGACTAGGAGGCACTCAAATTCCTCACGATGTAAGCGAATAACTTCGGTGGCATCTAGGTTGATTGATATTTTTGGTCTGTTCTATGAGTCCCACATTCATGCTTGGAATATGGCACGAGGGTGATTCACTGAAGAGAGACTTGGCTCAACCAATCTATGGTCAGGTGGAACGTGGTAGTCCCATCTCCAATTGGTTGATTTTATTCATTAATGAGAAATTTATTCCCTTGATTTTCATGTGTAAATGTATTGATGTATATGTGGATTTTGTTGGTTGATATGTTTATGGTATTTTTGTTCCTATTATGCTGGTTATATGTATATTTTATGAAAGCAACTATGTATGTCTCTCAGTATGTTTTTATTTGTATATGAATGGATAATGTGTTTATGACCTAATAGAGGATAATGCAACAATTTAAATGACGGAACAATTGATATAGTGGTTCTCAGATAAGTATGAGATCCCTACACTTAATTTTTTTGTTTAAACATGTAGGTTAGATGTTGATGATGTGTTTGACGAAATGCCTATCATGGCTAGTAGGGTTCTGGTTATGGTCTTGTTCAGTTTATTGCTTTTTCATCATTTTTTCCCTATATTTTTATTGATTCTAAGCTATCACTCCATTTTGGGAAGTGGCTTGGGCTCTGGGCCTGAAATCCCGGGGCCCCTGGCACAAAACTCACAAATTTGTTCTCTGGTCACTCGCAGACAATCTTGTGAGAGCGACTTTGGGTTGTTGGTCGCTCCCTTGCCCATAGCATGAGAGCGAATATGGCCTAAGAGATCCAGAATAGCTGTGGGACCCAGGGACAAGTTGTCTGAGTGGCAGACTTGTCTCCTAAGGATTTTGTTGATGACATTGGATGACTGTGTGTGATGTTCCATCAATTCCACTTCCTTAAGGTCACGTAGGAGGTCATATCTTATCATAGTATCCTCTTGTGATCCGGATTTAAACAAGAACACAATAAATTATAGAGATAACCATAAACACAAAGATGCAGTGGAAATAATACTTCATTTCATTAATGTAAAATACTGAAATATGCTGACAAATAGGAATGGAAATAAACTAGCTAGGGCTATGGTAGCTTATCTCTGAGAAGAGATGTGGCGGTTACATGCCTCTGAACTTCCTTACAATGAGGCTCAAGGGCCTTTTTAGTATTGAACAGTAAGACAAAACCCTAAACAACCAAAACCCTAACCTGAGGAGGTGTAACACCAAGAGTTTATGGGCCACATTGGGGTGAGTTGGACAGCCAACTTCCTAGGGTCACGACTTGGTCATATTATCTCTGTTTGATGTGCATGATAGCTCGTTGGAAAGATCTCTCCAAGGAATACGACAGAAAAGATGATTTTAGACAGTGATTTACTAGCGGTGGATTTCCAAAAAACCATCATTTAGGGCCTCAAAATGGCCCCAGAAGTTTAGGACACAAAAACTGCTAAAAATAGCAAACTGTGCTACAGTTAAGGAAACTAAAAAACTGAAAGAAGAAATGGTGGGGGTCCAAGTGGACTTGGCGGGTGGCCACCAATATCCACCTGGATCATTCCTCCCCCCTTAAGAAGCAATGGTCCCCATTGCATTGAGTTCCTCCATGAGATGAGGGAACTTCTGTTGAACTTGGTCCTTGGTGAGCCACTTGCCCTGGTGAAGGAGTTGGCCTACTTTGACAACTCGATATAGTTGGATATTCTGTTGGTGCGTGTGCTTGATCTGTGTCCATGATCCGATCAGTTGCAGCTTATTCCATGCAATATGGATTTAACTCTATGGATGTAAGCTGTTTTGCAATGTTGGATGTGTCTAGTAATGGTGGAAAGTATGGTTGAAGGCTGTCCACATTGAACACTACGTACAGGCCAAGGAATGGGGGAATTTTGAGCTCAAATGCATTGTTTCCGACAACCTTGGTAATGGTGTAAGGACCATATCGAAGTGGTCTGAGTTTCCGATAGGCTCTGGTAAGGCGTTCCTTTTGCAAATGCAACCAGACTTTGTCGCCCACCTAAAACTTGCGTGGCACCCGATGTTGATCATGTCGTTGCTTGTACTTGGCATTTGATTTCTCCAAAATGTCATGGACCTGCTGGCGAATATGTTGGATGTGCTCAATGAAGTTGTTTGCCTTATTTTTTTCAAACTAGACATGAGCCGAATCTGCGTGAGTAGCTGCAAATGGCATGACCACATTAATGGGACATAGTGGCTGGAATCCCAAGCCCACCTGAAAAGGGTTGTGGCCAGTCGAGCCGTGGATAGCTTGGTTGTAGCTGTGCTAAACATATGGAAGGCTCTTGTCCCATGTGCATGGATGCTTTGAGTTGTACATGCGCAGAATGTGTACGATCATCCTGTTGACAACCTCTGTCTGGCCATCAGTTTGAGGATGGAAGGTTGTGGACTTACTGAGTTTGGTGTCCAGCATCGACCAATGACTGGACCAAAATGTACTGAGGAACCTGATGTCCCGATCTGAGATGATAGATTGTGGGATCCCAAGGTGTACCCACACTCATTCAAAGAAGAGTTTAGTAGTGGCTTCTGCTGTGATATTCTTTTTGCATGCCGCCATAATGGCCATCTTCGAGAACCTGTCGACGACCACAAAAACACAGTCATTTCCATGCTTAGTGGAAGGAAGGCCTGACATGTAATCCATGGAGATGGATTCCTAAGGTCGACTAGGGGTAGGTAGCAGGGTATAGAGGCCTTGCTTCTTGATGGCCGTTTTGGCAATGGCATAGGCAGTGCATGATATGATGTACTTCCCGATATCTTATCGAAGATTCGGCCAATAGAAATACTTCTGCAGTACTGCCACCATTTTCTCGACCCTGAAATGCCCAGCAGCCCGACTGTAGTGTGCTTCCCAAATCATCTTGGCACGCTCGCTTGAAGGAACACAAAGGAGAGCCAGGTGGCATAACAGGGCATCCTGGATGTGAAATTCTAGAACATGTTGACCCTCTAAGAGTGTCTGGTATGTGTGGCCGAATTTTGGGTTGCTTTCGTAGACAAGTGGCCAATTAGAAGTCTTGTGCCCACAAGAGTTGAGCACGGTGGTTAACTCCATGATCGGTGGTTGGCTGAGGCAATATGCAACATTATTGGTGTTGCCCTTTTTATACTTGATATTCAAATAGAACTATTGCAGGTATGTGGGCCACTTCTGATTGCGATCATTTTCCAATTTCCCTTGGGTCTGTATGAATTGCAGGGGTCGGTGGTCTGTGTGGATGATCATTTCCTTCCCCAAAATGTAATGCTTCCATTGTCAGTAGGCCTGCACAATGGAATATATCTCTTTGTTGTAAGTGGGATACTTCCAGAGTATGTCTAAAAGTATCTCACTATGATATGCCACTGGATTCCCATGTTGAGTAAGGATTACCCCAATAGCATAGTCAGATGCACCTGTCTCGACCTCAAATGGTTCTTGCAAGTCTAGTAATGCAAGAACTGGTGTCGAGCAGAGGCAATGTTTCAACTCTTTGAATGCCTTCTGTTGATATTTAGACCAAAAGAATTTTTCTTTCACTCCTCCCTTGGTGACTTGACTCAATGGCCAAGTGATATGAGAAAATCCCAACACGAACTTGCAGCAGAAGTTGGAAAGGCCTAGAAAGCTATGGAGCTCTGTTAGAGTGGTTGGAGATGGCCAATCCTGAATGACTTAGATCTTGGATGGATCCACATGCAATCCCCATTCATCAATAATGTATCCCAGATACTGAACCTGGGTCATGCCAAAAGTGCATTTCTCCAAATTGCACATAACTTGTGTTGCCGCAGTGTTTGGAGAACCTGTCGGATGTGGTGGAGGTGCTCTTCCCAACTTTGGTTGAAGATCAGGATGTCATCCAAGTATACCACTACAGATGAGTTGGTGAATGGCCACAAGATGTCATCCATTAGCCTCATGAAGGTTGTATGAGCATTCGTCAATCTGAAAGGCATAAACAACCATTCGAAAAGGCCCTCCTTGGCTTTGAAGGTAGTCTTCCACACATTGGAGGGTTCGATTGGTACCTGGTGATATCCTGACTTCAAATTGATCTTGCTGAAATATTTTTCCCGGGCCTTTAGTTGGTCCAGAAGGTCATCAATCCATGGGATCGGGTACCTATTATAGACAGTGATCTTGTTCAGCGCCAGATAGTCAATACAAAGTCTCCAAGTCCCATCCTTCTTCTGTACCAACACGATCGGGCTCCCAAAAGGCGATGAACTCAGATGGATGTGACCTTTTTGCAGCAGCTCCTGAATTTGCATCTTGATTTCATTGTTCTCTAGAATGGAGAGTCGATAGAATGGTCCATTGGGCAGTGACGTACCTAGGCTCAGATTGATGGAGTGCTTGACCTAACAGTGTAGAGGAACCCCTGCAAGGGAGCTGAAGATGTCCTCATACTCCTCCATGACCTTGTCCATCTATAGTTGTCGTGCAGAGGGGCCCTTTTTGGAGGTCGTGGCCACCATCTTCTTCTTTCCTTGAGGGAATATCATCAGGAAAACGAATTTCCCGGTTTTGAAAATGAGCTTACTGTATTGTTTTGCAGTAACCAAAGAGATGGCAGTAGGCGGTGCTAACTCTGGTAACCTGTACAACTTATTTCCCAAAGTAACAATAACAACACGGGGCCTTGATTCATACACATCATATCGCTTCCACAAGTATGATTGTCCTAATAATACATCACAAACTTCAAGGGGAGCAATGTCACACAATACCTCATCTGTGAAGGGCTTGATGTTGTATGGAAGGTGACACTGTTGGCTCACGCGAAGATCCCGTCCTTGGTGAAGCCACCTGATGGTGTACGGTTATGGATGTGCTGTGGTCGGTAAGCCCAACTGCTTCATGACCTCTGCTGAAATGAGATTCTTTTGGCTCCCGCTATCGATAATGAACTACAACGGTGAGCCCTTTACCCACTCCTGGGAGTGGAAGAGATGCTCCTCTTCCTTTGGATCTCCGGGTTCCTCCTTTTGGATCTTTGTGGTGGCAACGGTGGTGTTGGGATCTACATCAATAATATGCTCCCCTTTGTCGTTCCCCTTATCGGGTTATAACTCAGAGTCGGAACATGCATCTAATTCTGAAACCTTTAGCTCATCCACCAGTGATTGCTTGGCCTGACACTCACTTATGTTGTGAGTGGAGCTCTTATGGAACTCACACCACTTTCTCGTGTCCTTTTTCGGCTTCGTGGTGTTGTTCTTTGCTTGCAACTTTGGCGTGTTTTCTTGGGCCACCTCGCCTTGGCTTTGTCCTTTGTTCTGTGGTTTGGGGCACCTTTCCCTTGCTTCAGATTCAGAGATCCAAAGTCTCGCTTCTTCTGTTAAACTTTTGCTCAACCTTGACGGCATATCGGTATGTCGTGCTGAGCGAGGAGATGTTCAAAAATTCTATTTCTTCCTGGATGTACTTGTGTAGGCAGTCGCGATATTTGAGTACCAAATGCTACTCTATATCCTTGATACCCAACTTTGTGGAAAGGGTATGGAAAATATTGGTAAACTCCGACACGTCTTGGTTCCTTCCTTGCTGCAGTGTGGTCCACTTTATGTATTGATCCTCATAGCTTCCGATAGGGTAGTACTGCTCCTTGATGGTATCATGGAATGAATTCCAAGTGGGTGTGGCTAAAAATAGTGAGCCTGTACTTTCATCCTTCTGCTCATAGTAGGTTTCCCACCAATCCATGATGTGGGGGGCTGCTTTGAGAAGAGCAAAAGTAATCTTTTCCTGACTAAAAAAATCATGAATAAAAAAATAACCCTCTAGCACATTTAACCATTTATCGACAACATCTACGTTTATCTGACCCTCGAATATGGGGATTTAAAAATTAACTTGTACCTTAAACCATGTAGCATTTCCAGAGTAGCTGTTGGAAGCCAATGCATTGCCCCTGGGTAGCCGCTGAAGGATCTGGGCAAAGTTTTCCATCATCGTGTTCCTTTGTCGCTCGAGGGCTTCTTCGAGCAAGATTTTGATAGGATATCCTGCCCCCTCATCTTTCTTTTCATCCGCTATGGGAGGCCATCGAGATTTGTGAGGCTGGTCTTGGAAAGGTTTGACCATTTCAAGCCCTAACTCCTTATATCCCGATCTCGTTCGGGACATGCAAAGAAAAACAAAGAAAAAGAGAAGACCGCTCTGATACCACTGATCCAGATTTAAATAGGAACGCAACAAATTAAAAAGATAACCATAAACACAGATATGCAGTGAAAATAATACTTCATTTCATTAATGTAAAATACTAAAATATGCTTACAAACAAGAATGGAAATAAACCAGTTAGGGCTATGGTAGCTTATCTCTGAGAAGAGATGTGGTAGCTACATGCCTCTGAACTGCCTTACAATGAGGCTCAAGGGACTTTTTATTATTGAACAATAAGGGCAAACCCTAAACAACCAAAACCCTAACCCGAGGAGATGTAAGACCAAGAGTTTATGGGCCCCATTGGGGTGAGTTGGACAACCAACTTCCCGGGGTCGCGAATTGGTCCTATTATCTCCATTTGACATGCATGATAGCCCATTGGAAAGATCTCTCTGAGGACTATGATGTAAAATACAATTCTAGGTACAAAATTATTGGTGGTAGATTTCCAAGAAAACGTCGTTTAGGGCCTGAAAACAGCTCCGAAAGTTTAGGACCCAAAAAACTGCTAAAAATAGTAAATTGTGAAACAATTAAGGAAACTGTAAAACCGAAAGAAGCAATGGTGGGGATCCAAGTGGAATTGGAGGGTGGCCACAAATATCCACCTGGATCATCTTGTCTCATGTTTACCTTGGTTGGCATGGTTTCTTGGGTGGATGTCGGAGGAGGGTGTTACAATAAACCTAAGGTATATAAACCAAAAGATAAAAATTACATACACTAAAAGAAACATGGTTGACCATGCTTGGTTTTCATATTAAAAAAATCCTTGTCACAATGTGGAGTTGGACCATGTTGACCATGGTTAACCATGGTTGATTTTCATATCAACAAAGTCTTTGTGACAATGTGACGTTGATCATGGTTGACCATGATTAACCATGTATGACCATATTTGATTTTATAAAACATCATTGACTATGTTTGACCAAGGCTGACCATGGCTGACCATGGTTGTCCATGAGTATCATATTGAGACAATATTTGACATAATGCGATGTTGGACCATGGTTGAGACAATGAGTTATTTTCATATTGAGACAATCTTTGTCACAATCTAACATTAGACCATTGTTGACCATGATTAACCATGGTTGAACACGATTGATTTTATAAAACATGGTTGAGCATGGTTGAGCATTGTTGAATAATACTAAACCCAAGGGACCAATATTATAAAACCAAGGTATATAAACCCTAAGATAAATATTATAAACACAAAAAATAAACATGGTTGATAACAATTAAACACTAAACACTAAAGTTTTATACTATTAAACCAAACACTTATTAAACCCAAGGGATTAATACTAAAAACCCAAGGGATTAATAATAAAAACCCAAGGAATTATAAACCCAATGGAATAAGATAAACTTAAGGTATATAAACCCTAAGATACATATTATAAATCCTTAAATAAACATGGTTGACCATGGTTGATTTTCATATTGAGACAATATTTGTCACGATGCGATGTTGGACCATGGTTGAACCCTTAGATTAATAAACCCATGGGAAAAATGTTAAATTCAAGGCATTAATATTATAAAGGCAAGGTATATAAAACCTAAGAAAAATGTTATAAACCCTAAAATAAACATGGTTGATCATGGTTGACAATGGTTTATTTTCATATTGAGACAACCATTGTCATAATGCAACGTTCAACCATGGTTGACCATGGTTGACCATGATTAATTTTCACATTGAGACAATCCTTTTCACGATGCAGCGTTGGACCATGGTTGACCATGTTTGTTTTTCATATTGACACAATCTTTGTCACAATGCGACATTGGACCATGGTTGACCATGATTGATTTTATAAAGCATGGTTGACCATGATTGACCATGGTTGACTATCATTTACCATGATTTCCCATGGTTAACCATGATTGATATTATAAACCGAAGGGATTAATACTTAAAAATCATTGGAATAATATTAAACCCTAGGAATATGAACCCTTAGATTAATAAACCCAAGGAATTGGTATTGAGGCATGGTTGACCATGGTTGATTTTCATATTAAGACAATCCTTGTCACAATACGATGTTGGACCATGGTTGATATATAATGCGACATTGGACTATGCGACATTGGACCACATTAATAGATGTGGTTGATATACACCAATAGACGTCAATGGATATGAATTTAATATTAATATTGATACTAATAAATATATAAATATAAAAAATAATACAATAATAATTATCATTTTATAAAATATTATTATCATTATATTTTAAATACGGTAATAATTATAATATAGTAATTATTATTATATTATAATAATATGATAATATTATTAAAATTATGAATATAATATTATTGATATTATGAATATTATATAAACATTGATATTATTAACCAAAGTGATTATTAATATTATAAACCCAACATATTTATATTAAACCCTAGAATTAATATTATAAAACCTATAAATAATATTATACCCTAGGAATATGAACTCTTCGATTAATAAACCCAAGGGATTGATATTATAAACTCAAGGGAATAATATTAAAGACAATGGATTAATATTATAAACCCAAGGTATATAAACCCTAAAATAAATATTATAAACCATAAAATAAACAAAGTTGACAATGGTTGACCATGACTGATTTTCATATCAAGACAACCTTTATCACAATGTGACGTTTGATCGTGGTTGACCATTAAACTCAAGTGATTAATATTAAATCCAAGGGATTAATATTATAAGTCTTAAGATAAATTTTATAACCCATAAAATAAGCATGGTTGACCATCATTGACGATGGTTTACCATGGTTGATTTTAATATTGATACAATTTTTGTCACAATTCGATGATGGACCAGGGTTGAGAATGGTTAACCAAGATTTATTTTCATATTGAGACAATATTTGTCACGATCTGACGTTAGACCATGGTTGACCATGGTTGATTTTCCATATTGAGACAATATTTGTCACAATGTGACTTTGGACCATGGTTGACCATGATTAAACCTTAGAATTAAATCCTATCACTAATATTATACCCTAGGAATATGAACTCCTAGATTAATAAACCCAAGGGATTAATTCTAAAAACCTAAAGCGATTATAAACCCACGGGATTAATATTATAAACCCAAGGTATATAAGTCCTAAGATAAATATTATAAACCCTAAAATAAACATTGTTGACCAAGGTTTATTTTCATATTAAGGCAATCTTTGTCACAATGTGATGTTGGACCATGATTGACTATGGTTGACCATGATTAATTTTCATATCGAGACAACCATTGTCACAATGCGACAATGGACCATGGTTTATTTTCATATTGAGAAAATCTTTGTCACAATGTGATGTTAGGCCATAAACCCCAAGGGATTATAAACCCAAGGGAATAATATTAAACACAATTGATTAATATTAAAAACCCAAGGTATATAAACCCTAAGATAAATATTATAAACTCTAAATAAACATGGTTGACAATGGTTCACCATGGTTGACCATGACTGATTTTCATATCAAGACAACCTTTATCACAATGCGACATTGGATCATGGTTGACCATTAAACCCAAGCGATTAATATTAAACTCAAGAGATTAATATTATAAACCTTAAGATAAATATTATAACCCATAAAATAAACATGGTTGACCATGATTGACCATGGTTGAGAATGATTGAGCATAGTTAACCATGATTAATTTTCATATTGAGACAATCTTTGTCATAAGCCGACATTGTACCATGGTTGACATGGTTAATTTTCCATACTGAGACAATCTTTGTCACAATGTGACATTGGACCATGGTTGACCATGATTAAACCCTATGAATAATGTTATGCCCTAGGAATATGAACACTTATATTAATAAACCTAAGGGATTATAAACCCAAAGGATAATATTAAACCCAAGGGATTAATATTATAAACCCAAGATATATAAGTCCTAATATAAATATTATAAACCCTAAAATAAACATTGTTGACGATGGTTGACCAATGTTGATTTTCATATTGAGACAATCTTTGACATAATGCGACATTAGACCATGGTTGACTATGGTTGACCATGATTAATTTTCGTATTGAGACAATCGTTGTCATGATGTGACATTGGACCATGGTTGATTTTCATATTGAGAAAATATTTGTCACAATGTGACGTTAGACCATGGTTGACCATGGTTATAAACCCAAAGAATTTATATTGAACCCTAGGATTAATATTATAAACCATATGAATATTATTATAACGTAGGAATATGAACCCTTAAATTAACAAACTAAAAAGATTGAATTATAAACCCAAACATATATAAATGATACATCATTAAAGTGAAATATTCTAATAATCCAAAAACATAATAATATATAAGATGCTACTATATATTAATAGAATAAAATATTCGAGTAACTTTTAGAAACATATATAAATGATATATATCAGTAAAGTAAAATATTCTAATAATCCAAAAACATATATAAAGAGCATAAACTAGTGAAATAAATTAAAATATTCTAACAATTTAATAATAATATACAACAATTATAATAATGTACAACATTATATTACTCGAATAAGATATTCCTATAACCTCTACAAACATATATACATCATATATATTAGAGATGTACTTTAATAATCTAATCTAACAAATTTTAGCTTTTGCTTAATCTAATATTAATTTCCCATTATTAATACTAACTCTAATCCATTTTAATTTAAAAAAATACTAAAAGCTGAAAAATTGCAATTATATCTACCTAATTTTAATTTAAAAAATATTAATAAAAAAAAACTACAATCAAATAAAATAAAAAAGGGAGTGGTTGTAGGCTCCAATCACTGGAAGAACAGGAAAAACAAAGTGGTTATGGCTTACATTTGAAATTAGATAGTGCTTTGAGTGCGACTGAGGCTTTTTCACTATAATTCCTCCACATTCCTCAAGCTCTTCAGGTGTTTAATTGTTTTTCCAACATGTCTTGTTCAAGACTCTTCATGTAAAGGTCGAAAAACATTTTTGGACTTCAAGAAGATGACTAAAAGGGAATATTCATCAATAAATTAAGTTAGTGGATTGATTGAGTCAAGAGGCATTGAATCAAACCACTTTCAGCATATGGACATCGCTCCACTACAGGATTGGAATTAATTGATTTAATCCTTTTCAGAATATACAAATATGTGGAGAAAGGGTTGCTCATTGGGTTGGTTCTCTTGTGTGAGAAACTTTACATAGGGTGTTGGAGAGAAATTGGTGAGGAGAGTGAATTTTCTATGAGGAGAGTGAATTTTCTATGGAGGTATAGCTGTAGTTGAGATAAAAGTATGCTTCAACTGAAGATCTTATGCAACAATATGGTGTAGATTGATTGTGTGAGTGTATGGATGGAGTGAGTGAGTATTGCAGTACTTTTGGTTATATAACTATACATTTGTAGTTGTGTTGAGTTGTGTGTATACTTCATTTTATCATTTCAAATTCATATCAGAGATAAGCTACTAGGTTTCTCATGTTGAGCAGGTTGGAGAGCCTAGTTTGAAAATGTATGAAACGTGGTTCACATGGAGGTGTTGAAGGCATGAGGCTTCATTATAGATAATGTGTAGACAAGGTGGGAGCCTTCTAGCAGATAGATCTGAACAAAATGTAGATTTCTCCAGAGTCCAATCAGATTTGGGAAAGTCTCGTTGGTCGTGGTGGCCTCCAGTGAATGGTAGTTCATAGAGTCATGTGAGAAGGGTCTTTTTGTTTGATGTTTCTCGCATATTGTCTTAGTAGCTGAGTATTCTAGCTACTGGATGGTAGCTCCTCTATACTTGTTTAGAATAATAGAATATTTGTGCAGCAGAGAAGTAGGTGGTTTTTTTCCCTAGAGAGGGTTTTCCACCATAAATATATGATGTTCTTTTGTGCATGTTTTCCTTGCTTATCTCTCATGGTTCTCATATGTTTTTATATATGTTTTAATCTACTAATGGGTTAATGAATATTGTGTTGTAGTAATTTAAAAGGAATTTAAAAGATAATAAACACAGTCACTATTGATTCACCCCCCGAATAGTGAATACATTTCTAACAATTGGTATCAGATCAGGGTTATCTCGGTGAAGCTTGATCATTCTAGATAATATAGTGGGATTATGGCGAAGAATAATAAGAAGCAATTAAAAAACAAAAAAAACTACAAATAATCCAAGAATGCTAAAAAACCAAGAGAACCTATTCTGCTAGTGAAAGGTATGACCAATGGTATTTTTAGTCATGGACATTTTCCTTGTGAATCTATTGACGATGATTTTGGAATTATTGAAGAAGTTGATGATTGAAGTTTTGAATTTGATTCCTCAACAAGTGAGGAAGGTGTATTTCCATTGCAAGAATTTGAAGGCGAAGATATTAAAAGAATACTGACTCTTGAAGTAGAAAACAAAGCTCAAGCATTATTGATTGAAAATATTAAGATGGAAAACAAATATCTGAAGAAACTTCTTCATATTCTTAAAGAGAGAGAGAATTCATTCAAAGAAGAGATTTCTGATTTGAAAAATCAGTTGGAGAAAGAAAAAAATGAAGAGGAGATTGGTATCCAGGTCAAGAATCAAATTAGCCATTGTGAGAAACTTGAATCTGAGTTAGAAAATAACATCAAGAGAAAAAATGAGGTAGCGGTTGAAGAGGCCAAAGTAGAATGTTTGAGAAACGATAAATTAAATCGCTAGCAAAATCGAGTTCCAAGTCAAAAGCCAAAAAATGTGACAATAAAATATTTATGAAATGTTAAGTGCTTTAGCTGTAAAACATTTAAGCACTTTTCAGAAAATTGGAAAACTAAAAGATAAATTATTTCAAGAAAGATAAGTAGCCAAAGAAGGAGGTTTCTTCAAGATCAGTCCCATTAGTTTCCAGGTATAAAAATTTATTTTATGGGTACTGTAGTGTTCTAGCTAGGGTACTAGGCTAGACTAAATTTAATATCGACCAGGATGCGTAAGCTTAGAGGCATGCATCTAAAATATATAGACATAAAGGATTGTTGGCTAAGTGGTTATGATGTAGATCACATGGCTTCTTTACGGAAGACTGGAATATGTCACCTATCATCAAACACTCAGGTCACTCTGCTAATATACCTGATTACAGTGCTATCTTTAAATTCATTTACCAAATCACACACTGAAACTAAACACTGCATATCACTGTAACAATGATCTCAATCTTCTTACAAAGACATTACACATAAAACCCTTGTTCAGTAAACACCCAGCATTCGCTACCATTTATACAATATCAAAATATACAGAGATTATAAATAAATTGTGAAATGAAAGTAAAGTTTATGACAGTGCTTTGAAAAGACACACAGGGATCGAATCCCTTACAGGACGCCCTTCCAGATCTCAGTGGTGACTGTCCAGCATTACCATAAACACAAACCAACCATAAGCGCAAACCATATACATTCAATGGAAGTCAAAACTATGGAAATCAAAACCCAAGTAATTTTAACTGTTGTGCAAACCCATTAATATCTATTGAAATCGAAATCAAACCACATGATAACCTAAGTGCAAATAAAATGAAGGAACAGTATACCGGTTGAGTGCAGGGCCCGTCCGCACTCCAGAGTTACACTGGACTATAATCGACTGAAGATCAAATCAATGCACGAAACACAAATCGGAACTGTAACTGGTTCTTAGTATTAAGTTTCAAAACAAAGTCTTTGGAATGATACAACGATTAACCTCCATCCATTACTTCCGACTGTATTTACATAACCATGTCATTAATGAATGTACATTCGGACTTTGGCTGTTGCCGCTTTTATTACATCAAGCTTTTCAAAATGTTTCTATCCTAACTGATCAAAAAGAACAAAAACTAAATCAAGATAGGATGAGTTGCTGTTTCTGCCTTTGTCGTCAGTGTGCCATGCTTTGACCTGGGTTGACCGCGCATGTAGGAGAGTCGATCCGGCTGTAAGATAGGTGTTTGTCCATCCTTGGACATTCTATTTTTCATCCATGCCTTTCGCTCTAGTCCAGCTGCTGTGACACATGTCAAACAATGAGCTCATTACAGGATGTTGGAACTTCCTGTAACCATTTCACCAAAAACTTCTAATTCTTCAACATAAAATCCCTAAATCAATTCCAATGCATTTTAATAACTATAAAACTATTAATAATTAATTTTCAAGGATTCTAAGGAATATATGATAAAAAGGAGGAATATATGATGAAAAGGAATGGGTAAATGACATGTTTTTAGGAGGAAAAAGGGGTCTTGGGATGATACCAACATCTCTCCCCGAATTAAGGAATTAGCATGTCCTCATGCTATCCCCGAAGTGCTTCCCTTGAACTCTGTCCCTGACTGGATCTCTGCTGCCTTGAGCAAGGTGTCCACATTCTTTTTCACCTGGTTATCTTTTTGACCCTTGAGCTCCTGTTTTAACTTTTTGTATTTTTCTTTGAGGGTCTTCTTCTGATTATACCACTTAGTGGCCCAGTTAGAGATCTCAGTCTGCTCAGCCTCCAGTTCACTGATTCTTTCCTTTAACTTTTCATTCTTCTTCTGAGTTTCTTTACTTTGTGCCCGGAGCATTTCATTTTCCTTCTTGATAACTTTTTCTAACATATTAGCTTCCATGAGCTCTTCCTTTAATTCTTCAATTTGTTTTTCCAGTTTCTTCTGTCTCTTGATGGGAGGTGGTGAACATTTCTCCTGCTTGTTATTGCTCTCTACCTCTATGTCAACTTCTGGTCCTGGTAGTGAGTGGTCACCACTCTCAACATCCATTTGTGCAGGTGCATTGGATTCCAGCTGGTCTTCTTGCAACTGGGCTTTTGGTGTCCTCCTTGTTCTTCGTGAGTAAGTGGTGAAAATTTTATCCTTCTCGGCCCTTTTAGCATCTTCCTTTTTCATGTTCCTGGTCCTTATGCTGCCCACAGGTAGAGGTGCCTTGCTGGTTTTGGATACTGGAATTTCTTCATCAATGTCCTTCATGAACCCTGAGTCCTCTTGCACTTCTTCTTTATCTTCCTCATCTCTAATTTGATTAATAGCTAGAAATTCTTTCCATGGCTTCCCTCTTCTCTGCAATTCATGCTCAATAAGGATTTTGATTAAGCCAAAATGATACAGGCTTTTGTCTTCATTCCCCTTCTGCTTCTGGATAGTCTTGGACATCTTGGTTAAACTTTGTAACAGAAAATATGGTATACTGATAACACATTGTTTCTTCAAATGGAGGAGTAGTTTAATGTGGTATAGATAGACAATACTGTAGCGGCCTTCACAGGTTATGAATTTTTGAAGGATGTAGACCATCTCATCCCAAGGATGCATCAACCAGCTTCTTGGAACACCCTTCTTCCAGTTCACTGATGAGACTCTAGATCTAGACATAAACTGTGTCCACGATTTTTCTTTAAATTGCTTGGTTTTAAAATACTTCTCCCCTTCTGGACTAATCCCTATTGCCTGAGCTATAGTATCCTCTGAAACCCTGAATGAGAAGTTACCTATCAGGGCTTTTTCTCCATTGAAGGTGAAGGCAAATTGCTTGGTAACTTCCTCATTGCTTCCATGGAATTTCTCTAGGAATGGTAACCACTGTATTTCTCTAAGAATTTTGATGCAATCCTCATGATATTGTCAACTGTCGAACACACTCGGTTCGACCCTATTAGTCATGGTGGCAGAGGGTCGTGCTTCTAACCCTTCTCTGTTTATGTTCTTACAATTTTAACAAAGAAATTTCAAACTGGTTACCTGGTATACCGCTTTCCTTAGTCTTCAATATGATGCTCGGTTGGTCGACTGTATTATGACTGTAGTGGAAGTCGCACAGGGTGGTTATACTTTCTCTTTCGGCACTCACTGCCTCCAATTCCTCACTGAATAAATTAGATCCAAATGATAATAATCGAACCTAAATGATAATGCTTCTTCCGGCGCTCACTGCTCCCGACTATACTTTTGAAAATTATGGGAATCAAGTGCGAGAATGACTGTGGGATAACCGGCTGTACTCACTTCACAGCATATTCATTCATTTGAAAACAGAGGAGCGTTGTACGCTTACACAGATGTCACCACAAGAACGTTGGGAGCATGTATATATAATGGTGGGTATAGTTTCGGGAAGTCCCTTGAATCATTGGGTACGTTGGGTGGTGGAACTATGATTTGGCTGTGTGGAATGAAATAGATAGGCCGCTTTTACATTTGTCTCTTCCCTTTATATTTAAAAACATAATCCGCCACGTGTCCCATTTCAGTTGGTATTCGGTCAGATGGAGGGTGTTGGTATGACTGTGGGATGTATGACAAGGTTGATATGTTGATAATGGGTTTTAGAAGTATGAATGGGTTGATGTTATGGGAATGATGAGAATCGGTGGAATAAGGGATGATAGGAAATGTAAATATCCTTGAAATCAATCATAACAGTTCACAGTCATCAAAATTACATTAAAAATCGATCTAAGTAATTAAATGTTTAGGAACAGAAACATATTACTCTCTTGTTGGTCATTGTTGTATTGACATGCTGAGTAGCTAGTCCCTTTTTGACTGTTCTTTTGCTTGTTGTAACAGGTCCTCTAAGGAAGATTGAATGCACAGGTCCTTTGAGAAAAATTTGAATGTAACAGGTTCCTTGAGAAAATTTGAATGTAACAGGTCCCTTGAATAAGATTGAATGTAACAGGTTCACTGAGTTTGTGCCTTTGATGGAGTCTTGAGGCCCAAATCCTTGTAGAAACTTGATGAAATTCTGTTGAAGTAGCCCTTGGTGTCAATTTCTTTAACAGGTCCCTTCTGAATTTCTTAAACAGGTCCCTTACTGCTGGTGTTGGTAGCATAGTTGTCTGGACAAAACAGGTCCCCCTGCATGATGTTTATAACCAGGCCCCTCTGAGATAAAACAATGACAAAACAACTTATTTATTGAAGTCTGGAATGCTGAAACAAGTTGCTTTGGAATTTTACAGTGAAGATATAGAATAAGAATTCTTTAAGAATTTACAATGGAGAGATAAAAGAACAAAGTGCTGATGCCTCTCCCCGACTAAAATTTTGACTTGTCCTCAAGTCATGATTCAGCTGATAAAGCAAACTGTAAACAAAAGAAAGAGAATTCATACCCGCCAGAGACTGGTTTTCAAGTAGGAATTCGAGGTTAGAGTGTGTCAGAGACTGGTTTTCACATCTAACCCATTATTATTTTTTTTTATATATTCCTTCTTTTTTTTTTTTCTTTTTTTTTAGTTTTTGTTTTATATATTTTTTATATTTCTTTTTTATTTCTTTTTAACTTTGAAATTGAAAGGAAATGAAACTAAGGCAGTGATACTGCAGCTGAGGGCTGCAGTACCTCGAACTCTCTTTGCTGAGATAGTGTATGGAGAAAATCTTGCTTGCTGATGGGCTTGGTGTAGAGTTTCAGGCGATGACCATTGACTGTGAAGGAGTGATCTTCGCCATCAATAGTTTTGAGCTTGACTGAACCATTGTCATAAACCTAAACAATTTCATAGGGGCCCATCCAATGGGTGGTGAACTTGGCTTTTTGATCTCTGAATTTTTAGTCAAAAAGCAAAGCCCAGTCACCTTCCTTAAACTACTTCTTCTTAATATGTGCATCATGCCACTGCTTCCTATGTTTTTGCATGAGGATGGTGGTTTCTTCTGCTTGCTGCCTCATCTCATCCAGCTGGTTCAACTGCTGGATTCTTTCTTTTTGTGCTTGGTCCAAATCAATTTGTAAATCTGCAGCCAGTTTAAAAGTATAGATTTGGAATTCAATAGGAATCATTACCTCCTTACCGTACACCAATTGGTATGGTGTAAATCCTGTGGTATCTTTCCATGTAATCCGGTAAGCCCAGAGTGCATCTTTCAGTTTCTCTTCCCAATTTTTCCTGTTCATGGCAACAGTTTTGGTAATGATCCCCTCCAAAGTTTTGTTTGTTGATTCCACCTACCCATTGGCCTGTGGATGGTAAGGGGTACTTTTCCTATGCTTGATTTGGTATTTGTCTGTGATGTCCTTCACTAGTTTTGAGGTGAATTGAGTACCTTGATCAGTGACAATTTCCCTTGGTACTCCATACCTCACAAAAATCTCTTCAAAAAGAAAATTCACTACTGTGTGCTCGGTGGCTCTAACCAGTGCTTTTGCTTCAGCCCACTTTGTGACATAATCAGTACATACTAAGATGTACTTCTTACCATTAGAGGTCGGGTTGATGGGTCCTATGAAGTCTAGAGCCCATTTTTCAAATGGCTCTAAGTGAACTTGGGGCTGAAGGGGCATCTCATCGATAGCTGTGGGCCTGCCCATTCTTTGGCAGCTGTCACAACTCTTTACATACTTCTTGGCATCCTTGAAAATGGATGGCCAATAGTATCCAAGAGTAAGAACTTTGAATGCTGTCCGCTTCGCTGCAAAATGCCCACCACACGGTTCATCATGGCAAGATTTTAAAATATCAATGACCTCATCATTTCTTACACATCTCCTAATTATCATATCAAAACCAGTGTAAAATAAGTTGCCATTAAGCCATGAATATCTAGCACTTTGTTTGACTAGTCTCTTCCGTTCCTTTGCAGTAAAGTGTGGAGGTGTCCTTCCTGTAGACAAATAATTGGCCAAATCAGCATACCAAGGAGTTACTATGGAAATTGCAAATAAGTTTTCATCTGGAAAAGAATCTTCAACTGGAACAACCTCACCTGGATTTTGCAGTCTAGAGAGAAAATCTGCCACCTCGTTCTCCTTGCCTGGTCTATCTAACACTGTGATGTTAAATTCCTGTAACAATAGTAACCATCTGGTAATTCTGCCACTGGTTATTGGTTTGTTCATTAAATTTCTAATGGCCGAATGATCAGTATGTACAAAGACTTCATAACCAGTTATGTAATGGCGGAATTTATTCACAGCATAAATGATGGCAAGTGTTTCCTTTTCTGTAACTGTGTAGTTGAGCTCTGCAGGTGTTAGATTTTTACTAATGAAATAAATGGCATAAGTACAAGATTCCTCTTTTTGGCCTAAGGATGCACCTACTGCAGTGTCGGATGAATCTGTAAATATATGAAATGGTAGGCTCCAATTAGGCCCTCTCAAGACTGGTGCGGTGGATAGTTTCTTTTTGAGTTGTTCGAATGCTTGTTGGCAGTTCTCATTCCAGTTGAAAAGTACATCTTTGGTTAGAAGTTTAAACAAAGGTAAAGCTATCTTACTAAAATTTTCAATAAATCTGCGGTAATAGCTTGCAAACCCAAGAAAACTTCTTACCTCTCTTTGATTCTGTGGGATTGGCAAATCAGCTATGATCTGGATCTTGGCTGGGTCAACCTGGATGCCTTGAAAAGAAATATAGTGGCCTAGCACTATCCCTTCGTTTAACATCATAAAGCACTTTTCATTACTGAGGGACAGGTTAGCTTCAATACATCTTTTCAAAACTCTCTCAAGATTTTCTAATGCATGTTCAAATGAATTGCCATATACTGAAAAATCATCCATATACACTTCAACACAATCATGAATTAAATCAGTGAAAATAGCTAACACAACTCGCTGAAATGTAGCTGGAGTGTTACAAAGTCCAAATGGCAAAACATTGTAGGCATAGGTGCCCCAAGGACAGGTGAATGTGGTTTTGTCCTGGTCTTTAGAGGCTATCCTGATCTGGTTGTAGCCACTGAAACCATCAAGAAAAGAAAATGATGATTTGCCAGCTAGGGTGTCTAACACTTGATCAATAAATGGCAGTGGGAAGTAGTCTTTGAGCGTTGCTTTGTTCAACTATCTGTAATCAACACAAATGCGCCACTTACCATTCTTCTTGGGCACTATCACCAATGGGGATACCCACTGACTGTCAGAGATAGGATATATAAAATTAACTCTCAAAAGTTTTTGCAACTCCTCTCTGACAATATCTTGGAGCATGGGGTTCATTCTTCTCTGTAGTTGCCTCACTGGTTTAATGGTGTTGTCTGTATAGATGTGGTGAGTGCATGTGTCAGGGTGAATCCCATGGATGTCGGTATAGTCCCAAGCAAAAGCTTTTTGGTATTTTCTCAAGAGTTTAATCAATTTCTCTTGTTGAGATGAGTCTAGGTGGTTGCCTATGTTCAGAGTTTTCCCTGGACTGATCTCTATGATTTGACTCTGTGTATTGGTGATGGATTGAACTGGAAAAATGTCGTGAAATGTAGTTTGCAATGACTGGATAGAGCATGTTTCTTGAAAGTTTTGAGCCAGAAGTAAATCTGCAACATGATATTGTTCATTTCTCAAATTTTCAGACATATCAAGTTGAGAAAGAAATAATTCTACCAAATCATTATTGTCTTCCTGGAAATCATAGATTTGGTCAATGCTAAAAACAGATTGTACTTCTTCTTTATCATTAAATTTATCATCAAGCCACAAGTTATGTGTTACTGCTGGTGATTGTGTCGATGGATAAAGGGTGAGTTGTTTCCTTTCGGTCCCCCTTGAAATGATCATGTTGCCTGATCGACATCCTATAAATGCACCAACAGTCGCTAACCATGGTCTACCTAGAATGATGGGGTGTCCTCCTAAATTGGATTTGGGTTGAAGGACTAGGAAATCCACTGGATACTCCCAAGAGTCCAGTGAGACAATGATGTCTTCCAAAATCCCTTCAGGAATGACTTTGGATCTATCAGCTAGTTCAAGAACAATCGTGGTATGTTGCAAATTCATGAGCTGGAGTGTTCTCATGGTTTCAAGAGTCATGACATTGATTGCAGCTCCAAGATCTATCAAAGTGTTTAGAATCCGTATGTTGTTAATGATGGTGGTCACTTTGGGAATGCCAGGATCAACATACTTCTCCATGGAGATGGTACTGGTCATAAGGCCTGCTAAATTTCCTAAAACATGAATGGTTTGAGGATCAAGTCTTCTCCTAGCAGGCTTCTTGAGGCACATGTCTTTAATGGCTTTGGTATAGATAGGAATGTCTTTGATAGCTTGCAGCAGTGGGATTTTTATGTAGACATTTTTAAGCTCATCTAAGACATCAAATTGTGGTGTAGACAGTGGTGGTTTTACTTGGAGCAATCGGCCTGGAAAAGGTGGATGCAGTGGTTGCATCTGTTTGTCTTTGGCATCATTGATTGGTTTTGTTGGATTTGTCATTTCATTTTCCTTTTCTGAGTTTTCTTCTTGCTTATCTGTTATTGGAGAATCCTTGTGGAGCACCCTACCAGACCTCAAATTAATGTTTTGCAAAGGCAGTGTGGAATATGATGTTCCTTCCTCTACGTTATAGGCTGGCCTCTCTGCTCTATTATTCGGATTTGGGACAGTTTGAGCAGGGATTTGAGTAGGTCTGGGAGGTTGTGAGTTAGCTGGAAATTACAGCTATGGTGGATTTATTGGTGGAGGAGCAGGCAGTGCTTGTTGAGGAGGTTGGGGCTGATAGACAACTTACTGAGGATGCTACTAATATGGTTGAGAATGTGATGGATATGGCTATTGGTACTGTTGATATGGCTGTGAGTAAGGTGGGTATGATTGAGGATATGCATTATAAGATTGGGAGTACTGTTGAGACGGTCTCCATTGGTTTTGTGGTTGGTTTTGATGCTGCCATGGCATGGGTATATTCCATGAGTTTTGTGCATACATTTGATCATTCATAGGAAATTACAGATTTTGATTAGAAAACATACATTGGGGTGCTTGCCTTGGCTGCCATGGTCGCTTTGTGCCCATATAATACACATTTTTCGTCTCTGTACTGGATGCCATATTACAGTTCTGCAAAATTTTAACTTTAGGACAGTTAAACATATCATGATGTTCAGTACAGAAAGCACAAACTTGGATATTTTCTAGAGGGCAATCTTTTAATGCATGTTTCTTTCGGCACTTTGGGCAGAAAATAGCCATGATATGATCTTCATCTTCTTGTTTCTTCTTGGCTTTTAAAGTATCAATTTGGTTCCCTAGAGTGCTTAACAAATCTGTTTTAAACTCTTCTAAAAGATTCCCTATTTCGGCCCTAGTGACACTTGCAGAGGCTGATTTTGTGACCCTTGATGACAGGCCTCTCTTTCCCATTTTAGCTTTACTCCTTGAATACTTTTCACCCAACTCAGCGATTTCTTCAAAGGGTAAGGCAGAAATGTCACCTTTGCCCATTAAGTTGAGATCATCCATGTATTCCTCTCGGATACCTTTCAAGAATATTGTGCGGACCAGATCAGGAGGCATAGTTCGGTGTTTAGATTTTTGTAAGTTGTAGACAAACCGTTCTAGATATTCCTCTAAGGCTTCATCCTCTTGCTGACTCATTCTAAAGATATCATCTTTAGAGTCTTTGGATCTGCAATAAGGTTGATATTTCCTTAGAAATATTCTCCTCATACCATCCCAATCAACTATAGCATGCTCACCAAGCCCCATGAACCATTTCAAGGCTGATGCCTTTAGTGTGGCTGGAAACAATCTAAGCCGATGGGAATCATCTGTATAGCCATAAGTTCGACATACAATGTCAAACTCGAACAAGAAAGAGTCTGGATCTTCCGAAGACATACCATAGGAATTGGGTAGCACGGATGGGGGTATATTTTTCATTTTGATCTCCTCATCCTCCTGTGGTTCTTGTATAGGGAACTTAAAGGTGGACTCCTCCTCATCTCCTTGGCGAGGTACTGATCCAGATCCTTCCTCAGTCATTCTAGTTGGTCTCTCTGTGTCAGTGTCACTTGGTGGAAAAAGGAGAAAAGAAGATTGTTCGGTAACTGTACTACTTTTTCCTTGTGTAGAAGATTTATGTGTGAATAAAGTTTCCCTCTCAATAAGAGTAAGTTTCTGTCCTAAGTAAAATTTTTCTGCCAATGTCTGGATAACTTCCTCAGTTGGTGTTGTATTCACTAGAGAGTCTGCTCCTGATGATGATGGGTTAGTTTTTAGATGGTGGGGGGTTTTTACAAATCTCCCTTGATTGTCTATAAATCTAGGCATAAATGAACATTATTTCTAACTGTGTTTTTGTTTATTTTTGCGTGTTGAAATTTTTTTCTTTTTGTTTGAATCCTTTAAGTACGCCTCCCCGGCAACGGCGCCAAAATGTAGTGTTCTAGCTAGGGTACTAGGCTAGACTAAATTTAATATCGACCAGGATGCATAAGCTTAGAGGCATGCGTCTAAAATATATAGACATAAAGGATTGTTGGCTAAGTGGTTATGATGTAGATCACAGGGCTTCTTTACGGAAGACTGGAATATGTCACCTATCTATCAAACACTCAGGTCACTCTGCTAATATACCTGATTACAGTGCTATCTTTAAATGCATTTACCAAATCACACACTGAAACTAAACACTACATATCACTATAACAATGATCTCAATCTTCTTACAAAGACATTACACATAAAACCCTTGTTCAGTAAACACCCAGCATTCACTACCATTTATACAATATCAAAATATACAGAGATTATAAATAAATTGTGAAATGAAAGTAAAGTTTATGACAGTGCTTTGAAAAGACACACATGGATCGAATCCCTTACAGGACGCCCTTCCAGATCTCAGTGGTGACTGTCCAGCATTACCATAAACGCAAACCAACCATAAGCGCAAACCATATACATTCAATGGAAGTCAAAACTATGGAAATCGAAACCCAAGTAATTTTAACTGCTGTGCAAACCCTTTAATATCTATTGAAATCGAAATCAAACCACACGATAACCTAAGTGCAAATAAAATGAAGGAACAGTATACCGGTCGAGTGCAGGGCCCGTCCGCACTCCAGAGGTACACTGGACTATAATCGACTGAAGATCAAATCAATGCATGAAACGCAAATCGGAACTGTAACTGGTTCTTAGTATTAAGTTTCAAAACAGAGTCTTTGGAATGATACAACGATTAACCTCCATCCATTACTTCCGACTGTATTTACATAACCATGTCATTAATGAATGTACATTCGGACTTTGGCTGTTGCCGCTTTTATTACATCAAGCTTTTCAAAATGTTTCTATCCTAACTGATCAAAAAGAACAAAAACTAAATCAAGATAGGATGAGCTGTTGTTTCTGCCTTTGTCGCCAGTGTGCCATGCTTTGACCTGGGTTGACCGCGCATGTAGGAGAGTCGATCCGGCTGTAAGATAGGTGTTTGTCCATCCTTGGACATTCTATTTTTCATCCATTCCTTTCGCTCTAGTCCAGCTGCTGTGACATATGTCAAACAATGAGCTCATTACAGGATGTTGGAACTTCCTGTAACCATTTCACCAAAAACTTCTAATTCTTCAACATAAAATCCCTAAATCAATTCCAATGCATTTTAATAACTATAAAACTATTAATAATTAATTTTCAAGGATTCTAAGGAATATATGATAAAAAGGAGGAATATATGATGAAAAGGAATGGGTAAATGACATGTTTTTAGGAGGAAAAAGGGGTCTTGGGATGATACCAATAGGTACTATGTCTTATGTAATGATTTTGGACACAAAGGTGTTGATTGTAAGACCTATGGAGCAAGGAGTGGAAATCAAATCATCAAAATATATAACCATTTTCCTACATTCATATGGCACATTACATGTTATTCTTTTCATAATGTGGGCCATAAGTGCAAGGATTGCAAGTGTCCTATGTGTTTCAGGAAATCAAATCAAAGGAAGAGAGTCATGAAAAGCCAATCAATCAAGAATCCAAATATGAATATGCATTCCAAAGATCAACCTCACAAAATTTGGAGAAGAAAGGAGTAGCAAATCACTCCCACTAAAAATTGAGGCCTACATGGTCTCAGGGGGAGCATATGGTAGATTTATGGATTGCAGGAAGATCAAATAAAGTGCTACCATATTGGAAGTTTGGATGAGAATTATGTTGCAGATGGTTGTTTTGATTTTATAACACTAACATCTATTTGGTTTAGAGATGGAACATGTGCAAGGGGAGCATCTCACATGCTTTCATCTTCCAGTGGTTTATTGATGGCATCATGTTCCATGAGATTGTTTGGAGGAGCATTCAATGTATTTCATGATTATTTATTTATCTAAGATTGGCAATTGTAGGAACTCCTACTATTAGAGGTTGAGGAGAATTTCCTTGAGTTTATATGCCATATATGAGTTGCATGAAGTGTATTATTTTCAGGTTCATGGTGTTTATACTTCATATGCATGCTTATGGTTTTCTACTACTGCTGGTTTTTTCCACATATGATGCATTGTATTGGTCAGATTATTGCATGAATAATCAATCATATCTTATTAGTTGACACCATTGAGGAGTTTAGTTTTTGATACCATGTTGGTATTTTTGATAGATCTCATTATGGATTATTGTTGTTGGCCTTGTTATTGACAAATCTTGCTAAAAGTTTAGTGTTGTTCCAAGTTGATGATTATTAGCTACTACTTATTTGATGGAATTATGCATATATGGCTTGATGGTTACTAGAGACATGATATTCTAATACTAGTTGGAGGATTTGCTGATCAAACTTACCGTCTTATGGTTCCATGGTTTCGGTGTCAAAATAGTTTGAGGCATATATTATAATGTGAGATGTGTTGATTTGCTTCCTGCTACTTTGAATGGATGATTGCTGCTGCAAATGGTGCACATATTTTTTGACATGTTATTACTGCTACCATATAGATGTGTTTGTTGATGTGTTATGGATGTTGTGAGATGATAGTCATATGTTACTTTTGCAAGTTTATGAGCTATGTTTATGCTGCTGCTACATATCAAAGTTTTTATGCTGCTCGGTTGATGTTTGGTTATATGCTATTATTGTTCACTATTTCATATCTCATGATCATTAGTTACTGTTGTTATCAATTAATTTGCTGCTAGATGATGGCTCTATATTATGCACTTCGATGGTTGTAAGCATGATGAGGTTTATATTGCTGATAATTCATCATCTTTTGGTTGGAAAAAATGTTTATAGTGTTGGTCAAGGAGATTATTTGAGTATGCCTTGGGGGAGAGGCATAAGTTTTGGTAATTATGTTACAAACACATGATTCATATTGTACTTCATCAGCGTCAGTCATGTATCTTATTTATGAAGTCTTGTACTCAAGTGTTCATGTCATTGAATTTATGTTATCACGAGTCAGTGTTAGGAAGATTATGAATCATGACAAGTTGGTGTTATTATGGTTTTTTACAACCATATTTGGGCTATTGTATATCATGTCATATTCATTTTATAGCCTTGTATTTCATTATACAAACATGTACTACATTGTATTGTATATCATTGGTCATGGTCATGTTGGGGAGAGAGTCATG